>WOVY01010862.1:0-320000 GCA_013436015.1 Rhipicephalus annulatus | reverse complement strand
GATGAGGACATGCATTGCCGTACGATGACAGCTTTTGTTCTCCTTGGGACACAGTCCGCAGCGTTCTAATTATGTTACCAAGAGGTACTCCGTGTCTGGGTAAAGATTAAATAGTACCAGATACATTTATGAAGACAGGTACTTAAGATTATGTGTGACAAAAAAAAATAAGGATAACAACAAAAACCAACTTACACTTGCGTGCGTATAGCGCTATCGCAGGAGTTGTCGCTCATGCCATTGAATGACCACTGAGTCGTCGTTGATCGCATTTTAATATCCCGCTGCTGAATGTGGGCATGGACCTCATTGTTTGACGATGCCGCCTGACAATAAATAAAGGAATACCCGTTACTACTTTTCACGTCGTGCATTTCTCTTCGAGACGACGCACTTGGCCGTTGGTCGCCCGCAAAGAACGCGTCGCAGCGGCGGGCTTTGTGCACGGCTGACGCAAGATAAGGAAAACGAACCGTCCGTGCAGGAGGTCGCAGGAAGTGCGCTCGCACGGCGATGAGCGACCGAGTTTTTCTTTCGCGTTGATGAAAGCGCTCCATTGGCAACGCACCAGCACGGCTCGCCGTGCAAGCATCTCGGAGGATCGGCGCTCTCGTTTCTCGCGATTCCGCCACCGCAGCTGACTTGGCACACACGCTCGTGCTTTCTCTGCGCGGCATTGCTGCAATGTTGCTGAGCACGCGGCTGTTTCACGGTCACAGCGACTGTGTTCTTTCGTGGAAACCGGGACACGAGTGCCAAAGCTCGGTACGCCACTAGTGTGGGGCTCGATCTGTGCGATTTCTTTCTTACGCTGATCACTAGTCCACCCTTACGAATGCTACATTGGTCGCGAGTATCAATCAATCAGCAAGACCGCGCGTCTGTACAAGAAACCGGGATTTTCTGTTGTGTTTGCTCAACAGTCGAAACGAAGTGGCAGTCCTAAGAAGAAGCCTGTCTCTGCAGGAAGGAATTTTCGGGTTCCCGAGTGCTTGTCTTCTTGCTTCCTCTTGGCACTTGTCGCGTGAAAAAGCTTGCGGGAAAGACGGAGCGAGGCCTAAAAGGAAAATTGTCGCCGTGGAGCATCGCGCGCATGAAAATGCGCAGGAAACAGCTGCTTCCCGCCGACGCGCTGTGCACATGCCCTGCACGACGTCGAAATTCGTCTTCATGAAACGCTTTGACAGATTGCGCAGCGGGATTATTCCCAGTAAAATATGTTTCTACAGCGAAGGCAGCAGTACATTGAAAAGAGATACTGATAGCACTTGCCGGGGCTTTCATTGATTGATTGATATGTGGGGTTTAGCGTCCCAAAACCACCACGTGATTTTATGAGAGACGCCGGAGTCCGTAGTGGAGGGCTCCGGACATTTCGACCACCTGGGGTTCTTTAACGTGCACCGAAATCTGAGCACACATGCCAACAGCATTTTCGCCTCTATCGAAAAGGCAGCCGCCGCCGTAGCCGGTATTCGATCCCGCGACCTGCGGGTCCGCAACCGAGTGCATTAGCCACTAGACCACCGCGGCGGGGCCCCTTGCCTGGGCGATGAGTGTTTGTCTTCTCTTAAATGCGAACCATTTCTTAGCGCTAGAGCACTTAGGCGAGTTTGAATCTATCTATCTATCTATCTATCTATCTATCTATCTATCTATCTATCTATCTATCTATCTATCTATCTATCTATCTATCTATCTATCTATCTATCTATCTATCATCTATCTATCCATCTATCTATCTATCTATCTATCTATCTATCTATCTATCTATCTATCTATCTATCTATCTATCTATCTATCTATCTATCTAATCTGTTCAACCTTCCTCATTCGTGCCTTGAATATAATCGATTACCACTGTACGTGGGATCTACCAATTTTTATTTTGTTGCTAACCTCCCATTTATCTCGGATGGGAACCCTTCGGTTTGAAGGAGGACCTAGCGGGTGTTTTGACGTAAACATGACTTTCTACCCAAGTTTCCCTGGGTGCTGTTATAATGGCCCCTGCAAGTGATTGCAAATATGTATGACCATCATAAGAATGCACTGCCGAGGCAAGTCCATAGAGGAGGTGCCTCCCCCCTTCCCCCCTTCTTTCCTTGTGTAGTCGCAAAAGGTTCAGGGCAGTGAAAGCTGTTATGAGATCAGAATACGGGTCACTTGCGGCGCCGTAGTTGTCTTCCGCCGCTAGTGACCGTAACCAGTACCCAATAAGTAAGGAAAAAAAGCTACACAGTGGGATTCGAACCCGGGTCCGCTGCGTGCAGGCCCAGTATTCTACCACAAAGCGACGCCGGTGCTTGTAACTCATCTCCAAACGGGCCTTGGGCAGGCTTGATGTCGGGAAAGAAATCGCGAAACCCTTAGAACCTTTTTCTTGCATTTTATAGCATTCAATAGCGAATGCAACGCACATTGATTTCCGGTTGTGTGGTTTTTGCGAACGTATCTTTTATCTTTTTCTGTATGAAAGGTGTGCTGGTGCATCATTGTCCGTTTTCGTGGATGCCCATGGCTTCTAAACTGCTTTTTTTGGCCCCGCCGGGGTGGTTTAGTGGCTAAGATACTCGGCTGCTGGCCCGCAGGTCGCGGGATCGAATCCCGGCTGCATTTCCCGTGGAGGCAGAAATGCTGTCGGCCCGTGTGCTCGGATTTGGGTGCACGTTAAAGAACCCCTGGTGGTCAGAATTTTCGGAGCCCTCCGCTATGGCGTCTCTCATAATCATATGGCGGTTTTGGGACGTTAAACCCCATATATCAATCAATCAATCTAAACTGCTTTAAAGTTGTCGCCTCTCATTCTGTTATCGTGCTAAAATCGCCCCTCGCTATGTACTACCAACGAGATATACCTCAGCTGCTGTGAAGAAAAGACTTCATCGATTAGGCAGCCAGTTCCAGCGCTTTCGGAGTCTAACGTGGAATTATTTGTTCATCAACGTCGAGCAGGAAACATGCCTAACTGCCAGTAATGAGAAACCACGTGGCTTGGGCAACATTAGGCGCTTTGTGTCGTCGTTGCTTCAAGAAACATATCAAGTGCAGTCAAGCGCGGGCCGTTTGTTTAGGCTTTTGTGTGATTTACTTCTAAGTAAATTGCTGGGCTCGGAAAGGACACATGTTGCACAGCAATGCCACGAAGCACCGTTGCAAGCTCGAGATCAGCTCACCCAGGTGGCTTTGAATACCTTTGTTCTTGATACCTTAGAAAAGGTCGCGTATGACGCGTGTGGATGGAAGCAGGGAACTGCTCCACTTTATGGATAGAACGTTTCGTAGCGCTGCCGTCCACTCTGCCGTTTCCATTAATGCTTTCCGGGGTTGTATATATGTTTTACAGCTTACATTGGCTACTGGTGGTCAACGTGAACACGTATATATAAGTACTTAAGTGTCACGCGAAGTGCTCAAACGTGAAACAATCTCGAAGCGTGCCCCCCCAATCTCCACCCTACAGTCTTGCGTCCAATAGCGTAGCGTGGGGGCTTGGGGTGCGTACATAAAAACACTCGCGCATACACGCACGGGCATGCATAAAGTACGGGCGCACGTTAAAGAACCCCAGGTGGTCAAAATTTCCGGAGCCCTCCACTACGGCGTCTCTCATAATCATATGGTGATTTTGGGACGTTAAACCCCACATATCAATCATGCATAAAGTACGGTCGAACACCAAGCGCTATGGCGCATGCACAGTTTTTTCCGTAGCCCGCGCCAGCGTTATTTTTTCACGTGTGCTGGCCTCCACATGCATCGGCGACCGGGTAACGGTGCACACCTCTGTGGCAGGAAACAGGGCTTCACATAGTCATTCGAAGAGAGAAACACACATTTGGGGGAAGGGGGGGGGGGGTGCTTTTCTCGTGTTCACTTTTGAAGAAACGGGAATGTGATTTGGTCGGGACGAATCAGTCGGCCCGTCGACGGACAAAACCTTGCGAGCTACGGCGGAGCACTCGTCGTGCTGAGCACTGCCAACACCTGTTGGCTCTGCTCTCTTCACGCCGTACTCTCCTCCTCCGCCTTCTTCCCTCCTCCGGTGGTCGTCGCTCAACGCAGGAAAACCGAAAGCAATCTATAGCGGCCGTCTCCCTCAGCCGTCACACATTTTTTTTTTTTTTTACTGCAAAAGCTATTATCAGATCACAACGGCGGTGGGGTTGGTGTCCACATCCGCCGGTGTTCTTAACCACGACCGTGCGAAATAACAAAAAGGAAAAAAAAAACAAAACGCCACCGACGATATCATGCGAATTTCGGGCGCACAGGGAGCAGCCGTGTTTGAAGCTTCAACTGTCTTTCCGTGGCCAAGCGAAACCCGCATTTGTAGGCTATTATACGCACTTGGCTGATGCATGGGCTGATGACGAAGAACACTTTGCAGTGGGTGGGAAGCACCAGGCCACACACTTGTTGCGCAATTAGCATTGCGTGATGACTTACTCTCCTTCCACGATCGGTATTCCCTTGGCATTTTGAAAACTCAACACAGACACGAACCTAGGAACTGTGCTCTAAGATTCTACAAATGTCGGCCACTCATCAGCCCAGCACCTACAACAGCGGTAAGCTTCGGTGCCCTCGCTTTTCAATGTCAGCTGAAGGCGCGTGCCCAACGTGGGCGACAGATTATACCGTCACTGGTGGCTGTTATTTTTTTTTGCTTCCACCCACCAACTTACCCAGCCAGTCGTAAGCAGCTGCTCTATGCTCGCGGGCATTGCTCTAGTGATGGTTTGCGAGGCCCTTATATATTACAACGAAAGATGCCATGAGATCAAAACAATAGCCGTGTTTCGCTGCTCAGGATGTTCGTAACCGCTATCGCCAGAAATAAGAAAACATTAGACGATGGATGGATGGATTTATGTGACTGTACCTTGTAGATCGGGTGGCGGCTAACGCCACCTAGCCGTAATACTTAGTGAACCAGCAACTAGATTTATCTTTTTTTTTCCTTAAATAGCGAAGTTGAGCACTGGTACTTTGCAGTGAACTGTTTAATTTTCACTCGTGCCTTAACTTTAGCCACCAATCAGATAACCTCCTTCTAGTTGATTCTACCCGCTTAAAGTATATTTTGCCCTCCCTTTCCCTAAACCTTAGTGCTTTGAAAAACTCAGAGCCATCATCGTGAACTATAAGGTGAAGCCCTTTACAGAACATTATCAAGTGTTTGGCAGTTTCCTCCTCTTCTCCACATGCACTGCATGCCGTGTCTACCCTTTCGTATTTGGCCCGATATGTCTTGGTTCGCAATACTCCCGTCCTGGCCTCAAACAGTAGAGAACTACCCCGAGTATTATCATAGATCCTTTCCTTGGCAATTTCCTGCTTAAAAGTTCGATAGATTTCTAGTGCATGCGTACTTCTTAATCATGCCAATTCTCCACATATCGGTCTCAGCATCCTGCACCTTCTTCTTAACCGATAATTCTTTTTGGTTTGGCCCCCTGCTGTTTTCTAAGTATTTACCAGTCAATTTTCTGGTTCGCTTCCTCCATTTTGTATCGGCATTCTTCATGTATAAGTAGCTCAAAACCTTCCTAGCCCAATGCTCCTCCCCCATTTCTCCCAATCGCTTCTCAAATGTTATCTTGCTGCTAGCTTCCCTGCCCTCAAATGATGTCCATCTCATATCACCTTGTACTCCCTGATTTGGTGTAATCCTGTGAGCTCCTAAAGCAAGCCTACCTATTACACGTTGCTTAATTTCTAATCTTGCTTGAACTTCTGATACCATGCACAGGACCGCATTGCCGAACGTCAGACCAGGAAGCATGACCCCTTTCCATATTGCTCTCACAACATCATACCTATTGTAATTCCACAGTGCCCTATTTTTCATCACTGCTGCATTCCTGTTCCCTTTAGTCGTTACGTATATTTCGTGTTCCCTTAGGTACTCGGTCCCATTGCTTATCCATACGCCCAGATATTTGTATTTACGTGTTATCTCTAGCGTGACTTCCTGTATTCTAACCTCACTACCTTTATTATCATTAAAGATCTTATTAGGGAGCCTACATGAACGGCCGTTTTTAGGGTGGAGACATCTTAATAAGTGCCTTCAAGAAACTCAGCCAAAACCAGCGGGCAACGGGGCACGCTGTTGCCAGCTTCCACCAAATTCAGCATAGTTTTCTGTGCGCCGCCATTTTGGAGCAAGCCGCCCTTGTAACAACACACAACACCTGGGCTTTTGACAGCGGCGGTTCTCAGGGTCGTGTAAGCGACCCAGTTCTCAAAGTGAGCACACGAAGAAATTCGCAGCCCACACACAAACCCTTGCGACATAATACTGAGGTTACGCTGACACGAACGCAAGCGTGGCAACAGCTCAGACTAGCGAGCGCGTCTCCGTACGAACGCGTGGACGCGTCCCGTTTGTGGGCTTCCTAGTCGCAATGCGTGGACGCAGCAACGACAACTTCGGTTATCTACTCATTCGCGAACACCGCGAAACACATATACGTGTGCCGCAGGAAAAAACAGTTTTGGTTTCGGTATTGCGGTTTTTTGGTAATTGAAATTGTTTTCGGATTTGTTGAGCATTTCAGTTATCGTGCGCGTGACAAGAGGGTCTCAGGCAAGGAGCTTTAAAGAAAAATTACTGGAGTGGAAGCTCCCGCAATGCCTTGGCAGCAGAAGTGAAGGCAGCTTTTGCCCCGCCAAGATATCAGAAACATGCTTTTTTCTGGTAGTGCCCACTTGAATATCAAGTGGCTTTGGTATGTTAGTGTAAATGCTACGTTAATTGAATATTTAAAGATGGTTATTCCGGACGAAATAACGCACAGAAACGAGTATGGGTGACTGAATCTACAATGAACTTTACCGCCAATTAGAGGTTTAAGCAACTCTAAGGCGCACTTGGAGCACCAGGCGCCCCGAAAAAGTTTTCACATTAAACTCGTTGGGCGTTCGAAGTAAACACTCCGTTCTTAATCTCCGAACGGTGACTCTTTATTATGTCCCTAGTAAGATGGCCGCCGCGGTCGCCGTCTTGCCATGGGCAAGGCTTCACTTCTGAGCAATAATTTCCACTCGAGCAATTTTTTAATACCTCCTTGGTTCGAGGAATATAAAAGCACCATTATTCTGACATGGTAAAAAAATTGCCGGAGTGGGCCTTTAAGCATTTTCGCCTTCATCGGAAGTGCGTATTTCGCAACGGGTGGATTGTTCAGTACTTGCAACTCGTTATAATAAAAGGCTCCTGCGTGAGTCCTCATCGGCCACAACGAGGTGCTTAGCCAGATATTTGTTTTCGGGGGGGGGGGGGGGGGGCACTCCCTTGATTTCAGGAGGGGCACTTCTCAAAATGGCCATGTTTGGCTCCATGTCATGGCGAAAAAAATTTTTTTTTGGGGGGGGGGGGGGCACTTGCCCGGTGTGCTACCACTGGCTACGCCCCTGGCCACAGCACAAGCAAAATGCACATTACGCCTTATAGGTGCGCCTCGCTTACCCGCAGGCACATGACGGTGCTGCAGTGTAGTACTCGTGATACACAAGTGCACTTGTATTGGTTGCCCCAAGAGAGCGGGCTCGGTGCTGCGTACTCTTCTTTCAAGTTTATACAATCTAGCACGACAGGAAGCCTACGTTATCGTGAATGCATGTTTGTATGCTTCTGTTTTTTTTTTCTTTTTTTCCTCTTCCTTTATCACGTTGAGCCATATTTATCATTTTGTCGCAATATTGACTGGAGGTGACTGTGACTAGCGGTGACAAAAAAGGGCAGTGCAATGATCTGCGAAACACGGTTACGTTAATGTTCTTTGTTTTGTATGGAAAAATCAACCGAGTGTTCTTCCTCTTATAAATACTATGATGTGTTATGGATGTAGTGGACTTGCGGCTTGACCAAGAGAAAAAAGAAGGGCGACAACGAGCCATCGCTGCTAGTCGACCCTTCTGGCATAAAAACCTTTGCCCCGTTGTCGCGACTCCTGCGTTTAAAACACCCTCGTTTGAGATGCTATTTGTTGTGCATTTAGCTTAGAGAGACTATTATTGACTAACGTTGTATACTATGTTTGAGCAAAAGACAAAGAATGCGTGCGGCTACAAACGATGACACGTGATCGAATTGTAAAAATACTCGTTACCAAGTGCCAATATTCTGTCACTGATTGGTGCGCAAATATATACGAACCACGAACGGTGCGCGAAAACAAAACGAAATCTCGACTCGTGCGGGGCTTATCGGAATACGCCTGAAATCAGTCGCTCTGCATGAAATTTGCTTTGACAAACATGCCAGCTTACGCCATTTTGCAAAATGTTTCATTAGCGCTATCGCTGACACACCTGTAAGGGGAGCGGTCTTGTAATAGCATATTGTCCTTAAATAACCAAGCTTGTAAAAATACGGCTCTGGAGATAAATAGAATCAATAGCTAATACCTCGTAAACCGGACTAACTCGGCTTCAGGAAGGCAGTGATGCCGCCTTACTCGCACGTAGTATCCCATAGTGGGTGCAGAAAACGCCGCATGGAATCGACAAGTCTTATGAATTAGTGTGCGCGGCATACATATGTCAGTTCAGGCCTAATAGCCATATCACAGAAGCGTTAGCGCTACCCTCTTGGAGCAAGACAACGCCAATCTAGGTGCACTGTAGAGAGACTCAGTTGCTCGCTAGGAAGACTGGGCATGCCCAGACCTTACCTGTATTTATCCACAGCAAGCGGCTGCGTGTTCGCTGTTGCGAATCATTCTGAGAGCGCCTGTACAGCTTTGGTGAACTTGTGACGTTGCGTTTTGCAGCAAATTTGTGCAGTAAAAGATCGCTTATTTGAAGTGCCCTCCCCCCCCCCCCCCCCGATACCGCCCTGTGCTTTTCTTTGGGGGAAAACTCCCGATAGTTCGAACCCGTTGGTATCCGCAATGTTTGATTAAATGTGCAGGGTTTCCATCGCTCCTCGCAGAAGGTGGCCCCCAGAGATGACAGTGTGTTGCAAAACCAAAGCCAAATGTACTAAAGATACGAAACAACGAAACAGCAGAATTTCGCAGCAGCATTCGGACGCTGCGTTCGAGATCTTAGACCAGCTGCAAACGACGCTCATGTACAGTCGCGGAAGAAGAGAAGCGAACAAATTCAGTTCACTCAGTGCATTTATTTTGATTTCGTTAGCTCGGCCACGAAAGTAAACGTATATTGGAAAATTGATGGCCTCATACATTCTGACCTTAAAGCTCTCAGCTCGCATGAACTAATGTCGATGCTTGTTGTGGCGTTCAGTTAATTCTGTTTGCTCTTAGAACTTCACCTGCACCAAGCGCTCACAGGTGGCTTCTTTGGGCCGCGCAGTATGGCGCGTTGTCTTTTCGTTATAGTGCGCGCCAGCTAATGTGAACAGTTTTATAGTCAAGTTAGAACTAACGAGCATTTGCTGCAGAGCAGAGTAGCTTGTTTCGCGACATGCTCGATTTGGGAATCCAGCCAGGATGGTCAAATAAGAGATGTTTCAAATCAGGCGTAAAGAGTGACCATCTGGCGAAAAAAAAAATCGTCGCCACTTGACCATTCATTGCAACAAAAACATCTGTGCAATGTACCGAATGTTCTGCGGGTTGCCATAAAATGAGACAGAGCGACCGGTGAAGTCTGAGTTCGCTTAGGGCAAAATCATGCAGGCATCAAGACAACAGTTTTGTATTTTATAAATCTTACCGGCAGTAGCATACTGCGCGGAATTATTGAATTTCATAGCACGCATGCAAGCGTTTCTAACATCGATTCGAAAGCTCCTATATATATTAGACATGAATTTATCGCTGTGAGAGGTCATCTCATGTTTTCCTATTTTAAGATGTATTATTAGATATTATTAGATGCAGTTTCCGAATTTGTGGTGATATGTTTCTTTTTGTCAGCTATAACATTGATATTTTGCGCTTCTGAACAATTATAGCGGGGTTGTCGACAGGCTCTAACCAGAACGACATTTTCCTGCAGTCTCTGAAGCTTGATTGTATTTTCATTGTGACGAACCTCACTGAATTCTGCATAAGTTGTTGCTGAGAAAAAGAGCTCATTTGTTCTATTTTGGGGGATAGGGGCTCCTGAGCCAAAGCATAATCTTAATTCATTAACCAAACTAGATTATGCCACTACGGAGAATGTAATCTCATCAGTAAACGTTTGTTCCGTATTTGCACTTTACACATAAACCACTTGCAGCTGTGCACAATGATAAAAACTGGTATGATGAAACGATATCAAACACTTTTTGCAAGCAAATATGTTAGGTTACCGATCGTCTCGTGATCGCATGTGTTTAATTCCGAAGTTACCTTTCTAATAATATTAATTGATGGGGTTCCCAAAACTACCATAACATTGCGACGCCGTAGTGAAGGGCACCAGAAGTTTCGACCACCTGGAGTTCTTTAACGTAAACATAAATCGAAACAAACGGGCCTCAAGAATTTTCGCCTCCACCGGAAATGCGGCTGTTGCGGCCGGGACTCGATCCCTGCGGGTCATTTTAGCCACTAGACCACCGTGGCGGGTGAAGTTACCCTTGTAAGTACTATATAAGCAATTTTTTTAGCTCTTATATGGGGCATTGGGCTGCTTGCATCCTGCCCTCGCCTATCGACCGCCTGCAATTTATGCTCGGCTATTAGGCAGCTACTGTATGCTACACGAAAGCTTGTCTGGTGGCCCAGCGTCCTGGGTGGCCGGCGCGGCCTTATCGTGGCTGAGTACCACATGCTGCAGCATATCTCCACGGCCATTCTTCGAGGTGATAACTTCCCGGTGAATACGTGGGCTGCAGAACAACGCCTAGCGAATGCGATGTAGCTTTTGCCTCCCCAACATTGTGTCAGACTTGAGCTGCGCGGTCGAGGTTGGTTGGCGAGCGAAGATATCGCTGCCAAAACAGCGCTGTCGTCGGTACTGAATAGCGCGTAGGCGCTTGCCTGGGTGCGGCTGGCACGGGGGGGGGGGGGGGGACAAAGACCGTTGCACCGTCCTTGACGGCGACCCCAGCGCTCGTCGATTTCGGACGTGGGCGATAGGAGTGGCGTGGCCCCAGCAGGAGGAGGCCCTGATTCATGCGAACCCACCGCGGGCGAACTCATCTGGGCCTTGAGCAATCCGACGACGTCAGCAGAACAACGCACTCGTTACAGTGGCATCTTCATTTTGGAGCCAACAAGATCAGGCTGGCGACAGCCGCCGTCTTGATCGCGCTGTGGCCAAACGCTCTTCTGGGAACTCGTGCCTGGCGTTTTGTGATTCAGGAGGGTGCATTGTGTCTTTGACCCGCCATGAGCGTTTTGAGGTCTCGGCACGCTCGTATTTTGAGGCACTTTTGTTGTTGTTTCTCGCTTTGACATATAGTGAAATGGCGACGCCAGGGGCGGTTGTTTTTCGGCCTGCCCTTGCTCCCGGAGTTCAACACCTGGTTATTCGCTTGGGTAACGGGCGCTCTTCTTTTTCCCTGGAAGCCGTGTGACCGCGGCTCGCCTTGGACGCGAGCCCAGAGACGTGCGCGCTTTCGGAAGCCGCGGCCCTGATCGCTCGTCGTTCTGCAGTGCGCGGCCCGGGCCGTAGCTCTTTCGAAACGCCGGGTTCTGCGCCTTTCCAGGTCAAGACTCCTCCGGCGACTCACACTCGCTGCGACCTGGAAGCGCTGCCAGGATGCGCCCCTCTCGTCGAAGACGCGGGAAGACTTGAATCGGTGGTGTTCGCCGTATGGAGGCCCACTTGGTTCTGTGCGTGTCGCATCGCGCTCGGCGGTGACTGTCGAGTGATTGTGTTTTCTGTGCCGTCCACTGGTGAGCTCGTTATCTCGCATTCCACTAGACGTGTCCCGATGGCGTCGACCAAGTGTCACGTGGTGGACCACGTGATCAACGGACATGCGCCCCGCACAATCTCGTACCGCCTCTTGTTGTCCGACGAGCAGCACCGCGTGAGTGTGACGTCACGTGCTCTTGGGTGCCGCATCTTGTTGGCAAACACGCGCTGCGCATCTTCAGCGACTCGGGCGCAGTATCAGAGTTTCTGAGCGGTCCTCGTATTTGCAGTGTTAGCATTTTCGTGTAGAACGTTTCACCTGTATCTTTTTATAACCATTTTTAAGGTGCCTTTTTATTATCGTTTTTTTCACCGTGAAACCCGTCGGTTACTCTGATCCCGGAATAACAAGGTGTAAAATGCCGCGAAACGTTCGCGCAGCGAATATGATGTCATGCTACGAACAATGCGCGTGTGGACGGCGAGCGCGATGGTTTACTGCGCTTAGTTGCGCACCATGCGCAAGCGCCACAGATCGACTTGGGCGGCCGCGACCGCAGCGCTGCTTTGAACTGCACAACTTCCTTTACGTCGTAATCGAGCAGGACTGGATAATAATATACATACTCTAGGACTGGCACACAAGACAGCATCAGCATACGCGACTCCATATTCCACAATCCAGCTTTAAGGCTCTTCCACTAGGCTGCAGTGGGCAACAAAACGGTTTTTGATAATTTTAAGCATGATTAAAAAAATATAAATTCTAGTCACAGCATGAAAACAATTCTTGCATATGCCATCATATTTCACGCTTTTTTCATATCTACTACGATCTAGCGCACCTTTGGGCCAGTTGTCGGTCCCTTTAAACTTTATCATATTCAGATAATGTGTCAGATCTTGGTGCTTAGATACATTCACTCGCTATTTTAGTTGAGTGACTCATTTCCAAACAATTTCCTTAAATTTTTTTGTTGAACCGTGTGCCTGAATCATATTGCCTTCCGTCATTTATAGAAGCATAAGCATGCTGCTTTGCTGAGTATTGTGCAGCAATTATTTTATGTGGGATTTACTGCTTTACAGGTAGCTTGCAGATGTTCCATTATGCCTTGATAACAATTAGTTTTGGCTAGATAAAGCCGCATTGTTTGCCTCTTGTTTTGGAAACACACGTTACCTTGTAGTATCAATCGAGATTTATTTGCAGCTTCAAAGACACTCAATAGTGCTTGGGGGGGGGGGGGGGTACAGACAAAAAATCTGTACATCAGGCTCGACAGTGTACTCTCTACACCCGGGCTTAGCAAACATGGCATACAGAAAGGATTCTAGTGGTGTTTATTTATTTACGTTTTTTTTTGTGGGTGTGGTTATTACAGATGTGATGTACTATCGCGAGCAATATGAGTTCGAACATGCGAGCGCATGGCGAATAGCCTCGAACCCTACGTCGGCTGATTCGCAGCGGCCCTTGTCGGAAGCAAACTGGAAAGGGCGGCGCTCTTCCGATATCTGTTGGCACTCCCGCCTAAGCATCGTTGCGGCCACGGATGAATGAAAGGTTGCTCCTTCCTCCGTGGTTGCTGCAGAGTGGCGGCTTATTGCTCGTTAGTGGTTGCCAGCGGCAAAATGAACTCGCATGACGCGCACAGTCACGCCGAATCACCCATGTAGGCTGTAGCTGCTGAGATATCGGCTGTGACGAAGGTTGCCGTGATATCATGCCTGCATCATATGTAGGCAGGTGCGTACCAACTCTTTCGCTAGTCGGGGGGGCAAACAACCTAGCTCACTCGTCAGCCGTGATATATATATAGAAGAAAAGGAGAAAAAAAGAGAAAAAGACAGGAAGAAAAAGAACCAAGAAGAATATAAGGTGGACTCCCCCCGGGAAGGGGGGCGCCCGGGTGGAGTCCACCTTATATTCTTTTTCTCTTTTTTTCGTTTCTTTTTTTCTTTTTTCTGTCTTTTTCCCTCTTTCTCTCTGATTTGAGATTGTATAAAGCTGAGCACCAACAAACTGTACCTTCAATCCTGATGAAGGCCAGACTCTAGGTCGAAACGTCGAAATAAACCACGTTGTGACTGCTCACGGAGGATCTACTTGACTATATATATATATGTAAAGGGAAAGAAGTGTATACCCGAGGGCTTGTTTTTCCGTGTTTTGACACAATAATAATGAGATCTAACAGACAGTAATGCCAAGGAATGTACAGGAGAAGTTATTAAAACCAATGGAATATATATATATATATATATATATATATATATATATATATATATATATATATATATATATATATATATATATATATATATCAAGAGAGAGACAGAATTTCATCGACGCAATTGCACTTTGTGATTTTTTTTCCTACACTCAGCGCTTGTTCAATAGCGTAAAAAGGGACATGTAGTCAGTTTTAAGCAGCATTTCGTATTGAATCTGCTTTGATAAAGGTACTGTACAGACATCCAAGTCGGTGCAAAGTGATTGTGGTTACTATGGTAGCTATCTCAATTTATAACTAGGAGATAAACATTCCATATGTACTCACGTCATGTTCGGTTAACATCAGTTGTATACCTTCAGTATCGCACCTCAGGGAGCCTTGAAGGACAATTGTCACAGCCGGAATTTCGCAAAATTTTTACTATATTAAAACATTCCTAGGTAACGTTTCCTCGTAACAATATTATTGAGTGACTACTGTGGTTAAAGAAATCTTCGCCATAGTTGGTTTCCGTGCAGACGATAGTGACCACTGTCAAAAGCAGCCTTTCTCAGTCTTGACATCCCCCCCCCCCCCCCCCGGTGATACGCCCATGTATGCAGGCGGCGTTGGATACGCATTTCGGTGCACATCTCTCACTTACTTTGTCGTTCGGACATTTTTCTCCGTGTTATCGTCACTAGCGGCAGAACGCACGCAATCATCTGCCGTTTGCCCGCAACGCTAAGCGAAGCGGGAGTGCCAACAGACAGTGGAAGAGCCCGCCTCCTTTCCCGTCCGGTTTCGGCAGCGCCGTCCGCGTATCAATGCTACTTTCCGCGCGCTCGCGTGTTCGAACTCACGATGGTACAGTCTGTTTCCGACATAAGTAAACATTTTGGAGCCTGTGACACCACGATGCGGTCGTCGCTGCACATACGCGCCTGCTCAGACGCTCGATAGGCCTAGTGTTGAATCAGGTTGTCGGCTACGGTGGCGGATTTAATCATTACTGCGGGATCTAGGCCGACATCGCTCATACAGTCACTGTACTGCCCTCAAAAATGAGCACCGTCATCGCTGCCACCGGGGGAAGTTAAAAGCTTCACGCGTGCGTCTCAGTGCTGGCGAGCACGTGCTGCCTAGTCTAATGAAATATCGAGAAGAAGCATGTTTAGGTTGTTATCTCAGCCTACCCCATTTCTGGATTGGTTACTGTTTTTTTTATTGGCTGAACCCGCACAACTGCACAACAGTCACTGTGCAGTACTTTGTTTTTGTTTAGAATGAAGTAAATAACATGCTTGGTGTGGACTCATTATGGTCTTCTGTGTCGCAGTGTACTTTGGCGCACACAATGAAGAAATGTATGTGAATGAATTTTGAAAGAGCAAACACAGTATGTAGCCAAATACTGTTTCTAGAAGCCCATTATCGCCAATGAAGGCTGAGAGTTTGGTGTCGGACATCATCAAGCACCGAATGCCAGCCTTGTTTAACGATGAAATCAGTAGGCTGCCCAACAAGTTTGGTCAGCGCACGCCGTCGTAGTCGATGACACCGTTCAACGCTACACCTCTTGCAGCCGGCGCGTCACTGCATGGCTGGCCCACATCGCGATGCCATACGCTCCCGAGATTTTCCCCAAGTGTGATAAACACTGTGCCATGAGATGAATGATTGCAAATGTGTTGGGTCCAGATGCTGGAAATATCAGAGATGATGAACAAATAAGTGGGAGCAGCAAAACAAATTGCAAGATGTTCATAAGTAGGTACAAAGGATTAAAAGTATTTTTCAGTGTAGTTAGTATGTTGTCAATGGGCACAGAAACATTACATGAAAGAAACAGATAAAAAGTATACTCATAAAAGGTTCAAATGAATAATTTTGTTTACCAAGGACTGTAACAGCATTTGTGACATCTTATTATATTGTATGTAATATGGTATAGGTGTTGCACGTGTATTGTGTGTGTTTTCGTATGGTAACGTTCCTGATTATTATGGAATATCTTTTAATTATGGGGCAACTTGTGATAGCATATCTAATATAGCAGGGTAAACATGTGGAAGTTTTTCAATAGTGTCTATTGAGATTGTAAAGTAATACTGCAAAAAATACTGCAATTAATTCAGTGTGCACATATTTATTTATCTTCATTCATTAAGTTTTTTCTTAAGGGTTGATGCAAGTAAAAAAAAATGCAAGTGTTTTCTGAAATTACATATTGTTTTTCATTGGCTTTCACTTGTTTGATTTCAGTGCTTTCACAATGGAAAAAATGGAAGATTGCAATTAAGCTCAAAATAGATTAAAATCGCATTTAAAGAGCTCAAGGTGGCTACCTAAAACTTGCAAGAGCTCATTGTCTAGAGCCCCCTGGAAATCGTCACTTGGCTGTTTGCCATTTCATTTCATGTGAGGAGTTCACTGAAGCCACATTCTCAAAATAACCATGATTGCCAAGCTCTCATGATAGAAGAAATTATTTTTAAGAAACTTATTGCCTTATAGATTTGCTTTCATTTATACCTTAAAGATGCGTTTTTCTGAAGATTCATCTTTGCACAACTTGAGTTAAGACGTCATGTTTTTGGTACTTCCAATAGCCTGATAGAGATGAAATTTCGCCCACATATCCTTAGGCATGTAATGCATGCGAGCATTTTCTTTAAAACTTGTTATCACCTGCATAATTATTTAAACCTACAGTGTGCAGTAAGTGTGGGCTGAGGATTTCAAGAATTCTCAATTTAGAATTTTGTGATCCTATAAAATGTTTTATATACATTTCCTTGATACGCATTTACATCCTACAAATAATGCAGAGCAATATCAGCCATTAATAGCTCAGAACCATAAAATTTAGTGGAATAAAAAGTTTGTTCAAAATGAACCTTATACTACATATTGTCATGGTACAAAATAAAGACTGTGCAACTTACTCTAAAACTAATTACATATTTGAAATCAGCTTAAAAGCCTATATATACAGCAATGTATTTAATTTCTCGATAGGCCATAGAATAGTGAAACTTTTTATTCTCGTCTCCCCTTAATAACTGAAGCCTCTGTGGGGTCATTGCAGGCGTGGGATTAACAGCAAACATACAAACATCTATAAACATGCCTGCTTTAATTCTGTCTGTGGTAGTGTATTGATATTTCCCATGATAAAATCCAGTCTTGAATGTTATGCAGGGAAAAGCTGTATTTCAATGAAAGGTGTGCAACAAATTAGAACTGTTGAGGCTGCGGGTGACTCCTTGTTAATCAAGCTTGGAGCAAAAAAAAAAAAAAACAGTTTTGTTTAGGAGTGGTGAGAAGGAAAAACTTTATTGGGCAAGCGAGAATTTCGAGAATTCTAGGTGTATAATTTTGTAAAGGGGGGTCCAGCCATACTCATCAGATGATTTGTGCTTGTACCAGTAATGACTAAGCTTGTGTCATGGCACATACATTGGCCAACCCGCAAACTCTCGATTTGCCTAGATGACTCCAGATCTCTGGCCTTCCATCCCAATGGTACGTTAACGGCCATAGAATTCTGAATAAACTACCTCAGCTCGATTTTCAGAAAAAAAGAAAAGCTATACAGTAAAACAAGAAGTAGTGTTGATAAAGCAGTACAAGCTTATGTATACGACACACCCAAGAAAATGAAACATCCACACAGCTTGAAACGCTCACTGGCCACTGGAATTTCTCGCCACCCGCTTGACCCTTTTATCTGAAACATCCGGCACTCACACAAACTGACATTCGTAGGCACATTTTCCGCCTTAAGGCCCAGTTTGGAGAGGTCACAAGTAAGGGCAAAGGACTGCCAGCTTGTCAGTGGAGCTGCAGGTCCGCTTTGAATGCTCCAAGGCAATGAACTGGTAATTTTGTTGACCGATCACAGGTGTCACCTGAGACAAATATTTTTTTGTCCCCCTCTCCGAGTCTCCAAATCTCAGAAGCCCTTAAGTTGGCATGTATGAATTATATATGTTGGCCTGGAGGGTCAATATTTGCAATATTTTCAATGAACATGATATTCTAAGACAGTGCTCTATTCCTAGATAGCCAGCTTGTTTAGGGGTTTTCGATTAGGTGTAGGGCAACACCATCAATTTTGTAACACTGCAGCTTTCCTACTGATGTTTCATGAATAAATATTTTGAAGCTTTTTGACATATCAAAAGATTTTAAAAATTAGTTCTTTTTGAAAGAGCAGAGCACATTAGGCTGAAAAACCCAATGTAAAATCATATGGGGATGCTGCAAGAACAAATGTTTGTAAAAAATGTGACAATCTGCTTCGAAAAATTTTTGTTAGGGCTTTTGGAGAATAGCTGAAGGTTTAAAAAGGGCTTATAATTAGCAAGCACATTTTTATCTCCAGACTACTGTCTCCTGAGAATTCTTCATATTCTGTGGAAAAATGGCAGTTTTTATGGCAAAGTTTTATGGCAGACATCGATAAAATGTTTGATTTTTTATCTATTTAAATCATGACTCTTAATCATTTTAAGCATTCTTATTAATAACTTCATTTTCATCTGTTGGGCAAAGATTTCTTGACCAGCAAGTATGCAACCTTTCAACTGCAGTTGTGAAGTATTCGATGAATTAATCCATTCAATCTGTACTCAAGCACATAAACATTGTGGAAAGGGCGTCGAGTCCGCTATGCTTTGTAATAGTTATACAAGTCTGTGAGAGAATCGTTAAATATAGCATGTTTAGTTGTAGATTTAATTGCATGATACAAAAGGTAATCATCTGTAAAAATGGCGTACTTCAGCTCAAGTGTGAAGGCAAAGATCATTAATATTAAGCAGGAATCAAAGAGGATTCATTGCTAAAGCTTGGGGAATGCCCCATGAAGTGGTGAAGTGAGTTAGTAGAGTGGAAGCATACACTGTGTGGCAAAGAAGGTCTGATATTCAGTCGGTCAAGGATGCATTTTCTGGCATAATGAACTACTTGTGCTCAAGTTTAGTATTTGAGGCAGTGTCAGATGCCTTAACTTTGTCTGTAAATATAGTGTCAACCTGGGGACCTATGAGCTGCTGATCGGTGCAAATTTTGTCAGTTGTGTTACAGCTCTGAGGCCCTGCATGAACACAGCTGGAAAGCACTTAAAACTTGATTAGTTTTGAGAAGCTCCGTGATATGTTTGAAGATAATGTGTTCCAATAATTTAAATGAATGTGCAGTCAAGAAAATGGGCTATAGCTAGATAATAACTGAGTGTTGTTATGGAAGCAGGCTTTTGGAATGCATGTATGGTTGGAGTTGACAGTGAGTTCCTTACGGTAACTGATAAATACCTACTCCACCAAAGTTAGTGTCCAACAGAGAATATGGTGGGGATACCACATTACTTCTTGGTGCACAAGTTTAAAAAATCATGTTAAGTGCACCCTGAAGGGACATTGATACTCAAGTCGATTGGGAGTATGGTTTAAAATTAAGAGCATCAGTGTATTTTAAGAGGCCTTTGAATGTTCTATAGCAGTTCCACTCACACACACATCGCATATGTGTAAGAAGCTGCTTGTGTCCTGAATGAATTGTGCCTGTTGTGTTATAGTGCTAATTTGAAGTATTTATTTATTGTTTAATATAGTGGAGACCGTAAAATTGAATCTATGTGCAATGATTCCCTAATTAATTTATCAAATCTCAAGGGCTTATGTATCAAGCTGTTCAATTATTGACCATTGCAGAAATTCCCAAGTGAAGCAGAATTTGTGTCTTATGGGGTAACATTTTAGGATGAATGTTCTAAATATGCTGTCGTGTCCTGTGTGCTAGAGAGAATCCTGACAGTGTGCAGTATTCCACTTGCCCAGAATGGTTTGCATGTACGCATCCATCTTAACTATAACTACTGATGCGCTGACCCTGCTCTCTACATCTGTGCAGCAAAACAACAAATGGTACCCTAATATTGTAAGTGTAAAGAAGTGTGGGATCAAAAGGACAAATTTTATAAATAAGATAACCTGTACAGGTCCCTATCTCAGAGGTTCTGGTTTCGTGTGCCTTATTCAATGGTCTCACCAGAAAAATTCAGTACTGTATCGCATCATCTTTGGCTTTAGCCTACTTTTAGCAACAGCACATTTCTTTTGGAATCAGTGTTAAATAAAGGTAGGCAGATACCAGGGGTATGTTTACCTGAAATCTTATTGCATAACATCAGCAGCCATCGAAAACGGATCTGCATGAAATTTCTTTGCATGGTCATGAAACATGATCACATGCAGGAGAGAACTCATTTATCCAGGTTGAAACTGTCAATGCATAGGTCATGACATGCACATAGCACCTGTGTGCATGTTAGTGCATAGGTACTAGCATCGCAAAATATTTTAAAATTTTGTGGTTGATTTCATCATCACTGATTTATTGTTAAAAGAATGAGCTCGTTGGAGGGAGGTTTAGATTGTATCACAGAGCTAGCAATACCTCTCACAGGAAAGCCCTTGTTTATTTTGGTATGGTGGATATTTTGCACAACCTGGAAAGCATCTTTTGTCTTAGGTGTTATGAGTTCTCATATACAATCGTGCTTACATTTGAAGTCCAGAGCACTGAGGCCGGATGCAGCAAAAGTGTGGTCCCTACTTTGCAGGATATGGATCTCATTGAGATCCTCTGGAAGCAAGATGAGGATCTTGGTGTTTCCAGAGATACCTTTGACTACCAGGCGGCCTCTGAAAGCAGCATCAAGGAAGCGGTCAAAGCTGCAAATTTTAATGTAAGTCATATAGCCGCTGTATTCACAAAGATTTTAAACAATCAGCCACTTCAAGGTTGCATAATAGCCTATTTTGTCAGAATGAAGTATTGTAAAAGTGCCAGAGAAAATGAATCACTGCCAACCACAGCAAAGCATTGTGTGTATCAGCCCAAAGCATAAACCGTGCCTGCATTCCTGATATAAGCTTTGAAACGAAGGAAAGAGTAAACTGAAGGGCTTATTTCTTTTGTTAGGTACAATAATTATAAGAACTGACAATAATGCCAAGGAAAGTATAAGGGATGTTGTAAAAAGTAACTGTGTAATGTAAATTTGAAGAAAGGAAAGTGGACGAAAAGATAACTTGCCACTGCCAGGATCCAAACCTTCTACCTTTGAATAATGCCTGTGACAGCATCGAAGGTCGCAGGTTCTTGCATGTCTTCTATACTTTCCCTGGCATTATTGTCCATTAGTTCTTATAACAATATAAGTTCTCATTAGTTCTCATTAATAATATAATATGTTTTATATACTTTTGTTGAACCCTATTAGTGTATATTGAGGTGAGCTGGTGTGCACAAATGAAGACAAGGACGCAAAAAGACCAGACGGGCACAAACTCTGTCCAGTCTTTTGTGTCCGTGTCTTTATTTTTGCACACCAGTTTAGGTTGAAGTATGAACGAAGTCGCCAAGCCGCAAGTTTTACTGTGTATTGATAGCAATCTCTTACAATTAGATAACATTTTCTTGCATTTATATCAATTCATTGATGCAACACTCACAGTGATTTTATTAGGACACTTACTAGATTCCAGCAGACAGCATAAATGCACAACTCTGCAACTTCCAACTTTGATTTCATTGTGGGCATACCATGTTTCTCTTCTAATGCTAGATAAGGCAAGCAGTTAGGGATTCTGAATGTTGTAAATAGTGGTACTTGCCCGAAAACTTTAATTTAGCATGGTATATTAATGAACTGAATATTTCACTGAATGCAGAATATTTGTGTAATTTTTTTTAAAAAAAAAGGTAGAGGTTAGAGTGCAACATTGGAACTTTATCATTTTTAGATAT
This sequence comes from Rhipicephalus annulatus, assembly GCA_013436015.1. Classification (NCBI taxonomy): domain Eukaryota; kingdom Metazoa; phylum Arthropoda; class Arachnida; order Ixodida; family Ixodidae; genus Rhipicephalus; species Rhipicephalus annulatus. The sequence goes on along the minus strand of WOVY01010862.1, from coordinate 298,188 downwards.
TACTATCTCTGTACTGGAGGACTCAAAAACCAGGCCACAGTACTGTCGAAGGTTTTGAAGCGATCACTCCAGTTCTCCCCCTCTTTGCCTCACTCAGTTTGTGGGTTTGATCCTCGACTGTGGCAACTACAGTTATACGGGGCTTGCACACTTAAATAAGAGGCGCCTTCAATGAATTGCACTTGATCCACATCAGTCCACAATCGTGCACCATGGCGTTTCTTGTAAATGTAGCAGGTTTCGCTAAGCAAGATACGAGTACAATCAGTTGCTCTGCTTTCTGCAATATTTAGGTGCGGCATTCATGGTGCATATAGTGACCAGCTTTTGATAAGCATGGGTGGGACCTGAAAAGAATGCCGGAAAGCCACCGATACAAAACTAGTAGAAGTTCTTAAAAGTCCTGCATCATTATTTATGAGTTGATACTGACAGACTCGTAGGTCAAGTTTAAGTTCTGCTGTAGCACATTTTTTGGCTCTTTGTAGTTTAATAAAAGAAGTCATTGGGTTGTGATCAATGTCAAACTTTTTGCAGAGTACCGAAGTGCCTGAAGGTGAGCCACCTGAGGTTCACGAGGACAGCAATCCTTGGGAAGGCTTCCAGTACAGCATAGACTCGGAGACAGGTGAGAAGTGGCAGTTTTGTGCTAGGTTGGTCTAATAGAATGCATTGGTTCATTCTGAAATAGATTTGATGCACTCAAATAGATTTGAGTGCATAGTCGTCTTGTGTCTCGTCCTTTTGCACTTGAATCTATTTTAGGCTGGCCTTGCTGCAGCAAACATGAAGCATATTGCAGAAGATTATTGTACAGTTTTATGGTTCAAAGTAATATCTTCTGGAAATCACTTGAAAGAACCTTTTGTAGCGCCAGGTGAAATATGGAAACAAGAAGGGATAGACAGAGAGGACAGTCTCTGTGTCTGAAAATGACACTTATATCCTGACATAATTAACCAAAATCAAACCCACTAAGAACCAGGCTTCTTGGGCATCCGTGGCAATGTAAATGCACTTAAGAAACTACATTCATTGTTTGTTATCATTGAAATGGTCATTCATTGACAGAAATGTATTGCGATTGTTGCTGTGGATGGCAGCAGTAATAGCAAAGCCCTATTGCATCCTATCATTGTGAAATGATATGCACAGAATACATGCTTCATTGAGAGAAGATTCGTTTCCCTAACCCTTTTCTTAGTTTTTGCTGAAACGTGCTAATTTTTATTGTCCTATTTGATTTTATGTGTTTTGAAATGACTAAAAAACTGTGTAAGCGAGCTTTTTCACAGGATACAAGAAAAATATTTTTTTAAATATGTACAGGATTGTGTACACTTAAAAAAAAAAACACATTGCAGGGCTGGTTGGTGAAACATTCTTTCTTAAGAAGGGATGCCACTTGGAGAATGCAATTTTTTTGGAAAGTTGATTATTTCTTGTTTTTAATTGCATTCACAAGCCTAATTCCTCTACTTTCATGACAAAAAAATAAAGGCTGTAGCTAAACTTCAAGTAGGCGATAATCGCCTTTAAAGAGCTTATGGTGGCTGTAGAAAAATTGGACGAACCTTAATATTTGCCACAACAGAGTTTGAGCACGATAGCATAATCAAAATAATATCAATCTTTATTTTCCACCATGGCTTTTTTTTCTACTCCAAGAATTTGGGGGTCCCCCAGGCAAAAAGCAATTATAAAACCACTTGACAATGCCTGAGGCCCCACATATATGGCAGCAGTTTCAGAATTCTTGTTCTTAACAAATGATACTACAGTAAAAGCAGGAAAAATGATCAAAAATATTAGAAGAATGTTATACATGGAGCAACATAATAAACATGCACAAAGCAAGATAAATACAGGGTGTTTCAGCTAAAAAGCACCAAGGGGTAAGAAATTAAACATGAGTGCTATGCATCTCCAATTAACGAAATGCATTTCCAATTAATGAAATGAAGCGCACGCCTCATTCTCGACCGTTCGCTGGCTGGGCACCTTTCAAGGCGATTGCAGAAGTCGGTGCCATATACTCTCGGCGCAATAAATGCATTCACATTAGCTCACAATTCCTTTTGGGGAGGGCGGGGCATTTTTTTTATTACTCATTGTTTTTTGACTTGGTGTTTGTATTTTAGTCAAAATTACATTTTGGCCTGGACCCGAATTTTCAGAAGCAATCGAAAAAGCCTAATGTCAATCTAGAATGGGTGTTCCGCGCACTAGTGTCGAGCGTGTGTTGGGCAGTGTGTCGGCCTCCCAATACGCTGTGTTATATTGGTCAAATGACTGTGTATAGCACTAGGACAGCACCACTAAGTTTCCCAACAAAATGGCGCGTAATGAGCGCATGCATCGGCGCGTGTGCACTGATAAGGAAACATGTGGTTATGTACTGATATATGCAATGCCAATTCTGTTGATGCTACTCCAGTGGAACCTCGCACAGGAGATCGGCTGCTGCAGAATCAGATATGGAAAGCCTACAATGTAGCCACTGTAGTGAAGAAAGAAACAAGAGACAGCACCCTTGCTTTTGGCCGGCTGTTCTTATTCTGACTACCTTGTTCTCTGCTTTGTGCCAGCTTGGTGTTTAGTCAGAACTTGGCCATGACTGCCAGGGCTTTAATGTTCTGGTGGGCATGGCCGGCTGTATTGCAGTGGTCTGTCCTGACCACGCTGCGACTTGGCTTGCGAAATAGACAGAGCCTGTCTGGAGAAAGGCTCTGGTTATTTTGTAGTGGCTGGCACTGGCTATGTCGTAGCAGTCGCAGGTCTTAAAGATGCTGGGGTTTGGCTTGGAGTGCTGCTGATGATGATAGCTCTGGTTTGTAGCACTGACTGTCTTTATGGTCACGTGTTTGAGCTGGCTGTGTGCAGTTTTCGGTCGCACGTATGATCTAATTTGTGCTGCTCCTTCACATTTATGCCTCAAGTATGTACATACTGACTGGAGGAAGAATGCGAACAAGTTTTGACTTTCTGCACGCCCTGCCAAGATTGTCATGGGCATCCAAAAGTACCTCAGCTGTGGTGCTTGTCCCTGTGAACTTGTCGGCACTCGGTTGGTCAGTGACGGATGCTGTGCGAGAAACCTCCATGTTGTAGTACGCGCGACCTGGAGGCAACTCAGTGGCAGTTCGAATGAATTGGTTCTTCTGGTAAGCGTGTATCCACATGATGGACATATCTGCACAGATCTCTTCCGCGGACGATCGTTCGGCCGCCCGTCTGGCTGCGAAGCACATCCAGATGACAGACGAAGTGAGCAAACGAACGCGCTGGAGAATAAAAAAAACATGGCGACACTGTCGGAAGCGAGAGCTGCCCGCTTCGAATTTTTAAGCTCTTCGTCGCGCAATGCGCGGGCTGTTATGCTCAAACTAATGGTTGTGTCAGCTTTAGGTTTGTGTCCTCAAGCTTTGGCGGCAGCGTATCCATGACAATTTGGTACTGTTTCCGAGCGCCGCACGCGTTTTCTGAAGACTGTAGGCTTAGCGAATGCCGCTACTGGCACAACATGAGCTCGGCGATTTACGGTAGCATGAGGGCTACCAAATCTCAGAGTTCGTAATAATGTGCGAATGCTTTCTTATTCATAATTTCTCTAGATGGCGTGACTGAAAGTCAAAAACCAATTCATTGCGAGCAAAAGTATTGAAGGTTTATGTTTTCATCTACGCCTAAATTTACAAAACCAAACGAGAAGAAAAAAGTTAGTGCTTGTTGCCAGACCTGTATTGGTGTCCTCAGCTAAATATGTTGTGTTATTCCGCGCAAATTCGACTGTGAAAAATGGCTTGGCATTCTCCGTCCGTGACGTCCGTGGATCCGGTATGAATGGCAGAAATCGGCGACTTGGGGTGACGTGACGCTCAGTCTGCTGCAGAAAAGACGGATTTAGTCCATTGTGTGGATACACGCTAAGCGGGCTCACATGCCGTGGGCCAGGGCTTGTGGATATTGGCTTCTTTTGGCTGAGGCTTGCAGTTGGTATATTTGTCTGGTGGTACAGGATTTCCAGAATTCAAAAGGTGTGGCATGGAGCCCTGCTTGCGGCTGGTTTCAATGTCGAGCGCATTTTCTTTCACGTCTGCGATTCTGTCTGCGCAGTGGCTCAAGGGAACAGAAGGCAATCGAAGTACTTCCCCTCACAAACCATTTCTCTAAAAGAGGGCTGGTTGGAGGATGGTAAAACTGCACCGTCGTGACGATGGCCTTTCCGAGCTAGGGTTCCAAGAGGTGCACTGCCGACGTGATCAGTCATAAAACTTCTATTTGCGGTAGAGCCTGGGTCGACATGGATATAGTGGGAGGCATGGAAAAGCGGGCTAAATACATACACTAACCTGGTACACCATTCCGGCCAAGTTCGTTGTCTGACGCCTACGTAGTTGTGCCAGGATTTGGCTGCACCGCCAAGGCGATTGATGTCCAACAGCCATTTTCGATGGTCTGGTCAGGCATTGGGGGTACCAAAGCGTTCACCATTTCGATCCACTAATCAGCATCATCCTGGAATCCTCAGAACTCCGGTAGCTCCGATGCAACTACTAATGGTAATGTGGAGCGCAAGGGTCCGAAAGTTTGGATAGTGAAACAGGCAAGCAAGGATGTCGTCTGTATGACGTTGGTGGATAGGTTGACTGTGCAGCTGTAGAAACCAGGGGGTGTGATGACTGTGGAGAAAGTGGGGTTTGTGGTACTCGCGCTGGTGGTTGAGACCCCGCAGAGTAAAGGTATGAAGCTTTGCAGTTGTTGGGACAAGTGCACTTCACAGATGATTCTTGTAGCATTTTTAGGTGACCCACTTGGAGAACTTTTGACGGTAGCTGCGAAATATGTTACTGTAGCAGCAGTCGGCGCTGCAATGCCATGAGTCGCTGAACCGTTGTGATCAAAGAGTTTCCTAAATATGAACTAGAGGGAACACTGGCGCTAGTGTCTATGGGAGCTGCAACGTACAGCGCTTCAGCGAGCATGGGAATGCTGGGTAGTACGTGGATTTGTCTATTCTTCGTACTTCTGGCTCCCTGTGTGTTCGTGTGGCTTGCAGCTGTTTTCTCACAAAACAAAAATTAGCAAATGTTCAGCGGTTGCACTTCACCACCTTATTTATTTAGGTTTACCATTTAAAATCGAGTCGCGAAGTTCAAAATAATTCGTCATTCTCTCCAAACAAAACCGAAACACAGCAATAAACGAAGCCACAAATGCCATTCGCCGCCCACAAGTACGAAGACTAGGCAAATCCGTGTACTGCCGATCGTTTCCATGGTGTCTGAACGATCGCTGCACCAGAGTCCCCTCTAATTAACATTAGGAAACTCCGTGGTAGTGATAGTACCGTTAAGTTGCCGAAATGCCGAAATGGCATGGACTCCTTTTCTGGATGTTGCGCCTCGGCAGGCAGGCGGGTGACTAAAAAGCTGGGGCGACGTCCTTACTGAACGGGGCTTTTTGTGGCGGCCGGTTTGCTGTTTCTATGCCCAAGGAAGCAAGGACAGCGTTCCTGGACTGATGGCTGCGCAAGGCTGAAGACAGACCAGCAGAGGCGGTTTCTGCCTTAAGGCTTCATTTCCAATGACTGCGCCATTGTAGTGATGGAAGAGGGACAACAGACAGCACTCTGTTGTGGGCCGCTGTTTGTGCAACAGCATTCTGGTGTTGATCTTTGTTATCGCACCATCTATATATCCAACATTAATGACAGCAAGGAGTACACTCAGCCTGCCTTTCAAGTTTATTTTGTAGGGGAGCTAACACGGCTATTCCAATCATGTATCACATCTTATTTCGTAATAAAACAAGTGAAACTTGATAAGATTCGGAGTACTTTCTTGTTCAACTTGTTTCTTTATGACCTTGCTAGTCAACTTGAGTAGTTTACAGCACTACAGGCAAGCATTGTTCCAAACTGAAGAAAAGAAATGCTCCCCCGCCAAAAGCAAACAAGTGTTTGCACGCAGCACTACAGGCAAGCATTGTTTCAAACTGAAGAAAAGAAATGCTCGCCCGCCAAAAGCAAACGAGTGGTTGCTTGCACGCTTCTTTAGTAGGCGAAGGGTTAAGCACTCCTTAATGTCACGCAGCTGGTCGAGAAATCGGCTACACTTATGAATGGTCTGATGTCTTCTGATACTCCTATCGCAGACTGCATGGTCTTTTGCAGATACAATGCAAAAGTTGGATTAGGCAATAGCATAGTTTTAATGTTGACAAAGAGCAAAAAGGCTATACGTATAATAGTGAAAATAGGATGTCCATTTTACGTTATAAATGTTGCAGCACCATGCCTGCCTTCAAAATTGGATCAAATTCATATTGCTATCTTGTCTGTCAGCTAAAAAAAAAGCACCTAGAGGAAAGATTTTCCTGGTAGGTTCCAGACCATGCATAACAAAGAGTGCAGAAGAAGGTTGAAGCATGTGGGGGTGGGGGGGGGGGTATTTTTATTAAATGCCCGATAAGGCTATTGGGAACAGTGAGCTCATTTTACTTGAGTTTTTCCTTTTTTTTAAGGGCCCCTTATTAATCTGTGGTCAAAGAGGAGGAATTGGGTTGCTTCTCGGTTTCCTACCCTTCACACAGGCTATGTATCTTTTCGCAACTTCATTCTTAAACACGCGGGAACAACGTCAGCACTGAGCACTTCAGCCTGTCAGGATTTCGCACTTCTCGGCTAAGCGCTGTTATCACCACTTGCACAGTCGTAAAAGCACAAAATGAAGTGAAATTGGTTGATTGCGCATGATAGTTGTGCGAGACAAGGACGAACAGATTGGCGGCTGCATAGCGAAATAATGCAGGAGATAAATGATGACTGATATTTTGTGTAGAGCATGTACACTAACGATGTCACGGGGCAAAAAAGATGAGAAATTTGAGGAGAGAATAATGCACTCACTTTTTGTATTTTCAGCGGCTAGATTTGAGTAATTAGCCCAGCTGTGTTGAATACAGCATTTCAGAAGAAGACCTTACTGAAGTAACATGCTCAGGAGTAGAAAATTATTGTGAAAGGCAGAATTCCTTTGCCCAGGTCTTGCAGCGGCCAGCAAAATATTTCAAGGGCCCGTAATAGAAGGTGTAGGGTGGGCACTATTTTACTCTCAGGAAAGAATTTGTGTGTTGTTGAGCTCAGTATAATGTACTGTCTCTCTATTTTTCAAAACCACTGACAGCTTTTTTAAAAAGTGAACTGATGTCTGGAAGCACAAGCACCTCAGATTCTTGTGCTGTGATCCGACTTGTTTATATATATCGGCTTGTTAATATATAAAGACATATTTATAAGATTTGAGAGTGCTTTGAAACAGCAGGGCACATTGCTCTACATGAAATACCAGAGTAGGGAAGCTCGAAGCGACAAGGACTCAACTGGCCAAGAAACTTGGTTTCTCAGTCCCAAATCAAGCCAAAAGAGCAACAGGAGTTCCATAGTTGTGTGAGGCACTTGCTACATCACAGCTTTGATGACATCTGTCTCTGTTTGCTGTTGGGGGATCCTGCTCGGCTAAATGCAGTAGTTGCTAATCTGAGGGTTCTAGGCAGTGTCTCTTTGAGACATTTGCTGTTTTTGTAGAGCTTTTTCTTCCATGCCGCTACAGCATGTAGGAGAAACTAACATTGAAGCTCTTGATGCTGTGGAAATACAGTTAAGATACATGTTTACAAGGATGTTTACAAGGATACATGTTTACAAGGAGCAATAGACAAATCTCACCGCATGAGTTTCTGACAGTGGCATTGCTGCTATCTTATCATAGTTGGGGCGCTTTGAGTGTTGCTGGTGTGGCTGCTCACTGCTTGGTTCAGCATTATAGGGACCCTAGTTCGGGGGAAGTCTTCGGAAGAAGTGACTTTGCACTCGCAGCCCGTTTAACTGCGCTTGTGTGATCGGCAAGGGGCGTGCTCGGCGTGCCCGTCCGAAAAATCCGAATGTCCACAGTCTCTTCGTACGAGCGCCGGCGAGCTGGCTCAGCCGGCTCGGGGAGTGATAAATATGGGAGTAAATATCTTTTTTTTTTTGTTAAGCTGACAGAATATTAGGGGTGAGCAAATCGTGTGATGGTGCAAATTATGTGAGTAGATATGGTATGTTGACTTTCGAACACAGTCCTGTTGAATAATCAAGTTGAGGCTTTGATGGATGCCCTTCTGGTCGGCAAGGAACCTTGTTCATTGAAAGGCTCCCATTAGAGCATTCGTAATGTCTTTTTCATTTTTCACGAGAAAAATTTCTGACTATGGGCCTGCATAGAAGTGAATAATCGGAAATAGTCTAAGCAGCATCTGAGAACATACATGGAGCACCACAGTGTGAACAGCAATCATTTACCAGAACTGTTTGTTGGCCTAATTGTCACTTGCAGGCTGCCAGCTAGAAGCATGTAAACACTACATTAACTCGAGCATTATCCAGGTCAGTCTGTAGTTAACAGTGACAAGTTGAGGGACAGTCTTGCACTATAACTGGAAATGGCAAAGTGAACGAACTAAGTAAATGTTGAACTGCGACAGTAAGGTGCACTGGGTTGGTCATCATAGACAATGCTCTGTCATAGCCTCTGCAGTGCACACAATCAAAAAAATATATATGGGAGGAACAGCAACCTTTATTTTTGTACTATAAATCTGCTTCTGTGAAAGTATTCAGCTAATTCTTGTAGCAGATTACTTCATTTGTAGAATAACAATATGTGTCGTCACAACTTCATTAAAAGGGCAGTAGTGTGCTCTGTTGGGTAGCCAAAATAACTGTTTACCTGCTCACCCGGTTTTTGCAGGGGAGCACATCTTGGGAGGCAGCACCCAAGAAGAGAGAAAGTGCGAGGAGCGCGTCGACAGTGGATGCTTCCTCCTCGATGAGGAAGAAGACCATGGGGCTATCTTTGCCGAGCTGGAACGTATCTTCCAGGGACAGCCTCTCCAGGTTAGTGCCTGCTTCCGTTTGTGTGTTTTTACATTACTGTGTTTTTACCTTACTCATTGCGCATTCCACGTCCTCATAGAAGCTTTCAACTAGCGTATCGTCATGGCCGGATTACATCTCATTCAAGAATGGGACCATGGTTGCCTTTGAGTTTTGAGTGAGAATGGATATGAAGAGAGAAATGTCGCCAAAAGTCGCCATATTTTATCAAACTTTGCCAGAAAAGTTTCCACTCTACATCTGTGTGCTATGACTAGTAATAAAAATTTCTAATTATGTATAGCATCGAGGAGGGGGGGGTGCTGCTGAGTGCCCACGATGGCAGACGTGCCTGACCTCGGCTCCTTGTTTTCTTGTCAGTTTGACCAGTTTTTTCCGCTGATAAACCACGATTCGTTGCCGCAGAAGTGAATGCCAGTTACACGGTGAGCCTGTGTCACACAGACAGCGTTTTCGGAGAACCTTTTTCTCTTTTTCTCTGTGTTTTGTGAACTGACCACCCTAAGCCTAGTGAGCAGCTTCGGACTGGCCTTAGGGCACAGCTGCAGGCGACCGCGTTCGCTCCGCGTGTGTGCGGCCGTGCCGTGCCTGATGAATCTGTTACTCCGAGCGCGTTTCACTCCGAATTTCTAGATGCCTACTATGAAAACGACCACCGCATGCACAAGCGTTCCAGTGAACTAAAGTGATTTCCCAACGCTCTCTGACAAAGACGAGACAATGGATGCAACGCAGTCTACGTTGTCATCAGAATCATCTACCGGACCTCGTGTCAACGACACGGCAGCGATCTCTCCTACTGGCACCACTGAACTTTTCGACAACGGAGTACAAAAGAATAACGCCGTGTAATACCGACGCCAAGTGTCGCCAAACAGACAGCACGCCGAACGGGTGAGTTGGCCCCGCTATACTGTTTTGATCAGGCTGCTAAACAAAGTGCATGTGACAGACATTTCGAAACAAGCCCTTAGAGACGCCATGGAGCAAAGCGCTTCGTCAACGTTTATTGCAGAAATGTCAATTCTCCGCTTTGACATAACAGTAACTGCGTATGGATCACACTTCGTGACAAACGTCATTTTCGCAAACTATGCACACACTCGCACTTAGTGGCAACAGTCAGTGGTAGCATGTGAGTAATTGATGTTGCCACATCACCTCTTCAGCCACACGCAGTCGGCAGCTCTAGTGGGGTAATAAAGATCAGACCCGGCCTAACAATTGAGTACATCAAAGCGCATCTATGCTGTGAACAGGCAACAATCACTGACGTGCGCATGCTCAGTAAAACACAGCTGCTGCTTTTGACATTTGATACAAACTCCATACCGAAACACTTGGTGTTTCAATATGAAGTCATCCGTGTTCACGAATATCGGCCTCGGCCGGTCGCATGCTACAACTGTCATCGTTTGGGCCATGTTGCCAAATACTGTTCTTTCCCACCAGTATTCCGGGACTGTGGTAAAGCTCCGCATGAGGTCGACCCAAACTGTAAGCAGTTTCCTCATTGCCTGGCTTGTGGAGCGTCCACACACATTTCACTCAGCCCTTATTCTCCTGAACGAAATATATCTGAATCAGCCCTTCCTCGCAACACTAATGATTCATCATCTACGACATCTGCCAAAAAGCCTACCCCTTCGACGCCTCAGAAAGTAACCTGGGCTCAAACAGCCGCTTCTTCCGATCTGACTCAGCTTGTCAACAACCTTCGCCAAGAAGTACGAGAATTGCGGCAGGAAAATCAGAGACTTCGCGACCTCATACTGGACAAAAAAAAAAGGGAATCGGTCCCCAGCGCCAAGCCTTAGTCGGTCTCGAAATAAAAGAAAAAGCCGTTCTCTGACACGTCGTTCTAAACCGGTCACTGACAAGGACTCCGCCTACACCCACATTATTGGGCTCCTGCGACAAGAACGGGCTCAAGAATCTAATAAGCTGGAGCATGCGATTCAGTCGGAGATGGTTAACACTCTAACACGAGCCCTTGATACCATGGAAACTCGGTTTCGAAATATGTTTGATGAACTGCAGCGCAGTGTCCTCGATGATGACAATAAGCGCCGCAAACCAGGGCCTTCCTCATGAGCTCTTTCGCTCAGGGGGTGCAGTGGAATTGTCGTAGTTCTAACCAAACGTGCTTCACTATCCGTAATTTTGTTCAAAGGCATCGCCCCTTGTTCTTTCTTCTCGAGGAGACGCGCGGCACAAGCTCGCTTCCTGGTTACTGTGCTTTTCAGACACCAATCATCAAACATAAGCGCCAGCTTCCCAAAGGCCAGGCAGCGCTTCTGATGCGGAATGACTGCCCGGCCACTCAATTGGACATTTCTGATCTCAGTTCTAATGCTCGCGAAATAGTAGCTGTTAAAATTTGTCCTCCTGGCCAGAAGCCCTTCGTGGCCGTGTCTGCGTATCTTCGCTTAGGAAATATTTCAATTGGACCATACACATGGCTGGAGACGCTTAAGCAAGCATCTAATAACCTCCCTCTGCTCATTGGAGGTGATTTTAATGCTCATCACCATGCCTGGGGTGCCCCAAAGCCGAATAAATGCGGAAAATATCTTTACGACGCTATTGAACTCTCTTCTGTAGAAATTTGTAACTCCCCCGACACCCCTATAAGAATAGGACTACATAGAGCGCAGAGAGACACGACCCCATATCTTACCCTCGCCAGCCCCCAATTTATACGGCACTGGACAGTCTCCAACCAGTCATGGGGCAGTGATCATCTCCCGATATTCGCGGCACTTCATCGAAAACGCCTCTGGATCGAAACAACAACGATGACTAATTGGAATACTTTTCGTAGTAATGTTACTGTATCCTTCTCGACAGTTGAGGGCCTTATGGACATTGTTCAACAGGCCCGTGAACTGGCACACGAAACAGTGCCATGCAAAGACCAAACTCAACCGATGGATAACCATTTAGGCAATTTATGGAAAACAGCAGACTACTTAGTCAGAAGATACCGCTCGCACGGCAAATGACACTCTGACCTCATGAAAATTAAGCGCCAATTTAAGCTTATCAATGAATATCAGCTCCAACTTCAAAGTGAAGCCTGGCAATCCACCTGCAGACGCCTTGGCCGTGTACCGGGCCTCCAAGGTCTATGGCGCATTTTCCGTAGCATCAGCGGGAAAGGAAAGGGCAACCCTCCTTTGGCCGAGCTGTTCCTCAAAGCAGATCCGTCAGTTGTGGAAGACAAAGTTATTACCACTTGCTTTTCTCACGCTTCACTCACTCCGCCTACATCTCCGAAAGCCTGCACCATAACGCAACCTGATCTGAATCTCCCCCATCGCCCATTTAGCATGGTAGAAATGCTAGCAGCCATCAAACACGGGCGGGTGCCTGGCCACGACCTAATCACATGGCAAGAACTCCGCGACCTTGGAGATGAATCCCAGGACGCATTTTTGGCGGTAATCAATGACCTCTGGGCCTCAGGAAATGTTCCGGAGAATCTTAAGCTCTCTCTCATTTATCCTATTCCGAAACATGGAAAAGAGAAGACCCTCGGCAAAAACCTCCGGCCAATCTCTTTAACATCTACACTATGTAAGCTCATTGAATGCATGATTCACACACGCATGTCCCATTACCTCGAGATAACCCAGTCGGGATACTATCCAGCCCAGGCGGGTTTTCGCCCTAACCTCGGCACTCATGACTGCCTTTGGCTGCTACGGCGAACTATCAATCGTATTTCAAGAAAGATGTTACCTGACTACTTGCTGGCCGTCGACATGCAAAAAGCGTTCGATAATGTTCACCATAACGCCATTCTTGAAGAACTAGCTAAGCGCTACCCAAGTCGGCCTGCGCAGACATGGATTCCAAATTTCCTTGCAGGTCGGCCCATTCGCTTAAGCGGTGCATCAGCTGGATGGAGCCCAAAAACTTGCTACTTCGACAGACGTCTTCCACACAGATCTATTTTAGGACCGACGCTGTTTAATCTGGCCATGAGCAGGGTAGCAGAAAACCTTGAACGGGACACCACGGCTAGATTCGCCATCTATGCCGATGATATTACTATATGGACAGAGGCAGTGGATTATTCTGACAAAGAATCAATGCAGACCGAGCTGCAGGCAGCCCTCCTTAGTTTAGAGTTCACTCTTAAGGAAGTAGGCCTGCAGCTGGCTCCACATAAAACAGAACTCATAAGCATTGAAGGCAAGAATCGCACCAACCCGAAAATGTGCATCTCACTCCATATTGGATCAAGCACTATACAATAAAAAAAAAACGGACAAATCAAAGTTTTAGGTTTGCCAATAGCCAGCTGCAACAGCCCACAAAAGTGGGTACGTGGATTGCTGCAGGCATGGCCAGCCACGTTATAATGATACGTTGTCTGTCCAACAAGTACCGAGGTGCACGACAACAAGCCTATTGCACTCTCGCAAGAGCTGCGGCTGTTAGAAAGATTTTGTACGGCGCACCCATATACACGTTCTCTCCAATGGACATCCAAAATTTTAAATGCCTTCATTGGGCTACTCTCCGTACCATCATGAGGCTCTCTAAACACACTAAGATATCTGCCCTTGAAAGCGCAGGAGGCTTGCCCTCTCTGCAAGACATCATTCGTGAAGCCAACACTCGACACCACATCTGCCTGGAAAACATGCCGCAAGGTCCTTGCCTTCTGGCCTGGGATTGTCAGTGGCACTATGATGCACCTCTTCTTGATCAGTCCTTATCACCATGGGAAACTCCAATAGCCTCTCGACTGTTCCGTCGCCCCATATCTCGTCACAATAATACTGCTTGCCAGTTTCTTGCCAAGCCAGAACTCAGGGAAGCGAGCTTAGATACCATCGACATATACACGGACGCTGCCCTTTCCGATGGCAAAGCTTGTATAGCATGGATCTGCGCGCAGACCACCGAGTACACTGGGGCCTACAGCTGCCATCTACCGAACGGTACTCCTATGCATGCCGAACTACTTGCCATATGGGGAGCGACTGCAAGCCTCCCATACACTATACGACACACCTTCATGTCTTTACTGACTCGCACGCTGCCTACTCGGAAATATTTTGCCCAGCGTCGGAGGATGCTACAGTTGCTGCTATTCAAAGCGTCATTCGTAGGCATAAAAAAGCCGACAGGCAAATAGAAATTATTTGGACGCCGGGGCGCTACGGGTGTGTGCTCGGGGGCAATACGGCGACACACGCCGCTGTTGCTTTTGCAGGTGGGTCGACCAGTCTTTCTCTGCCCCCACCCCTCAGGGTGAACCCGTATGAGCTCTTAAGTCAAATGGCTCCCTCGGTAGCCACAATGCACTACGTACGCACATCCCTGCATCATGCTAGAAAAAAAACGCATTGCACAGGTCACTTCACCAGTCGTATTTTCCAGCAAATGTCCGCTTTCACGCTCCCAAGAAGTCTTCATTAATAAGGTCTACGCGAATTCTGCATACGCACCATACTCTTTAGCAAAATGGCGACAACTGGACATTGCGACAGTGACGTGCAATCACTGCGGGCTGGGCTGCCACGCAGATCTTCACCACTTAGTGTGGCAGTGTTTCGCATTTGAAAAAGGGTGAATGGCCATACAAGCTTTGCAAACCACGAATTATCGTGAAGCGCTCCTTACGGACCCGGATACCCAGTTATTATTTGCCCAATATGGAAGTCAGAGCGGCCTGATCAAAGTGGTTTAGGGGGTTCGACAAACGACACTGACCCTGTACCGCCTCAGTACCAGTGATCATGAATACAATAAGTGTAAAACCCATGACACTGTGAACTAGTAGTGTAGTTAAAAAGTCTCTGTTTTCCCCACAGAGGTCCTGTGCCTCCCACTTTTTTTTTTTTTCAATAAAGGACTTTCCATCTATCCATCCATCCATCCATCGAGGAGTACGATACAAACTATAAAACCTAACTTATATTGACATTTTTCAAAGCCAGTCATATCACCTGCTTCACCAGGGAGCGCTAAAAAAGGGCATGCATGCACTAGCAGCGCTCCTGAATGCTAGCATCTTATAACAAAAGCTTTTGATGGCTTTTGCTGTAGCAGATACCGGATAAAGCAATCTCTACAACAAGAAATTCACACATTTAGAGAATTTCATTGCCGTGAAATTATGTATCTGATAATCAAATAACTTAATTACAAAATAATGGAAATAAATTTGAAAGTATTGTGTAATCGTTGCAATGCGCACAGGCTTTATGGGTGGTCATGCTCATGATATACGTTCACCTCACTGCACTTTTGGAACGTTCGCAAAGAAGCCTAACTTGTTGGCCCTGTTACGAGCCGCGTCGGTGGCCGCAGCGGACCCAGTAGGTAGCATGGAGCTGGGTGGTGGTCGTCAATCCGCAGGCCACGGGGACGTTCAGAACTCCAGAAAGCTGAGGCAGGGGGACCGGCGTAGAGGAAAACTTAACAAGACGTTTATTTGCAACATGTCCGACAGTAACGTCCGAACGACGACTCTTCTCGCGACTCTCTCCTGTTTCCTTCTGGCGGGCTGCTCCCGCTGCCTCGCCGTGCAGTTCCGAAGATAGGGGCGGAATGTCTCTTCGGGGGAACCAACCACTCATGGAGAGCGCAACACAAGTATCCCTTCACACACGTGGCAGATGCACGTGGCACACGCGCGGGGACTCGGAAGCAACCACGCAAGAGGAATTCACGGCAGTCGCTCCTGTAGCACACAACCAGCCTGCCGCACATTCCAGAGGGGCCCGCCCGTAGCCACTACCCCGCAGGGGAAGGGCACAGACGAGACAAAGACAGCCGGTGCAGGTGACAACCCGCACCCCACAAAAGAATGTCTGAGATGACGGGAAGGCACGCTTGGGGGCATTCGGCCCAAGGACTTCATTACTGCTTTGTAACAGCTTCCCCGGCGGCCGGCCGAGACCTCGACTTACAAAGGTCATCCACCTTTGTGGGGAGAGGTCGATGAAGACAATGCTGGTGTGCTGAAGCCGTGGACACCTCGATGCGGCTCTGCTGCATTCCTCTGCCACGCCCGATGATCTGGAGCCTCTGGTAGCGTCGTCCAAAATGGGAGAAAGGCTCCCGCTCTGCTGGCCAACATTCCTTCTCGAAAGACAGCACCTGTGTCCACCAAGCGAGAAACACAACCGCCAAGCAGGCAAGCGCCCATACTCTCTTCCTGAGACCCACCAGGCTTTTACTTTATCGAAAACGACCTGTTCTTCATTACAATAGCAGCAGCAATTCCAACAACCCAACCTGAAATAGGCTGCTCAAATTCATAAACACGTGTCGTGATAAAGCACAAGTACAAAAAAAGCAATTGTAAACCTGTCACACACAAAAAAAATGCAACCTAAATACCCAAGCCAGATTACCTGACGCCATCAAGATCCCTAGAAACAACGACTTAAGCCGTCAGCGTTTCCATTCAATTTGCCTCTCTTGTAACGAATTTCGAAAGAGTATTGTTGCAATAGCAAGCTCCAGCGAAGTAGCCGGCCGTTCTTAGGCGACATCGTTTGCAACCGCGTGAGGGGACAGTGGTCCGTCTCGATAATAAACTCTGATCCCGCGAGATAGCATGCGAGCTTCTGAACCGCCCATACAACACAGGCGCATTCTTTCTCTGAAGCGCTATAGGCTTCCTCCCTTACAGTTAGTTTGCGGCTTGCATATAGCACGGGATGTTCCTCTCCTACGTCGTTTCTCTGACACAATACTACGCCCATGCGGCGGTCACTTGCATCGCACTGAACCACGAAGGGTCTAGCGTAGTCGGGGGGCTTGAAGTACAGGTTGGCTCATGAGCGTATTTTTCAACGCTAAGAATGCCCTCGCTTTCTTTTCATCCCACTCGAGAATCTGAGGTTCGGTTTTTCTAAGAGCGTCAGTAAGCGGGCTGGCAAGCTCTGAATAACGGGGAATGTAATGCTGGTAGTACCCTGCCAATCCTAGGAATGACCGCACATCTGTCTTTGTCCGGGGCTGCATAAAATTATTAACTGCCGCCACATTGACATCGGAAGGTCTGCGGTGGCCTTGCCCCACTATGTGACCCAGGTAAGTAACCTCTGCTCGGCCAAGTTGGCATTTCTGAGCCTTCACGGTCAGACCTGCTCCGCGGAAACGTTGAAGCACTGCTTGCAAGTGGGTGAGATGTCCTGACAATGACACTGAAAATACTGCTACATCATCCAGATAAGGCAGGGCAAACCCCTCTAAACTTTGCAATACCTTGTCCATGAGAGCCGAGAAACGGTAGAGGCCGTTCTTTAAGCCGAAGCTCAACACCTTAGGGCGGTATGTTCCTATAAGAGAAATAAACGCCACATATCTGCTGGCCCTTTCGGTCAGGGGCACCTGCCAATAACCCCGAACGAGGTCGAAGGTAGAGATGTACTTAACACTGCTTACTGCCTCAGTTCTTTCCTCTATATTTGGTATGGGGTAGGTCTGATCCTTTGTTATGAGATTTAACCTCCGGTAATCAGCGCATGGTCGTGGATCTTTCCTAGGAACCTTCACTAATATAAGCGGAGAGGTATAATCGCTTTCACAAGCTTCAATCACATCGAGCTCGAGCATTCTTTTAATCTCGGTCTCAATAATGGCACGCTCACGCGGCGACACTCGATACACCTTTGACCGCACGGGCTGAGTGGCCGTAAGCTCTATGTTATGCACTACCAAATTTGTTCGGCCCGGTTTCTCCGAGAACATTTCCTCATATTCTATCAGGAGGCTTTCTAGGTCACGCTTCTCGTTAGCTGTGAGCTCAGCTACCTCAACCATGGCCTTGAGCGTTTGACCAGCGTTATCCTCCTTTCTTTCCGCTCACGAAAACGGGAAATCTAGTGGTGACTCTTCAGGCACGTTTACTGCCATGTTTACGACAACCTCTCTCTCTCGATACGGTTTGAGCAAATTGCTGTAATAGGTCTGCTGTGTCTTACGTCTACCTGGCATCCTTACCAGATAGTTTGTGTCGGACAGCCTTTGAACGACTTCCGCTGGCTTTTCCCATTGGACAACTAGCTTATTCTTTGGTGAATGTTTCAGCCGCATTACTTGATCTCCAGCTTCAAACCGGCGTGATCTTGCCGACCTGTCGTAGTAGCGTTTGGCCCGAGCCTGTGCCTTGCTCATCTCATCCCTGTTGCGAAGCGCACCTCCGACGACGTTACGAAGGGCACCTCGAAATCCCACTGCTGCAACCACTGTTTCGAAAGACGGCGACACCAACACGGTCCCGAAGGCGCCACTGCTTCGAACTCCGTCGGGAAGGTCATCAGCCGTTTGGTAGCGTAGGTTTCTCAGCTCGCGACTGCTTCTGCGCAGAGCTGATAGACGAGTGGGCGAGACGACGGTGAGTTAAACAAGGTTTATGTACAGCATATATGCAGAGGCATTACATATTCGGCACTGGGGCTGACAGAGACTCGAAGAGCCGAGCTCTCCTTTCTAACACATAGGTCTGCTCTCAAATGGGTCTGCTGTCAAAGGGGTCTCTCTCGACGCGCCGCAGGGCTTCTTTTATATGCCCCGGGTCCAACACAAATGTCCAACCCGAAGCGCCGCTGGTCGCGAGGTCAGAATCCTCCAACGAGGTCGCCGCTGGGCCGCGTCCTTCTTTCTCATCGAATCTGGAGAGGCTGCGCTGCAGGTGGCTGCACCCAAGGACGAGTGACGTAGCCGCGCATTGCGTCAGCCGCCAGACAGGAAGACGCCGGTTGTTTACTCGACGGGCTCGCGGCTGCGCTGACTCACTGCACGTGCGCGCCAGAAAGGCGCCGCGTGTGTTTACGCCGTTGAGTTGTTCGCGTCAGGCGGGCTGGCCTTGACACAGATTGCCTTTTTCAGAGGCACGGACGTTCGCTGTGGACTCGCAGGCATAACATCCCCTGCCAGCTCCTGTGCTCTATGCAGCCTCTCTAGCAGAGTTAGCACATATTCAACCACCGTAGGCTGCTCCGCTCGACCTTCCCATGACTCCTGAAGAATACGGAGTGGTGATCGCAGAGAGCGACCGTAGACCAATTCTGCCGGGGTAAATACAGTGGCTTCATGAGGTGCAGTCCTGAGCGGAAACATGGTTGCTGGCAAGCACACATCCCAGTCGACTTTGCACTCGAAGCAGAGCGCTCAAAGGAGGCGTTTCATTACCGAGTGTAACTTTTCTACTGGGTTTGACTGGGGGTGATACACCGAGCTGTGGATTAATCGAATTCCACATTTCTCTAAGAAAGTTGTAGTCAGTGCACTCGTAAAAACGGTCCCTTGATCGGACTGTATTTCAGTGGGAAAACCCACGCGTGCGAAAATAGACAACAGCGCGTTATCACTTCTACAGAGCTCAGTTCTTTTAAAGGCACTGGCTCAGGAAACTTGGTCGCGGGACAAATTGCTGTTAAGACATGACGGTAACCGGATGTTGTTGTTGGAAGAGGCCCTACTGTGTCGATCACGAGTCGACGAAAAGGCTCAGTGATCACCGGCACAAGCTTCATTGGGGCACGAACCTTATCCCCTGGTTTTCCTACACGCTGACAGGTGTCGCAGGTTCTGACAAAATTCTCTATTGCCCGGAAACAACCCGGCCAATAGTATTCCTGCAGCAGGCGATCCTTCGTTTTTTTTACCTCCAAGTGACCCGACCATGAGCTACCGTGAGCTAAGTGTAAAAGATCACGGCGGTAACGTTCCGGTACCACTAACCGATCAAACTGCACCCGTCTGCGATCTAGATACTTACGATAAAGTATCCCGGCACTGTTCTGATACATCATGTTTTTCTTTGAAATACCCTCATTACTCTGACTCCTTATGTTTTGAAGAGTGGGGTCTGCTCTTTGCTGCGCTATAAGGGACGATCGATCCACTCCCAGCAAAGTCTGCAGGCTACTAGATGCAGGAGTAATCATTTCCTCACAGACACTTCCGGATTCAAGAGGGTCTTCCTCGTTTTCATCCGCGCCTTCATCGCTCACTTGATCAGTGCTTGGTGTGATCGTGTCAACCGTGTTCGCGGGCTCTCCATCTCCGGCTTTCTCGGTGATTCTCGAGGGAACATCGAGCGGTGCGGCTCTAGTTGTGAGTTCTCGCGCCTTTGAGCGAGTGAGCGCGCACACAACCCCATCCCTGTGCGCTAGGTTCTTCTGTCCTAGCAACCAATCGGATCTGTTTGAAAACAAGTATGCATACTGCTTTGGCAAATAAGCAGATACTGCGGCCTCTGTGTGCAATGTGCCAAAGGGGCCCTCGATGCATACCTTAGCAATCGGAAGGCATACGCTTGATGGTTCCGCTGCTTGTTTAATCCAAGCGCACTCTCCTGTGAAATGTTCAGCTTCAACATACGAGGGATGGACCACGTCCATTGTCGCTGCCGAATACTGCAGCACGCGACACTCTTTTCCATTTTCTATCAGCTCTCTGATATGTGGCTCCAGCAGTCGCATGTTTTCACCCTCGCTGTCGACTGAGAGGCAAACAACTTTTGGACTCTTGCAGACGGCCGCAATGTGACCTGGCTTGTGGCATTTATAGCGCACAAGTGGTCGCCTCTTTTCAAACGCACTGTTTTGGTGCTTTTCCTCAACCGTGGTCTCATTACTTGCCTCCCGTTGCTTTTCGGGATCGGTGTTGCGCTCTCGATTCTCTTGGACTGAATGTCCCCTCCACCCAGTTGCCTTTTTGATCTGGCCCTCCCGCTGGGGGATTTCTCTTCTATCAAGCGCGGGGCGCGAAACAAAATCCTCCGCTAGCTCCGCGGCCCTCGACACAGTGGTTACCTCCTCCCTGTCTTGCACCCAGAGCCTAACGTCTTGGGGCAAACGACGGTAAACTGCTCGAGTCCAAAACACTCCACGATTTTCTCTTTATGCTCAAACGCCTTAGCCTCTTCGAGCCACTCCCTCATATTAGACATTAACTTGTATGCGAAATCAGCATACGACTCGTCTTTCTGCTTTACGGCGTTCCGGAACTTCTGCCTGAATGCATCTGCTGACAATCTATATTTCTTTAGCAGGCTCAACTTAACTTGGTCGTAATCATCTGCTTCCTCTTTTGTCAAGCGGGCAATTACCTCGGCAGCCTCACAGGGTAGTAGGGTAAGCAAGCACTGCGGCCACATCATTTTGGTAACACGCGCCTTCTCGCATGTGCGCTCGAAATTTACCAAGAACAGACCCATGTCCTCTCCGGAGCGATAAGGTTGCATTAGGTCTTTCATCCTGAACGACTTCCTTTCTACTCCGCTAGACGCTTCTCTGCCTTCACTACTACCTCGAGCCTTAAGCAGCTCGATTTCAAGGCGCATCATCTCAAGATCCCTTTCTGCTGCTTCGCGTATGAGCCTCTCATTTCTCTTTTCAGCTTTGCGCCTTTCATGTTCATCTATCAGCTCTAGACACTCTGAGAGCTCGTCGTCGTCTGCGTTAAGGTTCTCAATAGCCTCGATAATCTCTGGCTTTCTCCTTTGTTCACGAACATCCAAACCCAAACTTTTAGCTAACTCTAGCAAAAGCGGTTTTTTTCAGTGCCTTCAGAATCATGGTTGCTACAAGTGCTGCTAACTTCACTTCTACTAGGATGCTACGTTCCCATGCACAGGTCAACGTAGAGTAGTTATCCAAATTTACCATTTTTCCTACAAAACTCTAGATAAAGCCTGGTAAAATCTCAGTGAAGAAAAGTCAAGCACTCACCACACCATGCAGCCATGATCTTGGTGGAGACGATCCCGATGCTGGCCCGAGCTTGTTGCGACTTGGCGTGAGCAGAATCTCGTCGCTGCCATCCAGTTGTTACGAGCCGCGTCGGTGGCCGCAGCGGACCCAGTAGGTAGCGTGGAGCTGGGTGGTGGTCGTCATTCCGCAGGCCACGGGGACGTTCAGAACTCCAGAAAGCTGAGGCAGGGGGACCGGCGTAGAGGAAAACTTAACAAGACGTTTATTTGCAACATGTCCGACAGTAACGTCCGAACGACGACTCTTCTCGCGACTTTCTCCTGTTTTCTTCTGGCGGGCTGCTCTATCTGCCTCGCCCTGCAGTTCCAAAGAAAGGGGCGGAATGTCTCTTCGGGGGAACCAACCACTCATGGAGAGCACAACACAAGTATCCCTTCACACATGTGGCAGATGCACGTGGCACACGCGCGGGGACTCGGAAGCAACCACGCAGGAGGAATTCACGGCAGTCGCTCCTGTAGCACACAACCGGCCTTCCGCACATTCCAGAGGGTCCCACCCGTAGCCACTGCCCCGCAGGGGAAGGGCACAGCCGAGACAAAGACAGCCGGTGCAGGTGACAACCCGCACCCCACAAAAGAATGTCCGAGATGACGGGAAGGCACGCTTGGGGGCATTCAGCCCAAGGACTTCATTAGTGCTTTGTAACAACCCACAGAAGAAGTATCTTAAAAACAAGTTTAATGTCAATATACAAAATCAGGGTACTAAGCACGGAAGAAGCTGACAAGCTGTTCATGACAGTTGAAGCTGTTATTGCAGCCTCGTTTCCTATTTGAAAGTAATTCTTGATTCGGACCAAGCGGAAGTGTGTCACAGTTCCGTGTGCTGACGTGGTCAAAAGCTGCACATGCTAGGTGGCGACATTTGCACCCAGTTTTTGGAACTCTCTCAAACCGAAACCGAAACTGATCGATAGTAAGATAAGGGACCTGTAATTAATTATCTGTCGTGTGCTGTAGCAAAGGATGGATCTTGTCATGACTAACACACCACCAGCAGCACATTTCAGCAGAAAAACTCGAGGACAAAGTTTTTGTGTTGGTACCCCCTGAAAGACTAAAAAGTTCACCAAACTTATTCAGTTCAAATTTTTTGGAATGAAGCTTGAATGCTTCTCTTCTAGGGAACACTCACTCAAAGTCCAGTGCTGTTGTCATTCCGCTACCCCCCCAAATTCCTCTTCCAGAAAACCTCGCCTGTTGAATTGTGAGCACTCCAATCACTGAACTCCTTTGCCGGCCTCTCACACGCTGCGACTGCAGAACATGTCTGCGCCCACTGGCAGTGAACACACACTTTTCTTCTGCTTTATTAAGGAAGAAGTGGGGCGCGGTACGTAAGACGGACTGGAGGACAGAACAACAACACAAGCGCACTGTGTTGTTGTTCGGCAGGTGGAAAACTTCTTCATCTCATCTGCTTTGTCACTGAAGACATAAGCCTTAGCCCGACAACAGAAAAGCTCTCATCGCCTGCTCTACACATGCTGGCTCAAAACATTCTTCATCTCCTGGTCAAAACCATCCGCTGCTTGCTTATGTACCTACGCCATGGGTTCTAGAAGCTTCATCGGTACATTGCACAGCCAAAACTGAGGAAGGGGGGAGATGTTCTGAGAATCGTCTGCGACACAAACGCAACTAGAGAGTGACTCACACTTTGCTTCTAGACGATTCTGGAGGTCATTCAGTGATGATTGCAAGAAGTTGGTCTGCTGGTGGTGGCGCCTTCGGGAGGGAGGGAAGGCGTGCATGCGGTGTTTTTTCGATACTTGTTTTCTTCAATTTCCAGTTTCCGTCGCAACAATCTGGTGCTTGGTATTATTGCCGTCGCTGAAATTCTGAGGCACGTTCTTTCTTGAGCGCTCGTTTGTGACAGAAGCCAGCAAAACAAATGTGAGTGCATCATGAGCGTGGCATGTTCTTACATGAAACCTGTGTCATGCTCGTCGTACAGTCATGTTATGCCATACCAATGTCAGTGTAAATCCCATTAAACTAACACATACATAAACATCCACAGATCGCATATGTACTGCTCCACAACATGCAGACATATGCCCGTAATGTGGAAGCACACCGACCCTCTATACCACATCACGTGGGAATGTACGGCACACATTGAAGAACACGAAGAGGAGCAGAGACATGTGGGAGGCAATCCTGTTCAGCCCGGCCTTTGAGTGCCAGCGGAGAGAAGTCAGGAGCGCTGAAAGGATGGCGAGAGCCTGCAGTGCCTTGGAATAGGGACCTGGCCACGCGGCGTTGCCCTATTTTAATGGCAACAAAGTATTTTTTCGAAAATAAAGTTTTATTTTTTTTCCCATTATCTAAATGACCAGGAGAGCTAGTAGTCGTAGGGGGCTAGATAGATGGATGGGTGGATAAATAGGTAGGTGGGCGGGGCAGACGGGCGGGCGGGCGGATGGACGGACGAACTAGCGCATCTAAGCCCGTTTTACACAAGCGCCATCTAGCAGTTATCTTCGAAAAGGAAGGCGTGCGCGACCGCGCAGAAAAATGCGCGCCAGTCTCGGAGGTCATAAGGTGTAGAATGCAAAGCGACGGGCAGGTGCCACCACTGTGCCGTCGTAGCAAAGCGTTGGAAACACCTTCTTGAGCATCGCGTTGCACTGTCAGTGCAGCGCGTTAAACGCTACAGTCCTTAGAATTACTTGTGTGTGTTTTTCTAGTATAAAGGCAGACATAGAAAACATAGACATGTTGTTATGGCGCCTCGGATACGCGCAACATTTGCTTTTTAATTGACAATCACACAACTATGAACGCTAAACCTTGAGCAATATTGGTGGGTGCTGCGGATGGGGTTGGCCGTTTGGTGCCGTTTGTGGTATTGTTAGGGCAGACAAAGACACAAACGTACAGACAGACAGACAGACCAAATGGACAGACGGACAAACGGACCATGTTCTAATTGACACCCAGATATACGTGTGGGTACGAGCGCCTACATGAAGCATCATGTTTTAGGAAAAACTATGAAAAGATAAACACGTCCGCAGTAGAAGCAAGTAAGAGTTGCTTGAGTAATGGTGGCAGAATACTAGAGATAAAGTACAGAAATAGTGGGAAAATGAGGTCATTCTGTTTGAAAAGACAGAGAAATAGACCTTGAAATTACATTTTTTTATTGTGATAAGTTCAACTAATCGAAGTAGATGAGGCATTAAAGCATTAGCTCCACATAAAAAGAAGGTTTCTTTTCTTTTTCTTTTAAGCCTGGTGGCACACATTCACCACCCTGTTATAAATAGAGTGCCCATAACATCCTTTCATTCAGGGGGCTCGCTCGAAGCACACACATCGTTTCATTCTTCACTATTTGAAAACGGCGCGTTTATCTTCACTGAAGCTTGAGTGCCTGAGTGGGACGCGCTGCCCCGCTGCGGGGCGCCTGTTTTTTGTAGAGTATTTAAGCGGACGTTTCAAACAGACACAAAACAGTTCTGAATTAGTGATGTTATCGTTAATCATACTATGCGTTAGAGTACTTATGATTCAATTTTGGCATTACCAGACCAGAGCGACAAATTACCCTAAAAAGGTCTCGAACAAAGCATTCGCTGTTGGGGATCTTTTAAAGGGGTCATGACGTGGTCACCCAACATTTGACGGTTTTCTGTGAAAAACGAAGGGAGATGGTCGACTATGCCTGTGCACTTGTGAAAACTGGACTGTAAGAGATTATTTCAGTCCAAAATAGGCCGTAGAAGCCATCGGCTGTAAATTCCACCCATCTTCGGCAACTGCCATTTTGTCATGGCGTGTGTGACGTCAGAAGAAGGAGGAGATGTGTCGTCGTCTGCTACCAAACAGCACCTTCCGCGCGCCGTCAGTGTTGCGAGTGTTGATTCCTGGGTGGTACCTACGTGTCAGTGGGTTGCAAGTGTTGCAGTGTGTTACCTGCACCATCATCATATGCGACGACGTCGTCGTGTACATTGCGTATTTTGACTTCGACTCCATCGCCACCAGCTCAAGTGTCGAACAAGGTGTGTGAACCAAGATGCCCATCACCTCGCCGTTGTGGCAAATGGTTCAGCAATCATAAGTAGCTTCATTTCAAGCGTGTTAGGTTGAAAAGCGAGCTTGGGATACGGAGGTCTGTCAACGCTGCATTCGTGAGCAAGTGTTATTTAGCGCCGCGGAATTGGCAAAGCTTGCACATTTTTGTTGGATAGCATATATGCATGCACAAATTAATAAATAAGTGGTAGTAGCAATGCTGCATGTTGGGATTATTGTTCTTCCATCGGTTATTGCGTGCGGCATATGTAAACATAAACCGAAGCAAGTAGCATGTCAGTGTATCGCTAGGGTTACTCACGATATAAATCTGGCCGAACGTTTGCTTGAACTTTGTTGATTGCATTCACTTCCGGTAAAAAATTAGCAAGTGTGACGAGAATTTTTTCTGTAGTTGCTCATCTTGTCTCCTTCCCACTTTCACTGCTCTTCCAAAACTTAGCTTGACACGTTTGTGATCACTACCCAGACTTCTGGAGCCACATTCATCTATGTGCATTCCCCTGAGCCTGTCATACATCTTATGTGACATCAGTGCATAATCTATCGTCGACTGCAGCCTTCCTACCTCCCATGTTATTTGCCCTTCACACTTCTCAGTACTGTTGCAAATGATCAAATCATGCCTTTCACACATAGCCATGATCAATTGGCCTTTTGGGTCAGTATACCCATCTGTATCTTCTATGTGCACATTCATATCTCCTAGTATAATTATCTTGCACTCTCCCCCTAATTCCTCGATGTCCTTTGATATACACTCCACCATTGCGTGGTTTTCCTCTCTGGCCTTTGCTCCCGTCCACACCGTCCACAGGTACACCAAACCAAGGAGTGTCATCTGCCCAGCTACTTTCCCTCTTAACCATAAATGTTCCATGCATCCCTGCTTGACTCTTTGCCAACCCATACTTTTATGTATGAATGCACCAATTCCACCCCCCTTTTTGCTGCCTTCTGTTCTATTGCAATATTGCCATACGTAGTCCGGATAGCAAGGTGGTTGCTCCATGTCCCAAAGATGTGTCTTCACAACCCCATATACTATCAGCTCCTCCTGTCTCAACTGCTCTTCTATCTCTTCCCGCTTTAACCTATTCCTGCCACCCTGCATGTTAATGTAGCATATAGAGGCGCGTTAGACACAAGTGCCATGTGGCAGTTATTTTCAAAAACGAAGGCCTGCAGTCCGCGGAGAAAGATGCGCGCCAGTCTCGGAGGTGATAATGTGTAGAACGGAAAGCCACGGGCAGGTGCCACCACCGTGACATCGTAGCAAAGCGTCGGAAACACCTTTTTGAGCAACGTGTTGCACTGTCACCGCAGCGCGATAAACGCTACATTCCTTAGAGTTACTTGTGTGGCCCTTTTCTTGCATAAAGGCAGACATACAAAACATCGAAGCGTTGTTGTGGCGCCTCATATATGCGCAATAATTGCTTATTAATTGACAATCGCACAAATATGAACGCTAAACTTTGAGCAACATTGGTGGGTGCTGTGGATGGGGTTGGCCGTTTGGTGCCATTTGAAATATCGTTAGGGCGAACAAACAGACAAATGTACAGACAGACAGTCCAAAATTTTTCCGTCGAAGGTCCTCAAGAAAGACTATTGTTTTTAAAAGAAAGAATTACAAAAGTTCAACGCGGTAAGCATAATTGTCAAGCAGTTTACACGTGTGAACCTTGAAACAGAAGTGGGGAGGGGGGCACTGGCAAGGTGCCCCCGCCTAAGCACAAAGGTGGTCCTGACCCCCCTTACGCCACTGCCTAACATAGTCGAGTGTTCTTGCGGCTAGCCTTGCTTTTCTCGCTCCAACTTTGCACGCGTTGTAACCTAGTGCGGTCCGATCTCGCTTATTAACGGTTGGACTCTGTGCACACCTCGCGGATCGTCTGATGGGGCGACATTCGCGATTTCGGATTCCTCATGTGAATTGCTCCGCCAGTGATAGTAAATTAGCGGCACTGAGGGACAGCACAGAGGAAAACGATTTTTCGCGTATATATGAAGTACTATTTCGTAATCTCGAAAACACCGCCGCACGAAGTTTGTGGAGCGAAAAAACGCGCACGCAAAAAAAAAAATGGGGGGAGACGCAACCGTGATATTCCCACACCAGACGCCGTGACGGAGTAAATTTTGAAGGCGTCTACTGGGCTCTGCATAGCTGCTGCTCGATAAAAATGAAGCCCACTGTCGTCTGTGGGTCCCATAGGCCTGGCACGCGAAGTTTCGGAAAATTTCGTCGACCCAATGTAGCGAAAATACGAAAAAAATGCGCTTTGCAATTTGTTACTACACCCGCGGAGTTTTCTGCTAGAAATTTAAACATCAAGCTTCAACCTTGATTTTCTCTGCTAATAATGACTTATGGCAGCGAAACTTACGGCATTAGATTTCAGAGTGCAGTTTAAACCAATTAATCGTTTCCCTTTATTAGTGTCCGTTCAAGCAGCATGCTCCTCTGTCACTCGATTACGCAGACACCACCCGCACCGCCTCACATCGATTCACAGTTCATGTTTGCTTACATAGTGAATGAACAAGCTGCAGAGAAATCTTGGCCCAGTCCTGTCCTGGTTTGCTATCGGGAGTGTCATTTAATTCCGACTTAGTCGAGGTATGATCTGACGACGCAGTGGATTTCACCGTTTATCTGGTATCCTTGGAGCGCTTTTCGGCTAGAGGCACCAGTGACCCACCGGGGGAAGCAGCTTCCATCGCCGGTCGTCTCTGTGGCAGTCAGCTCGTTGGGAAGCTGCATGAACACGCGGAGCAAGACACTGTGACACCGGACTATTGTGCCGGAGCTCCCTCGCGTTCCTTTGTGTTCATCCTTGGCTCTGCTGGTGAACAGATGAGAGAGAGAGGGGGGGGAATCACTAGAGAACGGGAGAAGAAAGCCCTCTCGTACAGTGACACTCTCTAATGAGAGTCACGGTGGTCGCCTTGTTTGGGCACCCAGCGCAGAGAACCTGCAGGTCTGTGATGTCACGTGAACATAGTAGACGTAAGATCACCGTCGACGCCTGTCGCAGGAAAATGCCTCGATTCAAGTTCCGTTCGTGTAACGAGCGAGGAGATGTGCCTGCACGCGAGAAGGGGCGCGCAGTGACGATTCACCTGACCGGAGAAGGGGTGCTGCCAACGCTGGATCCGTCATCCACCATTGCGTCGCACAGGGCGGGGTCCCGAGTTGCGCGTGCCACCGTGGAGCAGCGCATTGTCTTCGCCAGTAGGCACCTTGGCCGCGTGCGAACCGGAGGCGTCTCGCTTAACTATCCATAGACGCCTACCCAGAAAGCTTATTCTCAGTTGCTCGCCTTCGGATGATTCATACGTTCTCGAGACCGGCCTTTATCGGGAAGGCTGGTTCGTGCTAGCAATCTGCAGTAGTTCTCCGGGGCACTCTCCTCCGCACATCTTCGCTTTGCCCCGGCTGCGCTGCTACCTAAATGGCAACGTTGGGCTGCGCCGACTCGTCGTTCACCGGCAGTGCGTCCTGACCAAACGTCGGCGGCCATCTTTCTTTCGAGAGCCATGTACGCGCCTCGGGATCCGCCCTACCAGCAGCAACACTCGGCTCTGCACATCCTCTGCCAGGTGCGTACTGTCTCGTAAAATGCTGTTTTCAGCAAGAATCGTGTGTTCGCAATACGCCTATTTCGCGTCGTGTGATTCGCACCAGCTCGCCTAATAATCGTGTAACAATTGTTGCAGGGATGGCTTGGCGATGACACCGTAGCAAGTCTGTGTAAATACGTCTCCATTACGCAGTTGAACGCAGTTGTATGTCATCCTCGTGTCAGCGTTTTGCTTTAGTTTCTCAGAGGCGTCTTATTTCCCCGCATCCTTCCGTTTCGCGAATACCCGCGCGTGCGATCTACTTTCGAGGGACACTGAATTATTGCTCCAAGTGTTTCTCAATCAGGCCGACGCGTTCGTGCAACCGCAGCTACTGTCTCGCGAGCGCCGATTGGCCATTTGCGAGAAAACTTCTGCGCATGTGCAACAACGGCTCACGTGGCGCTCCCTGCGGGCGTTTTCGCTTTGTTTGGAAAACATCACGATCCCGGCCGGCCGCCGATTGTACATTTTTGTGCCTTGATTGAGTGGCCTCGCTTTCGTAGTTTGTGCAAATACACCAGTGAAAACTTGCGGTGGGTGATGGTTTGTGATTGAATGAGCCCTTGTCTTCGTCTTTGTCTTGAATTTTCAACTTCTAAACCTAAAAAATATCCATCTAAACCGGAAAAAATGAACATGAACTTCTACAGGTTCCCGTCCGCGAGAAAAGACACCTGCCGAAAAGAGTGATGCTGAGAATGTCGGCGACTCGCTGTGGTTACCGAAGCAGCATTCTCGAATCCGTATTGGCGCTTCTAACGGACCACAAAATGCAACCGTTAGCTCGTGAGTGAATCTGTGCTATGATGGAAAAAAGGAGCACAGATAATTTAATACGCACAATTGTGGCAGTTGAATCCACAGTCGCTCTGTGTAGTAGGGGAAACTCGTGTCATACGAAGAACGATCTCGGCCGCGGCGGTGGCATTTCGGTGGAGGGGAAAGGGTGTACAGGCCCGTATTAAAAGAACACCAGATGGTCGAAAGTAGTTCCGGAGCCCTCCGTTACAGCTCCTCATAATCACATCTCAGCCGGTAATAATACTAATAATAGCAAGAAAGCGTAACGTTGCATATCAGGAAAGTGCGTACTACCATCAATACTGTATACTCGCGAGCATAGGTCGGCAAACTCAGTCATGTCATCAGTCGACTCACTCGGAATCACTTGGTGATCGAGCCGTGAGTCTGCGTTACTCCGGGTCAGTAACATTTAGACGAGTCTGAGGGAGTCGACTTATGGTCTTGTCTATATACTCTTCAGCATTACTATCAGCCTTACCTGAACTCACAACCACTTTCACGTATTCCAAAGCAGTGTCCTTCGTACATTATTTCAATATTTATTGATTAGAGGTGCGATAAGAATGGGGGGGGGGAGTGCCTTTATACCCACCTCGCCAACCCTTCCGGGAAGTTCTTGATGAATATATTTTATGCTGTCATCTCTTAAAAAAAAATGACCTTACTCGTATTCGAAGGTACTATATCGATTGGCGCCAAGAAGATCACCGATGGCGTGAGATATTGGGGTTGAAGAGCATTGACACCATATCAAAAAGATAATTCAAGGCTAATTGACTGATGATCCGACTCACTCGGGCTCAGTGCAAGACATGAGTCTGAGTCTAAGTGAGTCCGTCTCAGTAAAATTTTGGTGAGTGGGATTCCGAGTGAGTCCAAAGGGCAAAAAATATACTTAAAGAGTGAGTCTGAGGGAGCTTCACAAGTTTTGCCGACCTGTGCTCGCCAGTGTAATGAATCTGCGTGGGTAATACGCACATTAATTTATTTCGTTGTTTTATCATTTAGTGATCTGAAAAAGAGACGCGTATGTAAAAAATAGAGCTAGTGCCCCCCCTCCCAAATCTGGTCTGATTATCCTTTATCATAGAGCATTTTACGGTATATTGTGTAGTACACGGACCTCTAGCATTTCACCTCCACCGAGGTGGTATTGAACCCGTGTCTTTCGGGTCACCAGCCGAGCACCGCAATGCGGACATTATAACTCTACGCCATTTTGAGCCCCACGGCTTTTACAACATTTCTGATATTATAAAACACTCAGCCTGATTGACGTCCCGTTGCACTTGGACTTTGGACTTTTAAGTCCTGAACAGCGACAATATCTCTAATTTCACAAGATAGTGCGCCTTGACCAAGATAATGGCAGTTTATATGTTGCCTAGACGCACCTGTCGCGTGTGATATCAAACACGCACAATAAATTTGACAATCGATTCAAAGAAACGTATAAATGAAGCCCAAAAAAGCAGTGCTCAGTTATTTTCATTTTATTTTTATAGATACTGCGATGCCGGCCAAGCGCGCCGAGTAAAACAGGTGCGTTTTCCTTGCGCGCAGCACAGGCTCGTTCACACCGAAGGAGCGAACCAGCGCTCAGTCGTTCTCGTCACCAAACGCGGCAGACGCTCTCCCGACCGGCTTCGTGAAAGCGAGATCAGGCGCGTGGTCGTTTGCGTCCGAATGGAGCCTCGCTCATCGTCTGTATGTGGAACAAGTGAGACCAACGAGGTTTTCCGCTCCTGTGTGAGTGTTGGACCCATCCAAATCTGGTTTATGATTCGGTCAGGTAGTTTAGCTAACCGTTATTACGGGGTCCCCATCCGGAACTGTTCAGTTCTGGTGAAGCTCAAAAGGTTCACCCAAGGTTTCATTAGGTGTAAGCGTGTATGTGTGCTCTGGGCAGAGGTATCACATAAGGACAGTTGTTGCGATGTGCTTTGACAGCTATGCACGACCCCGTGTAGTTGTCTTCTGGTATGGTCCCCTTCGTTTCGAGCTGCGTATATAGTCCTTTACATCGGGCGAGGAGGTCCGGTCTGGCAACCAACGCATCTGGACAACGGCTTGGAGTGTGTATGTTGATGCTGGTATGCGTGGCGTTATCGAGCAATTTAACCGTGTATTAGGCCGACCTGCGGATTTTGTTTTTCTTCATTGCTGTGACGGCTAAGAATTGGTCATCAGGGAACCACTGCACTGTTTTTGGCTGCAGTAACAATTACAGAAAAAGTAAACTGCTTTCGGAATAAACAGGTCATGTGCATCACCAGACGCAGAGTTTTTGTGGCTGTGGACTCTTCAAGTCGCATCGTTTTTCTGTTGACAAAGAACAGCGGCTTCTATGGCTTGCAAACTTGAACAGGGAAACCTTTGTACGTTCCGCGGGTACTCGGCTATGTTCAGAGCACTGTTCAGGCGAAAGAACCGCAACGCTTTCGACACCGATGCTCAACCTCGGCTATGAACGGAAGGTACGCAGCCTATACAGCTATTCCAACAATTACATATTTTCCCGATAAACAGCCCCACGTAACACTTCTCTCTATCGCAGGTCAAAGTACCATGGCACCGAGAGTCACTCAAATGTCGCGATTAAAGAAAAGATAAAAATAGGACGTGCAGGCACGTCAGCATCGTTTGATGTAAGAGTTGCATTCAAGTTCACTCACGTAAAAAGAAATGAGCGAGTAAGATACGGTGATTCCTTCAGTGTTGAGAAACAACTTAGACAGCAGTTAGTGCGCAGTTTACAAAAACAGCCAGTGCCACGACTAAAGACGAACCGCTTCACTCCAACGCACGGCTTCGTGCAAGAGTGGTAGCCGAAGTGACGGCGTGGCGTAAAGAAATCTTGATAGCAATGCGGATGACCGCAGCTTAAAAAAGATATTCACTATGCTCTCGAAGTGTTTTTGCTTATAAAACAGAAACCTGAAAAGACTGCGCATTTCTCGAGCAGAAAGTCGGTGCTGTGAATAAACTGCACCAACAGAGGCGGACTCGATCGCGGCACTCTGTAATGAAATAGTTGACCCTCAATGACTTGAACTTTGTGAGAACATCTCATAGGCTCATTTTCTGAAGAGCATGCATCACGTCAGTCGAAATTCATTGCTTAAAAACTACAAAAGAACGAGAAAACTGCATCCGCACGCTTGCCTGCTATGCAAACAGCCAGCTTCCCGCATGCCAGATGGGTTGCCAGACCAGAAAAGGGCCGCCCGCTAGCGAAATGGTGGTGCCCACGAAAAAAACGAAAAACGTCTATACGAGACTGCGAAATATTCTTCACGTCTTTTTCGAGCTTATATTTTGCACCGCTGAGTTGCATCGGACAAACCAGTTCTTTTCTGTCAGCTCAGCGGCCTACATCGACGTGGGAGATAAGTCGAGTTCACTTAAAGGAGCACTGACATCAAATATCAAGATCGAGATGTGCCAGTCATTTGATTGCTTGGAATGCATAGATCTGGTTGGCCAAATTTGAACGACATAATTCGCGTGGAAGTTATTTTAATTCGATGTCAAACAACGTAGAAAAGATCACGAAAAAAAACGAAAAATAGACTGCCCTGCGACATCGACACTAGTGCTACGTGTTCGGTGTGATACATTCCACAAATACCATCCTGAGTGAGGATGCCCTAGAAGCGATGATGTGTACTATCCGAGTGTTGTTATCGGGGCGCCGACTGGCGCTGGAGCGCAGAAACGCACTCGCTCGTCGCATCTGATCTTCGTCAGACCAGTTTAAATGATTGCGTGAAATTATCAACATAAAAACCACCTTTAGAAGAAGGGCGAAAGAAAAGAGCATG
The DNA here is from genome assembly GCA_013436015.1 of Rhipicephalus annulatus. Lineage (NCBI taxonomy): Eukaryota > Metazoa > Arthropoda > Arachnida > Ixodida > Ixodidae > Rhipicephalus > Rhipicephalus annulatus. Next base: position 264,185 of record WOVY01010862.1, on the reverse strand, counting down.
ATTAAACGCGTGCTCGTCGTTCAGAATGTCGCGGAATCGTTGTGAGTTGCATTCGTCTAGTTCAAAGCACGGAAAAAGCGCAATGACGGTTTCTTTTCATATCACGTATGTGTTACGCATCGACATGACCACAAGCTATCAAACGTGGAACAGCGTATAGTCAGATACCATCGCTAACAAGTAACACGCAGATATAGTTGAATTTTAGTTGATCTGTAGACTATGCGTTCACGTAAAAGTGGCAATACCGTGTTAACCGCGAGAGGCTGGATAGGTGCAAAAAAGAACCTGGCAAGCAGGGAACGTATTCTGTTTCTCTGCTGATGCTCATTCGCGATAGCTATATTGCATTGGCCACTCTGCGTATACCTGAATGCTTTGCACGCCAAAATACCCCAATATAGCTAACTGAGACAGACGAGCAAACACGGCTGAAGCGTGCATCCCAGGCACCTCTGCTGTGCTGCTTGGAACGGCGTCCATTTCGGAATCACTGTTGTGCAAAAGGTCGATCGAAGCAAAAATAATTCGCGATGTCGTGAATCGCGGGGATTCCACGCTCCAGACTGTCGTCGAGACTCTTTACGGCGACGACCGCACTGCAGGTGCAATGACGAGGCATGACTGAATGTGTCCGCCTAGCAGAATAAATGTTTGCGGAGCAGCTGAGCCTGACGTCACTCTATTCTGTGGAGAAGTGGTCAGCTGTGGCGTGATCTGGAGGTGACCGCAAGGTAGCGCTACTGCTGGTGCTCCTAGCGCTAGAAATGGCGGGATTGCCGGCCGTTTTGAATAGTGCTAGATACCAATTATGTAAATCAATAAAAGTGATAGTCCCTCAGTTGCGTTTTAGGTCGTAAATTACTGCTACAGTGTTTATAGCTACTCGCTGACGCAAAAACCTTGGTGTGAGTAAATTTGATGTCAGTACTCCTTTAAGGGAGAGCTGACATCAAATTTCAAGATCGGGATGTGCCCATCATTTGATGATCCCTTGGTATGCATAGGTCTTCTTGGCCAAATTTGAATGGCGTCCGTCGCGTCGAAGTTATTTTATTTTGACGTCAAACAGGGTAGAAAAGCTAAGGAGAAAAAAACGAAAAATAGACTGCCCTGCGACATCGACACTAGTTCTACGTGTTCGATGTGATACATTCCACAAATATCATCCCGAGTGACGATAAGCTAGTTACGATGGCGTCGGCGATCCCCGAGTGTGTTTGGAGCCGGCTCTCAGTCATGCTCTCACTAGTGGCTCTCCTTGCTGTGCTGAATCGTGCGTGCGATTCATCGTGTCGCATCGACTGATTTGCGTTGTGCTTCACTGCGTGTGAGTACGATCATTCAGAGCGGCAATACGTGTCAGAATGTCGGGGAACCGCTGCATAGCGAGAACCTGCACGTCGAGGCACGGAAAAAGCGGAAATTGCGTGGTGTTTAATGTCTTTCGAAGCCACGAACCTCAACGCAGCCAGTGGGTTGACTGCGTACGCGCCGTTGAACAGCCGCATTTGCTCCCTTCACTTTGCGGCGAGCTGCTACATAGGGTAAATTCTTTGTTGACGAACAAGTTGGGTTTCACTGGCAGTACGAGGCCTCTTCTCGAGGCCGGGGCTATTCTACCGTGTGCCCCAATTCACTCGCCAAACGCCCGCGACATGAGGTGCGTAGGTGGCGTTCCTGAGCTACGACAGTACGGCCGGGACTGATAAATACATTGCATTTAACGCGGAGCTTGTCAAGCAAGGATGGTCGCGAATTGCAGCGATACCCAATTTCAGGTCGCTGTCATCATCACTTGCCGATGTCTACGCCTTCAGAGACACGGCTGGACTGACTGTACGTGCGCTCCTAGCAGACGAAACGCCAATGTGGCGTCACCATTTTTGTGGAAGCGGCATCAGCTGTGCAGTGGCCGCGAGGTAGCGCTGCCAGCACTACATTTTGGCGGGCTTTCCAGCCATTTTGAACCGTGTTTGAATATATTAATAAATATTGCAGATACTCATTCGTCACTTAGATACTTTATAGGTCGCGAATCGCTACTAGGGGGCCTATAGCTACTCTTTGACGAAAAAATCTTGACACGAGTAAGCTTGATGTCAGTGCTCCTTTAAAACGATACTGTTTATTTCAATATATCTGATGTAGCGATGACATCATCTACTTTCGCATACTTTCTGTGGCAATAAAATGATTATTGCGATGCCTTAGCGCCGTGATGTCGGATGGAGTGATTGAATACTGCGCACGCCACAAATGGGTGTGCGTACTGACCGCGCCGTGACGCTGTTGAGCAGCCTACCCAGGCTCTGTCATCGCTGGAAGCGCAGCGGATGATACACTTGGTGTCGCGGAGGGCCTCCCGCTCGGCTACGTCTCGGCTCAGAGGTCTGCCAGCTTGGCATGAAGAAAACGAGGCTGACACTTTCTGCAAACAAGTAGTGCATTGTCGCGACCTTACTTGCATGCAAATGAAATGTTTTCATCGCTTGTCCTTTTTGTGTGTGTTGTTGTCAATCCGCTTATAACAATCATCGGTTATAACGGTGAAATGTTCTTGACATTTTGGGATTGGTATAAGTGGACTGCATTTACTATCGATCAAGACGGTTTACGAAATCTTATCTATTGTTACAGCAGACTGTTTTCATGACCAAATGGAGCATAGCGGAAAGAAGCCTCGAGCCATTGATCGCACGTGTTCGCGGCGACCAATCAGCGCCTGCGGGCACGCCTGGTTTCGCTACACGAGCCTGTTTTGGTGTCGTGCTTTTGCCCGCAATATCTGAGAATTTGTGGGTACACAACCAACTATTTTTTGCGCCAACACTATCAGAGCAGCTCAAAAAGAATTCTGTTACAACTATTCCGGTGCGCCTATGGAAAAAAAAAAAGTGATATCCCGTCCCGACCGACGATTTATTTTTTTTTTCGGCAACAGTTCGTGTATGTTTCAATGCCATTCAATATCATCATGTCTTCTCCCACTCCATTGATTGGTATTTTAAACGTGCAATTGCCGCTGCTTCTGAAACTTCAGCGTGTTTGTTTCGCTCGGTGCTCACGCAGTGTGGCAGCAAATCTGACGCCTTTTTTTTTCTAATATCCTTCCTACTTATCGTTTCCTATTCATACCACTGATTGTGCCGCTCTCTGTCATTAAGAAATTCATAGACCAAAATTTCACTACTTCCAGGTTGCCGTTGCAAGGAGAAGTGGTCTACGAGGCCATGTAGTAGCCCGCAACGCCATGAGAACGAAAGAAAATACACTAAGGTTCGCCGGAATTGTTATGCACGCGTCGGTGTGAACAAAAACACATGAACTTGAAGTAGCGGTTAAAAAGAATGTATTGTGGCTACCTGCTGCTACAACGCAGGGTGAAATGCAGAATTTTAATGTCCGGGCACTATTTCGTGAGTTGCCCAGTAATTACTGCAGTATGTCGTGTCTAACGCGAAAAACGTGTCATCTTTTTCACATACATAACTCCGAGACAATGCACGCGTTCGGGGAGGCCAAACTTGCATTTGATAGTGGCGAAAATAAATTTGAGATATTTAGCACTTAGTGTTTGTGTCATGAGAATGCACGATATTGCCTACATAAATGCAGCACACATCTGCCGCAGCATTGAACTCGCTCGCTAGGTGCATTCACCTGCAAACGTCATGGATAGAGCTTATGAAGGCGAAGGCCTTCCATGCCTCATCAAACGGCAAGATTGACCGCCCGCTTAGGCGGTGTCAGCGCGAGCGATGCGAACTATCACGCGATGACATCATCATATGACGTCACAAATTTGTGAAGTTGCCATGATGTCACATGACGACGCGTTCACATGATGTTGTAGCTTTTCACAGTCTCCCTGATCACGGAGGAAACCCGCCTTAGCGCCAGAAAGGTTTTTGAGCCGGTGGGACAAATGAAGTGCATCGAGTGACACGAGGAAGGAAGATGTACACAGCTTCCGGTCGTCTTAGGGGAATGCTTAAGGGAGTTTTCAAATCCATCGTGTCTAAGCAAGGAAGCTGCATTGTAGAAACCCTGAGCACAGGTTGATATGACGCGAGGTATATACGAGAAGGCAGCGGGAGATACCCACCACGATCCGGTGGAAAACGCGCGCTCGTCTCATTGCGCGCTTTCAGGCATGCATCAAAAGCCCGACGCAGTAGTGAAAGTCGTCGTCGCGGAAGTGCTCGTTGTACACACGACTAGTATCTGATGGCTACTTGTTGGTTCTCAGTGCCCCAACACACTCTTCGTGCAGTTTCTTCATGCATGCTGACGGAGGACTCCGTTGCGTACGTCCGGCATCGAGCAGCAAGAGCAGAATGTTCATCGCTTTCGGAGGCAGTCAGTACTGCTACAATTAGTTCAGTTGTGTTCTAAATGCGAGAAAACCTCCGCATTCGAACAGACTGCGGCGCAGGTAGAGCACGAAGCTCATTTACAGAGCACGCCGCAAAGTTCCACAAGCAGCCGACGCGGCCGCTGGGGCCACGTGAACCTGCCAAGGACGTCACGCCGACGGTGGCACCGTCGTTTCCAGTGGTGGCGCTCGAGGCCAACACAAGACATGAGCCGGATGGATATAAGTATTTTATACGTTTTTTGAACAACCCTACAGATGCGCCAGCTGCGTGTATAGGAGGTTGGTCCATGCCAATACTGCTGTGCGACATCGTATTTTTAGCTGCAGTAATTTCCCGAAGCCTCGACGTTCACAAACTATTGAATAGCAGAACGCGTACTGCTAACAAAAAATGACGTTTCGCAACAATGTTCCTTTTCCACCCGTGCTTTATTTGAACCGTCCCGCGATTGCTCCGCAGCCTGATTCTTAGATGATTTGCGTAAAGTTTCTGGCTAATCACGTTCGTTCGTTTCACTTCAGGTCGCGATGAGGGCCGGTGGACTTAGTAGCGCTCTGCATACGTGGCCTTCGGCAACTGGAGCGATGGCTCCAGGCGTATAGTCGCCTTTATTGACGCGTGCAAGAGTATCTCCATTTTGGATCGGGAGTAGGCCCTTCCTTTATTTGTACGTCTGTGCGTGCGCGCGCACTTGTACGAACTCTGTGCTGGACCAATCTTGTGACTTCGCGACCATAGATGTTCGACGGCTCGGCGACAAGCAGATTGTTTGCAAATGTGGCTCCCGCCTTGTTGTCGTTGGCTAATGAGTTCCGATTTGCTTGAGCAGCGATCCGTTTTCGAGCGGCGCTCCTTCAGCCGTCAGCGATGTGACACGGCCGCTCTTTGCGACGCGGAAAAGGAGGACACGTTTTAATTTTGCGGTTTACTCGTGTCTACTCAGCCCCGCAGACATGATGGACGTTATCACGACGAGTCAGCACAGTTCATTGGGTCTGCAATGGCTGGACGACAATTCATGATTGTTGCTGACGTGGTTGTGTAGTCGGCAACAATGATGTATTGGTGAATGTGGTGCTAGTATTTTGCGAGTGTTCGCTGACGTCAGACTTCGGTTGTAGCTACGTCGCACCGAACATGCTTTTTAAGGTAGCAGTATTAAGGAAAGATATGTTTAATGCATTCCCACTGTTGTTTTGGGTTCCTGACGCCCGTGTTTTTATTTAGGGTAACTAGCCGAAAATGTTTAAATTTTGTGTCTGACTTGCTTTAAGAGACGCAGAGTTATTTGGGTGAGGTATTATGCTTTGTGCATAGCGCGTGAAAACGGCGCAGAATCTTTCAGCATGTTATGCAGCATAAATGGCGAGATATTTTGCATGCCTCAAGCTTCAGCGGTGAAATAGATTTCTATTGTCGTTAAGTGCATCGAAAAATCGTTGACAGTCGTGAGCCTATTTTTCGCCGTAGTTGGGGCTCGCCGTTACTTTCCTTTCTCGCTGTATAGGGTGCTGTTGAGAAAGACGGGCCGATCCCACCGCTGCCACCACTGTTGCGAACGACGGGCCGATCCCGCCGAAGCCACCACTGTTGCGAATCTGCCTCCGTGGCTGCCACCGATGCCACCTCCGAAATCCCACCGCTGACCTCCACTGTTGAGAAAGACGGCGACGCCGACCCGGTCCCACAGGCGCCACTGCTTTCAACTCCGCCGGGAAGGTCACCAGCCGTTTGGTAGCGTATGTTTCTCAGCTCGCGACTGCTTCTGCGCAGAGCTGATGAGACGAGCGGACGAGACGACGGTGAGTTAAACAAGGTTTATGTACAGCATATATACAGAGGCGTTACAATTTCGGCACTGGGGCCGACAGAGACTCGAAGAGCCGAGCTCTCCTCTCTAACACATAGGTCAGCTTTTCGCCTAAGACCGCCGACTCGCACACATGTCGGCTCTCCGACACGGGGCCTCCTCTCACTCACATAGGACCGCCGATCGCGACGCGCCGCAGGGCTTCTTTTATTTACACCGGGTCCAACCAAAATGTCCAATCAGAAGCGCCGCTGGTCGTCAGGGCAGATTCCTCCAATGGGGCGCCGCGCCATGCGTCAGACCACCAGACACGAGGACGCCGGCTCGCTGTCACGTGCGCCGATGACTCAATGCACGTGGGTCAGAGAAGCGCCGCGCGTGTTTACGCCGTCGAGTTGTTCGCGCCAGGCAGACTGCGGGCTGGCCTTGACCCAGATTGCCTTTTTCAGAGGCACGGACGTTTGACGAGGACTCGCTGGCATAACAGCACCCCCGCCGCCAGACAATGCACCGGAAAGACGAGCTGCTTCCACGGGGCTCGGATGTCAGGTGCGCTCGTTCGCCAGGTCCCTCCAGGTTCGCCGCCAGGGCCATGGGGAGAATACAGCTCCAGACTGTTCCGGGAATACAGCCCATTCTTGACGACGGATCCCAGCTCCACTGGCTTGTCGCCACAACTTGTCGACCAGCTTCACTCGTCTCTTCTGACCATCTTCGGCTTCAGCACTTGTCGATGGTTCTGCAACTTGCTAAGAACGGTTCGGCAACAAACAACACACGACACAAGCAAGTGCCCTCGGTCACCCGACAGAACACCAGACAAAGTATAGTACAACATATACCTATCTACGTGTCTATCGGAATTTTGTTCCCTCTACATCAAGAGGCACATGTGGGACACAAGACTCTTAAAATGACAACTCAATTTTTTTTCCCACGTACAACAACGTAACGAATTAGAATACCACAAAGTTGGCCCCTTGAGATCACTCTGAACGAGAGCGCTCAGCCCAGGTCGTGATGAGGTCAAAATTTTGCCCCGAATCGCCAGCGAGAAACCGAAAGGCTGAGAAGTTACTAGCTGGAACGCACTGCTCAATGCACCTGCATTAGCGTTTACCTTTCCTTTTTTTTTTCTTTAGCGAACGTCAAAGTTGCGCTGTGGAGCAACATGCTCCACGTCAGTAACCGGCCACTTTTAGGCGACGATACCTATGCGGCACCAAGAGCGGCTCACACTTTCGACGTTGCACAGGGGAACAACGATACGGCTTGCTACGGATTGACTCCTCACCGCTTAGCTCGATATCGTGTTCGATCACCCTCATGTTTCCGGGGTGGTCCGAAAACACGTCTTCAAACTCGGAACCAATCTTTCTGAGGTCCTCGTTCTCAGGTCCTCCTTCACTTAAGCTAGGCTCTAGGTTTATCTGCTCCCGGATTACTTTCGATCCCCCTTCGGTTACCTCACTAGAACTCAAATTTTCTGCTTCCTCTTCCTCTGAAGCACTTAAAAGTAAATTTACGACGGCTTTCAAGTTACTGTGATAAATTTTGTTCGGCCGCCTTCCTAATTTCTCTTCACAATCGGTATCAGAAAGCTTCGATACTACTTTTGCGGGCCCTTCCCAATCAACATTAAGCTTGTTCCTTTTGGATGGCTGCAGCAGCATTACCTGATTATCAACTTCAAAAGCACGCTTCTTCACCGATTTCTCGTAGTGCTCCTTCGACAGCACTTGTGCCGCGTTTTTGTGGCTTTCCACTAGCGCTTCAATTTGGCTTTCCACTAGCGCTTCAGTCGAGAGATCCTCACACTGCTCTCGAATGAGCGTCTCTCGATCAACTCTCGGCAGCTCGCTCCAACTTTCCGCTACAGGCGAGAGCGTTGCAACCCTCTCGCTCTGACTCAATGGCGCCATGTCGTCTCCCCTTTCTACGGAAACCGCGCCGGTCGGTTCGACGACGGGCCGCTCGCGTGACTGCTCACATGACTCATGCGGAAACTTTCCCTTCTGGGGTTCCGTCGACCCGCCGACAAGGTCACTTGAGAGTTCACCGCATTGAACCAGATCAAGCTGCCGCGATAGCTTCCGCGCTTGCGATCGCGTGAGAGCCATGCACGCTAAGTTGGGGAAGAACGATTTGCCCTGCTCTTTGAGAAGCTGCTCTGAATTGTTGGAGAAAAGATAAGGAAAACGATCGTTTAGCGCGGCAGACACAGCCGCTTCGGTGCAAAGCTTACCGAACGGGCCTTCAATGACAACCGTGGCGATTGGTAAGCGAACACTCTGCTCCTCGGCGACTTGCCTGATCCACGCGCATTCTCCTGTTAAGTCATCCGGAGACACCAATGAAGGATGGACAACGTCCATGGTTGCCGCTGAGTCTCTAAGCGCTCGGCACGTTTTCTTATTTACTTTAATTTCTTGGAGATACGGCTCCAACAACCGCATGTTTTTTTCTGATTCTCGGATTGTTGCGAAGGCAAACTTTTCCTGACAGTTTCTCGCGATGTGCCCTTCCTTTTTACAGTTGTAGCAGATTAGCGGCTTCCGTTTGTTTTCCGATTCAAATTCCTGTGTGGTAGAAACCTCACTCGATTTTTCCGCTTCTGTTTTCCCTTCCCCTACACTGTCCTTCGTAAGAGACGGGTCCTTCTTGAAATTACGGTGCGGAGCGGGTTTCCGTTGATCAGGTTTCTTTGAAAAGCTCTCTTTTCTCTCATCCTTTTCAACGCGCACTGCCCTGCTATGCAACTTTCGGCGAGTATAATACTCCTCAGCTAACTCTGCTGCCTTGTTTAGCTGTACTTCACCAAGCCTGTCCTGCAGCCAAAGTCTGACATTATCCTCGATGCAGCGGTAGAATTGCTCCAATGCAACGCATTCCACCACTTTATCGCGGTCGTCATAAACACCTTCGCCCTTGAGCCATTCAATCAAATCGGCTTTAAGACGAAACGCGAAGTCAACGTGTGACTCATTCCCCTTTCTAGCATACCGGAACCTTTGCCTGAAAGCCTCGGGTGACAACTTATAACGTCTCAAGAGCACTTCCTTAACCTCGTCATAGCTCTCAAACGCTTCCCTCGACAAGCAAGTTATCGCGTCGGACACTTCGCCGGGAAGAAGAGCTAGCAGGTTCCGCGCCCAAAGAGACCGCTCCAAAGCGTTTCGCTCACAGACGTGTTCAAACTTGACGAGGTACTTCGCCATGTCCTCGCCTACTACGAACGGTGGCAGTTGGTCCCGAATTCTAAAACCGCTGACCTGAATCGTCGGAGAAGCTACGCTAGGCGCCTGCGAACACTGTAGGATGGCCAATTCTAGTCGTTTCATCTCAAGGCGCTCCTGTCTCTCGGCCTCCTCGCGCTCGCGACGTTCTACTTCTCGCCTTTCAGCCTCCTCACGGCGTGCTTTAATATCCATCCAGGCCTCATCGACTTCCTCAGCCGACACTCCCTCATCCTTCATGATCTCAAGGATCGCTTGCTTTCGTTTCGCGCGGCCCAAAGTAATGCCGAGTTCCTCACAAATTTCGATGAGTTCCTTCACTTTAAGGGTCTCCATCGTTCACACTAGCCTCTTGCTGTTTGCCCCTGTTAACAATTTACTTGCCGTACCCACTATAAGTCAACTAGCAAGACGCGCAAGCAATTTTTCACTCTCCCGTGTTTACCCCCCTCCGCATTAACTTTGGTTTCAAAGCACTTCGACTTTGCTTGAAACGATCAAAGCTCACTACAATGCTTCACACAGCCCTTCTCTAAACTACTACAACCTGAGCTAGAGTAGTCTGGTGAACTGAGGGGAAAACATCAGGCACTCACCGCATCGATGTCGCTGACGCCGGCCGATCCCGCAGCTGCCAACCACTGTTGAGAAAGACGGGCCGATCCCACCGCTGCCACCACTGTTGCGAACGACGGGCCGATCCCGCCGAAGCCACCACTGTTGCGAATCTGCCTCCGTGGCTGCCACCGATGCCACCTCCGAAATCCCACCGCTGACCTCCACTGTTGAGAAAGACGGCGACGCCGACCCGGTCCCACAGGCGCCACTGCTTTCAACTCCGCCGGGAAGGTCACCGGCCGTTTGGTAGCGTATGTTTCTCAGCTCGCGACTGCTTCTGCGCAGAGCTGATAAGACGAGCGGACGAGACGACGGTGAGTTAAACAAGGTTTATGTACAGCATATATACAGAGGCGTTACAATTTCGGCACTGGGGCCGACAGAGACTCGAAGAGCCGAGCTCTCCTCCCTAACACATAGGTCAGCCTTTCGCCTAAAACCGCCGACTCGCACACATGTCGGCTCTCCGACACGGGACCTCCTCTCTCTAGGACCGCCGATCGCGACGCGCCGCAGGGCTTCTTTTATTTACACCGGGTCCAACCAAAAGTCCAATCAGAAGCGCCGCTGGTCGTCAGGGCAGGTTCCGCCAATGGGGTCGCCGCGCCATGCGTCAGACCACCAGACACGAGGACGCCGGCTCGCTGTCACGTGCACCGCTGACTCAATGCACGGGGGCCAGAGACGCGCCGCGCGTGTTTACGCCGTTCGCGCCAGGCAGACTGCGGGCTGGCCTTGACCCAGATTGCCTTTTTCAGAGGCACGGACGTTTGACGAGGACTCGCTGGCATAACAGTGCCTCGATGTGCGCGCGCCTCCGCTTTCCAGGGTGTAGACATATCTTGTCACCTCGCTCCTAGTCACCGTGGCTCCGCGCTGCCTGGCGGTCATATTATTCCAAAAGGGTCATGTTCTTTGGGCCTAAGCTAGACAAAGCAAATCCGGGTTAAGCTAATCCTGGACAAGTAAATGCTAAGTGAACTGAGAATGACTAGCCGTTTCGGTGACTGCGTATGGTCACATTAAGCCGATCCGATTGATTTTGATTAAGCTGGATTTAGGTAATCCGAATGTCGACCCATCCAATTTTGAGTAAGCTTAGATTGTCTGACCAGTTGGATGGCAGAGTATGACTATAATAAGACAATGTGTATTAAGACGGATTAAGGTAATCCACATTAAACTAATCACGAGCAAGTGAACTTTGAGTGAAGTGAGGTCATATATAGCCTGATGGATTCTAGAGCATGGTCACGGTAAGCCCATCCGGATTAAGCCAGATCGAGCTTATCCAACCTATGTTAATCTGATTTATGTGTTAATACTAGTCATTTATGTTACTCATACTCTCTTACCATGCCATGTCGATATTGGTAGTCAACAAGATAAAAAAGCCGCCATTGAAGACCGGTGACTTGGTCATGTGTGTCCTGGCGCACCTGAGATGTATTTTCATGCTCTAGGACCCGTCGTTTGTGGTAGCTATGCCGTCTTATCATGTGGTATCAATTTTTATAGACGCCGAATTAATGGAGGTGTTGTTAGAGCTCCATGACCTGGTGATCTATGTAATGGCCTCCATGACGTACATGCCAAGGTTTTCGTGTTATTATCAGCTACTTGTCACGCAAAAACTAGTATCATGCCGTGTAAATTTGGGCTTTCTACAAGTTGATGAAACCTCCATTAGAACTCCATGACCAAGTCAGATTTGTCATTACGTACATGGCATGTCATCTTTTTGGTGTTATGGATTACAGGGGTGCAACAGCTGCGCCGAGCTGCTCCGAAACCGTGAAAGTTGTAGAAATTGCGCCACACTGCCTAGCCAGCCTCAAAATTGTTTCAGGCGTGCTAATTTAGGCGAGAAATGCAGGCCACGTTGGCCACCTGCAGTTTGCGCCATCAGTCAAAGCGCGCGGACCCTAACTATGGTGCTTAGAATATACATGAAATATTCTATACGCTCGCGAGACGCGATCGACCAGGTAAATTACCTACGCTGCACGCCCATCGGTCCGCTGACCGCAATGGATACCTATCGGCGGGACGACGAAACTTCAAGACAAAAATGCATTGATGTAGCCCCAACGGTTCGCGGGGAATGTAAATTTCCTAACCTGACGACGCGGCTATGGCTTTTTAGGAACTAAAGCGGGGAAGTGTGCGCCGCGCTTTCCTCTCTCGAAGAAGCTCGACTTGCTGCGAACGAGCGCTGCAGTGGCACATAAAACATTTATTTTCGTTTTGAAGTGGCGTCGTCCCGGCCGCGGTCCTGGCGATGGATATCCGGGACCGTCGCCGGGCCAACGGGAGTGCCGTTGTTACCTTACCTGGTCAAGCGCACCTTGCAAGGGAGCTGAAGCGACACTTGACCCCACGGTGAAAAAAGAAGGGGGGGGGGGGGATATGAGCTGGGGCGGGGGGTGCCGGTTAGAAAATTTCTTGGCTTTGGTTCTAATGCTGCTTGAGCCACCTTCGCCACAGTACAGCTGTGCCCTGCATAAAAGCGTATTGAAATTCGGAAGCGCGGTTTAGCGCTAGTCACGGGACACTGCACATTTTGTTCAGTTACACCTGCGTTTGTACGCCGCCTAATTCTGGGTAGTAGTATAATCACTGAAGTTTAAATAAGCTACTGGCAATAATTTGAAGCATTTTATGACATTTCTGCTTCCACAAAAAAACTATCGAAATTGTGTGCCAGTTTGTTTTTTTCCGCCATACCTCCGCCTTGGTTTTACAAATTTCGCGGAGTTCGTCTAAGGATTTGAGAGGCGCAGCAAATGCTAATATGAACTTTATAATTGTGTGCTCAGTGTGGCGGTTCAGAATAATACTTTCATTGAAATAGCAGTTCTCATGTTCACACTGCTACGATTTTGATGATGTTGAACGCTTTATACCTATTTTTTTCCCTAAATGTAAGCTTTATTTTTTATGCTGCTCTAAATTTAGTGTTTCATGATAAAAATGCATTTTCACCCGTAACCTGTTACGAATTTGGATTTTAGTGCTCCAGAAGTGTTATTTTGCTGGTCCGAAAATTGGTCCATATTATATTTTGGCTTTTGCCCCCTGGACTTATGACCAGTTTTTTTTTTAATTTTATGCTGTTATCTTGCCCTGTCAATTTTGGCATACATAAAGTTACAGAAACGGTCATTAAAACATTATAATTGAGTCATGTGTGTCATGGCGCACACGACATCATTATTGTGTTTTGACGAGTCAATCACGTTAGCCATACGCTCCTATTATGCAGTGTCAGTTTTATTACACATCAAGTTCATAAATCTTCCACAGAGCTCTATAACCAGGTCATGTATGTCATGGCCTATATTATATGCATGAGAGGTTTTCGCGTTATGTATATTTTCCTCATGCTCTATCGTACCATGTCGATTTCGGTATACAGGAAGTCATCTACCATGTGACGTATGTCATGACGCACATTAAAGGCATATCATTATTTTTATGGAACGAGCGAATATTTGTTTTTACATGCTCTTCTCATGCCAAGTCAGTTTCGGTACTCGTCAACTTAATCAGTCGACTGCGAGAATACGAGGTCCTACGCATCCAGTGAGATGGATAGCCGATAGATAACGCTCTAAATGCTTTATTTCACCACCAAGTGCTTCGCGCGTAATAATTAGTGCCTAATCTATTTGTTACCAACATTTTATGTGCAAACCCTACCGCCAGAAGAGATAAACGGAGCCGAATTACTTTGCATTTCGCTAAGACCGATCCCTCTCTGCATGCCAGGCAGTGGCAGCGAATGAGAACGTTTGAACCAATATGGCGTCCACATAAGCAGTGTCTCCCCTGTTCCGGAGGAGCACGTCGAGGCACCCTATTGGTGCAATTGTAAAATGGCAGGTGCTTTCTAAACAGAGTCTTCGTACGTATTCAAACGCGTTCATTTTCTTTTACCCCGCTTTGGCCTATCTGCGTGGTGTTAGCTCATGGTTTCCTCGCACGACCGCACGCTGCTGAATGGATGGGCTCACGGCACAAACAAAAATTTCGGCAGATCACGCGCATTGTAGGAATCGATTGTATCCGGAGCACTCTGCGAGTAATTCTGGATTTGTTTCATTTTTTTTCTTCAGTCAGGAGTTGCGAGATGGATTGACGTTGTAGAGGAACGAAACGAGACGGTGGCGGATGAGGTCATGCCGTGGTCGCAGCTTTTTATTGGGACGTGGGCGTAAAGAAAGACAAAAGCGGTTGCACCACGTGGCTTGCGCATCACGCGGTGCTTTTCTAGTTCTGAGGCGTCTGCCGCGGCGCTACAATGTATTTGCGTAAACGATCGCGCGCCTACTCAGGCCCATAGATAGCTTACGGTCCAAATTAGCAACGGCACTGACATGAAGAGGGCCATTCTCTTGAAACTGTTATGGTGCAATGATACGTACGTACACTGCAAGGAAATAGACAAACATTTGCGGCTCTTAAAGTGCCGTGATGCATAGAGAGTGTGCAGAGGAGCTGATTATGGGCACCGTTTGCTTCTGCCGAGTCTTGCCAATTTTCTTGCTCTCGCCTCCCTCTGTTCTTTTTTTTTATTTTTCCATTCCTCTTTTCTGCTCTTTTTTTTCCCTGTTTCATCGCATTCTGTATCCCGATTTTGGCTGCTCTATTTCCTTCTCTCTCACTCTGTGTGTGCTATGTTTTACTCTTGATTCCCTCCTCCTCGTGCTCACTGCCCCTTTCCCACAACCTCTCTACAGCGCTGTGCATAAGAGAACGCTCGCCTTCGGGCCGAGGTTACGCGGTTTCGAATCTGGCCTCGAATGTCTTTCGGCAAAAATTTATCTCTCCTTGTACTCGGGCGATCACAGGCCACAGCAGTGAAATCTGCGCACGTGCTTTGGGAGAACAGGACGAAGAAAGCGCGTTCGTGGTGAGCTGCTTCGCTCTTCAAAGAGGATAGCCGCCGACCACTTTTCACGTCCGCATAGGCTTTTTTTTTTTTTCGTAGCAGTTTCAAGCGTTCACTCAAAGGAACACTGACATCAAATTTCAAAGTTGAGATGTGACCTTCATTCGCTTCCTCGGTACGCGTTGGTCCTCGTGGCCAAATTTTAATCTCGTCCGTCGCGTCGAAGTTATTTTATTTCGACACCAAACAGCGTACGAAAGATTAATGGAAAACGGGGTGCCCCTGACATATCGACACTAATGGTACGTGTTTGGTGTGATACATTCCATGCATACCACCCTGAGTGACAATGCGCTAGTGGCGAGGACGTCAACAATCTGAGTGTGCTTATCCTGGCGCTGAAGCCGGGAAACGCACTCATCATGTCTTCGTCGCACCGCTTTGAATGATTTCGTGAAATTACCAAGATGTCAATCGCCCTTAAAAGATCGGCGAAACAAAAGAGCATGGTTCAACGTGTGCTCGTCAATCAGGACGTCGGGGAACCGTTGCGCATTGCAGTCGTCTGGTTCTAAGCGCCATGACCACAAGCTCTAGAAGTGGAGTAGCGTATTGACAGATATCATGGCGAACGACAAACAGTCGCAGGTATCGTTAATAGTGATTTTTAGCTCATCCGTAGACTTCTTTCCGTCCGCGTAATACCGGGTTACTGCCGCCACCACCGTGAGAGGCCTGGGTGCGCGCAGCGAGGCACCCTAGAGAGGCCGGTTAGATGAGGCCATGGGAAGGCGCAAAAAAAAAAAAAAAAAACCTGGAGCAGGAAACTACGGCCGGCTGGATCGGGCTGATCCAGGCGGTCGTGAGGGAACGTATTCTATTTCTCCACTGGTGCGCTTCCCCTATACCGTTATTCCATTGACCCCTTTGCGCATACTTGAACGCTGTGTGCCCCACGGTCACCAATACGGCTAATTTATAGACGCATAGCGAACGTGGCCGGATCATGCATCCTTGGGCACCTCCTCATTGCTGTTTGGAAGAGCGTCCATATTGAAATCGCTGTTTTGCACAGGGTCAATCGAAGCATAAATGATTCGCGATGTCGCGAATTGCGGTGATTCCAAGCTCCAGACTGCCGTATTCGACCTTATTCGGCGCTTTGTATGGTGACGACGGCGATTCAGGTGACAAGGCATGACTGAATGTGCGCGCCTAGCAGACGAAATGTTTTCGGAGGAGCATGACCTGACGTCACCCTTTTCTGTGGAGAACTGGTCAGCTGTGGCGTGATTTGGAGGTGACCGCGAGGTAGCGCCACTAATAGCGCTCCACTGGTAGCGGGCGGGCGGGCAAGCATGTAGGTAGGTAGATAGATGAAGAAAAAAACTGGCAGGATATCCACGGAGTGAAGATGGAGAGTGGGGCGAAGCATTCGTCCGTCCATTCGTTCTTGCTTCCGTCCCTCCACGCGTCCGTCTGTGGGACCGTCCATCCGCCCGTCCGTGCGTCTGTTCGTGCGTCCGTCCCTGCGTCCGTTCATGCGTCCGTTCATGCGTCCTTCCATGCATCTGTCTGTGTGTCCGTTCGTCCATCTATTCAACACTCCAAGTACCACCATCTCGCATCTTTTCGTCATATATTCCCCACATAGAAGCACTGCCATCCAGCGGACATTCCAAGGACTAAACGAGAGGTGGCACACGCACACTTTCTTACGGCTTGCGCTTCGGGTATACTTCCCACCTTTAACCACCTTGAGTTCATGGTATACACTAGTTCACTGTATTCATGGCACTGCGGCTCAACGCTCGCTAAACCTTTCTAAAACTAAGGAGGTTACGCCCAGCGAGGATAACGTAGCAACCCTTTCTTGTCAGATAGTGCTCAATGTACATGCCAATGGCTGCTAGTGGGGATCGCAGCGTGCGCGTTAACTAAAAGCCGAATGCTCCTGTCTCTCATTCCCCTTAGCAGCCATTGGCATGTACATTGAGCACTATCTTTTATTGTTCAACAACGCACAGAAGAAATCTTTCACCGGCACCACCTTGGAGGTCAAAATGTTATACTTGTTACACACTACAACGGCTACGAGGGACGAAAGGGTGCCGCTTCATGGAGCTTAGCCCCTAATGGAAAGGATGGAGCGTGACGTCACGCGAGCAGCTTTGGCAAGCCGTGCCGTTCTGATGCCAGCATTGTCGGCCCAACACGTCACGCCAGCATTGAGATTTGCCGATACTTTGGGGTACGGCGCCCGGTAGCTTTTAATCGAAATGCTCTGGTTCGGTGCATATCGGCCGGCTCAGGCAGGTGTTTCATATACGGAACAGCACCGAAACCTACCGCAAGCTCTGACGTTTTGATCACGTGTTGGGCCGACAAGGTGAGCTTCACACGTGTGACGTAATGTTCCTTCCCTTCTTTTTCTTTCTTTCTGCACAGACAGACAGACAGACAGACAGATATATAGATAGATAGATAGATAGATAGATAGATAGATAGATAGATAGATACGGACACTTACATACTAAGCATCTTTGGTGCGCTAAGAAATAAAAAAAAAACTATAAATTTCAGTACAAGTATTTAAAGTTGAACTAGTTATCGCTCTATAAACAAGAATGCGTAAGTACAAGCCGGTGTTTCTGTGTGAATTCGGTCACTGGCAATGGCGTTCTGCTTCTGGACTCCCGACGTGTTGGGTTCGAATGAACGCTTTTCTGCCGACGAGATGGTTTTCCTCATGCTTGCTCACTGTCGCTTCTTCGACCAACGAAGCTTGTAGTGATGAACAACAGGAGCCAGTACTCACACCGACTCTTTGTGCGTCTATAGGAAGCGCACAGCCTGGAAACACGTATGCGCGGCCCAACACGTGTCTGCCTGCAGTCATCGGGCCCGCCGCAGGGTCAAAGAATGGGCATTCTGCTATACCACCAACCGCGCGATATACATTTATATATTTTTTTCTCCTGCGGGAGTCGCTCGAACGCCACAAACCGCCGCCTTGTGACGCGTCGTGCGCTGATACGCTGGTATCGATAGACCGAACGGTGCGTGCCCATCGTGCCGAGCTGTGACGCTGCGGGCCGCCGTGACGATGCCATCCCAGCGTGACTCGTCGGCTACGCAGACCGGTGACATCGGGGGGACCGGTGCCTACTTGAACCTGGATGACAAGAGCGTTGTCTGGAACGACCGCACAGTTTTGCAAGTAATGGCGGCCGCCTCTTTTGCCACGTATAGCATGTTGTAGGCCTAACCAATTTGGTGATATCAGCGCGCGCTACTCGTGGTTGTTGAGGGAACGCGCGCAAGCACT
Source organism: Rhipicephalus annulatus (assembly GCA_013436015.1). Lineage (NCBI taxonomy): Eukaryota > Metazoa > Arthropoda > Arachnida > Ixodida > Ixodidae > Rhipicephalus > Rhipicephalus annulatus. Next base: position 245,917 of record WOVY01010862.1, on the reverse strand, counting down.
CGCTTCATTCATTCCGCCCGTGAGAATCTATACTCGCGCAAAATGCCGCCGAAAGTGGTCGTCTACAGAATACGGTGCTAGCTTTGACTGTGTCATGCTTTATTTAGAATTGCAAGCCCCGTACACCGCGCCCCAGTTCTTACCACGCTGGTGCTGTGTCGATTGTTGTGCACACCTTTGTTGTCTTACCATTCTGCCTTCTTCGGGTACCGTGAACATTGTTCGGAAGCATTTGTTGGTGTATTGATAAATTGTCGATGGCTTGATGACAAAGCAAATGTGTTCAGGGGCATGAAATGAACTTTGCTGCCGCTTTGCAGTGAAATGCACCGTGACATGCTTGTTTTGGTCGTCGCCAGGCCGTGTCCTTTGTGCCGCGGGGCTAACGTTTCCATAAGCTGCAAAATTCGTTTACGATATTCGAGCCAGTCAAGGTATTGTGATACGCGCGGAAGTGTGCTTGCTTGCGCGCGCGTGTTTAATTTCAGCAATGCTTTCAGTTTATCGTGTTCACCGAGAACTCTTTGCGAGCACCGATTACTTTCTGGACTGATTGTTAATTGCATCGACGTGATGCGTATCGCAAGTGATGATGCAGCTGGGTTTGGTGGAGGAGTGGCTCCTTTTCTGAAGAATCGACGTTATGCTTCTCGATACGCGCCGCCCCTGGGTTCACATTCCGTAACACGTTCCGACAGGCGCTCCTCAGCGCGCGCGTCCTTCGAAGTGCTGCTGCAACGAGCCTGCTGCGCAGCTTGTGTTGATTGCAAGTTGTGTATATGCTCAGGAGTTGCGTGTTACGGAGTTTTTCCGGGTCAGGCTGGCGTCAATGAAAACAAGAGAACCGCGGAGAGAGGCGTTGTCTCGTCGCGCTCCTTTTATGATGCGTGCACGCAAGGGGAGGCAGCACCGTGAGCGCGCACGATGAGTTGGCGCCTTTCTTCGTTCCGCTCGCGTTATTCCCGCCATCTCAGCCGACGCCTTCTTCGTCCTCCCTTCTCTCGCGCGTTTCGTTTTTACAAAGGGGAGAAAAGATTGCAACAGTACCACTTGTCGATGCTGTCTTTAGAATGACCCTTTGTCACAGGTGTGTCGTAGTCAAATCACTAGTACCTCATTGACAGGGCACAATTTCGGCTATGGTGTCTGTTTTCTACGGTAAAATGAGTTCGGTGCTCACGTTACATGCATATTCATAGGACAATAATTTGTGACTTCAGAACAGGAGCTCGACGAGAGTTTACGTCTCGTGCTGCTATACTTTCAATCCGAGAGACCCACCGATTGTTGCATTGTAACGCGTACAATATTCTTTTTTTTTCATTCATCTCGAGACTATATGCCTGTATCGTCCTGAGATGAATGAAAAAAGAATTTTGCAAATAAAGGCGCGCGAATAGTGGAATCTTGTTAGAAATAAAAGCAGATGGCAGAGATTGGCAACACTTTTCGTATCACCTAGTGACTTAGAAGTGTGGCAGCTTGGGCTAGTTGGTATGGCATGACGATAGTTATAGCGCGAGAACAAAACGTCGACACAGTGTCTCGTGTCGAAGACTCGTGTCTTTCGTGTCCTTCTTGTCTCTGTGTCGTCGTTTTGTTCCCGCGCTATAACTATCGCCACACCTAGTGACGTGCCAGTCTGGTTTGTCCGATTCCAATCAAAACGCGGCTTACATTTGCCGTACCCGAACCGTGCAACACATGCTTTCCTTCCAGCTGCAAATGGTCACCGCATTTGTTTTTGTTTTTTTGATGCCTTCGGAGTCACAGGAGTCAAGACTCCTATACGCTGTTAAATGAGAAGCCGGAACGTGATAGAAACGGCGAGTACTGGAAATCTTAGTTTCGCCCTTCAGATGTTAGTGCATATGGGAAGCAGTGAATATATGGTGAATGGCCCGTCAGCGCAGTACCATCGTTGGAGTGATGGGGCCCGTCAGCGTGTACCGTAATCGTGACTAGTGACGGAGCTTGTCAGTGCAGTACTATCGTTGAAGTTAGGAGCCCGTCACCGTAGTGAAATCGTAACAGTGACGAGGCCCGCCACCGTAAAGCAATGACTACGGTGAGGGGGCCCGTCACCGTAATTTAATGATAAAAATGACGGGGCCCGTTGCCGCGAATTTAGAGTCGTTTTAGACGACACCGCCTAGCTGTTTTAGCGGTGTTGTGGCTTGACGCGCAGTTCGGGAAGCAGTCCTGTGGTGACGCAGGTCGTCAGTTCGAATTCCCGTTTTCGAATGTTTTACTCCCCCCCCCCCTTTTTTTTCTTCTTCTTCAAGGTAATGCTGCGATGAAATCGTGTCACTGCGGTTGTTGTTGGACAGCCCTACCATGTGGATTTCGTGGCGCAGTGCCGTTGGTCTCCGACTTCGGTGCGAATCGCGCTATTTCTTTGCTTCTCTCAGTAAAGTATTCTTACTTGTTTTTAATTTATACTCGTTTTCATTCATCGTTGATATCACTATCAACCTTCTTTTACGTCCAACGCGGAATGAAGACATTTCCCGGCGATTTCTGATTGATGCTGCGCTGGGCGAGCACATTCCGTTGCGTGCGTGCGAATTAACTGTATTGTCGCATTGAACAACTACCCTCGGCGGGGTTTCCGTTCGTTTACATTGATACCGTAGCTCCAACTAATAATTTGTTACACAGAATGTAATGTTACCAAATGAACTTGTTCCGCGTATTTTTCGTGTCGTTGTATAAAGGCGACATATGGGCTGATGCCGAACGTTGTGCAGGTCAACATAGAATGTGTTCCAACCCCAAGGGCTACAATACACACACAAGACATGATGATGTAGCTCCGACTTCGAGCCTACTTCGCTTGAAATGGCACACACAGACTTCTTCGTGTGATCGAATCGGTTCCTTCAAACAAAGGGATGTGCACGGCGCTTTCGTCCCATAAATATGTGCTATTGCTATATGGAAACGTGGATATACATTCGAGCTCTCTATATGGTGCAGTAGATACTCGCACGGTGGTGTGCTCTCTGTAGCGGTCTTCCCATCACCAGACGACGCTTGTCCTGCGGGAGCGAAACGTGTTTACAAACAAGCATGGATACAATGGACCTTTCAGGAAATTGATGCGCGTTCTCCTACGGCGGCTGCAAAGCATCATGGGAAACCGGAGCGCCGGCCGACTGTCGTGTGCTCCATAGAGTTTCTCAAAACTAACTAGAGGGCACTCTGGCGCTGCGATCGTTCAGCGACCATGGGAGTGATGGTATAGTACACACATTTGCCTAGTCTTCGTACTTGCGGGCGGCGAATCGTACTTGCGGCTTCCTTTATTGCTGGTTACGGTTTCGGTTTAAAGAAAAAAAAGACAAACCTTTTTGAACTTCGCGACCTGATTTGAAAAGGTAAGTCGAAAAAGATAGGGTGGTGAAGCGCAATCGCTGAACATTTGCTGCTTTTTTTTATTTTGTGAGAAAAAAAACTTTAAGCCACATGAACACACACGGAGCCAAAAGCAGGCCAGAAGTACGAAGATTAGGCAAATGTGTGTACTACCCATCATTCCCTCGCTCGTTGAAGCGCCGTGCGTTGCAGCCCCCATAGGCACTAGCGCCAGAGTTCCCTCTAGTAAGTATTGTAGGAAACTCTATGGTCTGCTCGCGGAAGCGTTGGCTCACCCCGCTTCCCACAGCGCGTGGGCGTACGAACGCATCGTTGCGGGAATGTCGCGCGTCATAACACTGTTTCAATCTGCACTCACATAAGAGGCACCACCCAGAGAAACACATGCAGTCAGGAAACACTATAGTATCCTTGACTTATTAATGGCTTGAGAAATTGCTCGCGTACCCGTGAAAAGGCCCATTGAATTGGAAATCTCGGCTGTCGCGGCGAGTCCCCCGTGCTTCGTTGATAGTATTTTCGCGTAGCGGAAGCTTTCGTCATTTGTTTTATTGTCGGTATCACCGTACAGCTTCATTATTAGTACTTTATGTCGGGGACTGTTAGTCGTGATATGCTTCCGCGCAATACGCAATGCAAGACCATGCACTTCGCGAATGATAATGTCAAAATTCCACCCTTATAACTGGGCTATGTTGTGTACATTTGAATACTACTTGCCTGTTTCAAATGCTGTCTGTGAGAAAGTACTTTATTGGGACGCTTAAGAGTAGTAAAAACCAGCTACCAGCACGTCCATACAGCGGATACTTCGCATGCAGTATTCGCTTCCACACATAGTAAAACTTGCTGTTTCTGCGTAGTTCGTTTCCACGACTGTGAGTCGGAAATTAACAAGAATTTCGGACCTGACTGCGCAAAAGACCATGACTAGTTAACAATTGGAAGGAATATACAACTGAATGAGCGTGAGTGTGCATATTTCAAACATTACTCTATTTTCCTGTTTCAGCTCCCATGATCTCTTATGTGATTGCAGTTTATGATTATGCTAATTTAGTATTTTGCCGTTTGTATAGATCTGCCTCTCCAAGCTGCCCAAAACATACAACCGTTCCGTCACCTTTGCCAAAAGAGTCATGGACAAAACATCTAAGAAGTCGCCTGAGGCGTATTCAGAAGGAGAAATTACGCAGCATGAACATTCTTACGGTGCTAATAAGCACTCACTACTTGGGCACATATGGTCAGAAAACGTTGATGTGGAAGGCTGTTAGTGGTCAGAAATATTTTAAAAGCAATTGTGAAAGCCTCATTCAGTGTGGGAAAGGTGTAGACGGCCACAGCAGCGCCTACATAAGCTGACAATGTGAAAGAAACTGACGGCGAGTGTGGCTTTTGTATCGATAATCATGAAACTGCAACTAGCACTCCTTGCCTTGGCTCAGGAAAAGAGAGAGATGCGCGAAACGAAAACAGGTGAGTCCTCTAGGTTTATGGTTGATAAAAATCAGATGCGATTGAACAGTTAACAGCAAACAGATGCAGTTAACAGCAAAACAAACATTACGTCACAGCGCAAAAAGAAAACTTGCAGGTTTTCTTATGCATTCAGCCAAGGCGACCTAAAGGCGACAGCCGTCTGTTTCTCTTCGTTCGGTCAATTTATTAGTCCCCCCCCCCCCCCCCGCGAATGTTTTCTGCACCTAAAGTGGCTGTGCACTGATTTACGACTGGACGGCGGCTGCATTTCCGATGGAGGCGGAAATGTTGTAGGCCCGTGTGCTCAGATTTGGGTGCACGTAAAAGAACCCCAGGTGGTCTAAATTTCCGGAGCCCTCCACTACGGCGTCTCTCATAATCATAGAGTGGTTTTGGGACGTTAAACCCCGCATATCAATCATCAATGATTTACGACTGGAGGCATTCCAAACTTTCAGCACCTCACCTGGTTCTGCTCGGCCTCCGTGATTGGCGGGCCGATCACACGATAAAAAAACAGTGCAAAGCGACGATGTCATCTCATGACGTCATCAAGGGGCCGCCATAATGACCTTACACATTCTGGTGATCCGTGATGTCGCGATGACGTCGTGTGGTGACGCCATCACGCGATGATTTTTGCACCACTTTTGTTGACGTCCACGCCGTGGGACGCCAAAACCACCAACGGTAAATTTTTGTTTTTAGGCGAAAACTTTACACGCCTTATCAAACGTGAAACTCGACCGTTTGCGTCCCGCGTCGGTGATGTGGAGTGACAAAAAAAAAAACCACCACGTGATAACAACATATGTGACGTCAGACATCGCCAAAATCATAACATCACGTGACTTCACATGATCACGTCATCGCATGTCATACGAGCTTAATGCAATGTGGCCTGATCATGGAGGCAATGAAAATAAGTTTTGCAGTGCCTCCGATATTGGAGGTAGTGCAAAGCTCGTTAGGTACAGCAAGTTTTCAAAGGGTGGTGTGAATAGTGGCAGGCTGGGGCATCGGCCGGGGGTGCAAAAGAACGCTGGCCCCGTTCAAAATATACCAGCACCTGCCCACGCCCAAGCTACACCAGTTGTCTCCGCGACGCAACACGAGTTCGCACCTAAGGCAAGACCCTGGCGGGGTAAGATCAGGTACACCGACTGAGAAGAAAAAGAAGATGGTCTTCTCCGTCAAATCAACTTAGGCGGATGAATAGGGGCACTGTGAGTTTATAGTGAGGTATCTAAGCCTTCCACCTTAATAAATTCTCCTTGTTAACTACAGGGTAAGCTGCAAGTGTAAAATCCTAGCCCCGCAATCACAGTGAGGATACAGATAACAAATGTTCAACCTAATTAGCTGCAGCACCACAAACATCAAAGCCTTGAGGTATAGCACCAAGCAATGAACGAATAATATAAGTGTTGGGGTTTAACGTCGCAAAACCACCATGCGATTATGAGAGACACCGTAGTGAAAGAGCTCCAGAAGTTTAAGCACACGGGACTAAAGCATTTTTGCCGCCATCGAAATTGTGGCCGCGATTCAACGACGCGACCTGCAGGCGAGCAGCCGAGTGCCTTAGCCACTAGACTACCGTAAGGATTGAATGAAACGTCCAGTGACTTTCAAGTATTCTCACATCCCAGAACCGAGCAAGTGTGTCCGCCGTTTTCCTTGTTCGGCATGTTCAGTGACAATTACGGTTATTTGCGACGAACAGCGCAATCTAGTATGTGTGAATGAAAGTCAGAACGATCAGAAGAAGCGTTTCTTCGCAATAGCAGCTCCGTACACCAGCCAAAAATACTCACGGCGGGCAGGCGAAAGCGTCGTCTGCTCTGAGTGCCGGCGCTCCGCTCTCCCATAACGCCCCAGTGCAGATCCACCAGGGGAAGGTGCGGCGATTTCTGGAAGGTAGAGGTCCGTACTTCACACTTGATACACCGCGTGAGGACGTCGCAAGCCCACTCTTCATCGTCGGAGTGCGCTTCGCCGCATGCGTTTTGCATTGTAAAGCAGCTGTTTCCGCCCCCTTTCTCGTGACTTCTTCCGCTTGAGTAGTAATAATGCGCGTGTGGGGATAGCCGAGCTTTCTCGGGCACACGCATCCTTACCTGAAATCTTTTTTTTTTAAAGCTCGAACACCTTATATTCGATTACTTTTAAAATGCTTGAAGCTCCCTAATGTGCTTAGATACAGGTGCACGTTAAAGAATCCCAGGTAGTTGAAATTTCCGGAGCTCCGCTGCGGTGTCCATCATAGCAGGGGTGCAACAGCTGCGCCAATTTGATACAACTCTCCATTTTTGTGCCGAGCAGCGCCAAAACTATGAAATTGGCTGAAATTGCGCCACGCTGTTCCACAATGCCCCACCAGCCTCAGGATTTTCCCCGTTGTGCTAATTTCAGCTAGAAATGGAGGTCACGTTGCCCACCTGCGGTTTGCGTTATCAATCTGAGCGCGCAGACCATAAACCACGGTGTATAAGATATGCACTCATTAGGCACTCGCGAGACGCGATCGACGAGAGGAAGTAACAGTGCCGCGCACGCATCGGTCCGCTGACCAACGCTTCTTCGCTATCGCGTCGCAGGTTTCTTGAAAACCAGAAAAAATCGCTTGTCATCCAGAATAGATCGTGACGATACTTGCAACATGATTCTCTCTTCGCTTGTTTTAGCTTGTTATCCCTGCGTAGAGGAACTTCTCATATAGAAGCGAGGCGGCGGCCGTATTTTGTCGTTAATCTCGTTATCGGCGGTTTGTTTTGATGCTTCGGGGGTAGCTTGCTGCAAGGTTAACGGCGTCGTCAATGTCGTTGTGCGAGGTTGCCGCGAAGTTAGCAAAGTGCGCCATAGCGCACGCTTTTGGGCGCCCTCCGAGATCACGGCAGATACCATTGTTGCGCATAAATGACTGCGAGAAGTGATAGCTGCAGAACGCTTTTATGGTGTGCGCGGCAGGCCCGGGGACAGCTTGCAGAAGATAGCGCCACCAGCCACCCAAGATGAAAAAAGTGCACCAAAGAAGGGTATAGTGGTGGTTAGAAGAAGGAAAAGGGCACCTAATTTCTGTCTGCCATAAGGCGACACGGTGCAGTGCCCTACAACAAAGAAGCTGTTTCCAAACAGTTTACGCGTGTTTCGATTGCGAAAGGATGTTGGTTACTTGCTACGATGTTAACGGCGCCGTCACGGTCCTTGTGCGAGGTTGCCGTGAAGTTGGCAAAGTGCGCCATAGTGTACGCTTTTGAGCGCTCCTCGATATCACAGCACATACTACTGTTGCGGATAAACGATTGCGACAAAAGCCCCGTCTTCGAAGATAAAATCCTTGCCGTCCAGCGTGCCCGTGATTGAGCCGGCAGGCTAGACCTGTCGGTTCCGTCGTGGGATTAGCCAAGTGCGCGTTTTGTCACGTTTTGCCGGACCGAATAAAGTTCATTCACTCACTCACGGGACGTGGTCCCAGTCGCGTTATTGTGGAGCTACATTTTTTTTCTAATTGCTTTTTTTCGCGATCTCCACCGTAACTTCTGCCACCTAAGAGGGCGTCACAAATTTTTTGAAGTACTTCTGCGCGGTGTTTAGAGTAGATATTTTGGAATCGGGCAGAAAAAAAAAGTTACAGAAGCTGAAAATTTTGATTTTTTTCTGTTTTTGTTTTTTTGCGTAACCTTCGCTTGTTGCCATGTGATTGGCGGGGCTGGCTTCTAATCGCTTCCCTCGACGTTGCATTCGAGTCTGGCTTGCTCCCTTTTCATGGTAGCGATGAGCCTGGAAGTGCGTCACTGTGTTCGGAGATTACCATATGCGAGTACATTCAGGAAGGTCAGCGCTCACTCCAGGACGGTTCGCAGCCTCCTGTAGTATCCATAATGGACTTTCTTGTCAAACACGTAAACATAACCGCCTTCGCAGCAAAGTTATAGCTTTTTTCCTGAAGTCCCTCCATTGCGTTTTCTGCCGACTAGACGCCGATGGAGGGGCTTCAGTTTTCCCATCTGTGAGCACACCACACCATGTTTGGTTCCACCCCCCCCCCCCCCACCCCTTGCGCCTATTTAAGGAAGATTCGCTGGCGTTTTGGCGAGCTTCGAGTGGTTTTCTGTGTGATACATCTCGACATTTCGCAATTTCGTTTTTTAGGCGTTTCAACTTCTCGGCATTCAGAATTCTCGGCATTCAGAATTCTCGGCGTTGCGACGTTGGACCTTATCATAATTCAGCCTCCTGCGTTGTGATAGCGACCCTTCAGTGCACGGCTGCTCAATGGAAAACGCTTTTTCATTGAGAGGCCATGAGAGTGCAATCAATCGCTGGTGCCGTCTGTTTTAAGCTGCCGCCGAGTTTGCTGCTACGTTATGCTGAGGGTGGTAAGTGGTATCCTAAAGTTTCGCTCAACAGGGCTCTGTTTTCGTTCCTCAGCTCATGCGTTTTATGTTGCCGCGTTCTTCTAGGGTGCACGAGGCGGAAAGAGGCACATGCGCTAACGGCTGCTAACAATTTAACCTCCTTTGGGGCGAAGCAAGCACGATGCAGGGGCTTGCCGCTGCATTGGTCGTCCACTTTCATGTCCTGTCTAAGTTGCTGCTGTAGCCGCTTTGGCGCTGGAGAGCGACATAGGCAAAGTCCCTGAAAAAAAAAAATAATGAAGTAGGCTCCTCTCCCCTCGAGTGCATAGCTTTTGTGAAGGTATCACAAGCGCCATATTGTTTGTCCACTTTCGCGAGCGCGCGCTCCGCGAACAGACGCCACCGGCGTATACCCTTTCAGCCACGGAGTGCTTTCAGCATACCCGAGGCGCGGCCGCTCGATGAACGCACGGCCGTGCCCATCCAGGGCACCTGCGTGCTTTCGCATTCGTAGTTTTTTGGTGGACACTGCTGTGGTTGCTGGGAGAGGTGGTGGAGGCTAAGGGCTGCGGTTGGCGCTACTTTATTATTTTTTTTCGGGTATTTTAACTTTGGCTAGAGTTACTGTATATGCTACCTAAGGGTAGCATGTAACTTCGGCGGCTCGCTCGGTGCCTATTGCGGGGATTGTCCACTGTGGCCCACAAAAGAAGCCATCGATTGGTGCAACGATACAAACTCAACGCCACCAAAAAAAAAAAAAAATGCGCGCACACCTGTTGAGGGAGCATACAGATTTCGCTCACAGACGGCCGTGCTTTTGGGGACGTCATCTACTGGCGCGTTGAGGGCGGGGCGGCGCTCATTAGCGACGCTCCGCCATTGTCCTCGTTCGACGAGCCGAAGGAGCCACGCATCACCGGCCGGCGCTCCCGTCTTGCCTTTCGCTTCCTCGTCGCGCCGGCGGCACCCCTGATCCGGCCTTATTATCACCTGTTCAGCATAAGCTACTTCTAGGAAGGCCATCATGCATTGCGGCCATCACTGCGTGCAGCCTAATCTGGCTGAGGTTCTTTTCGAAGCATTCCTTTTGAAATAACCCATCCAATTTCGTTCCTTTTCTGCCTTGACTACTGCTCATATTTTGTTGTTTTGATGTCCACCAAGAGCGTCTTCTTTGGGGAGAAAGTTTAAGCCACCCTTTTGTGCAAATTGTTTGTATGTGTGTTCATACGAGGGGGAGAACCCACACCCGTGCAATGATGGTTCTGTCCATTACCTGCGAGGCATGCACCCAGCACACGGGAATCTCTAATTAACGAAAGTGATACACAGGCGCAGTCGTACACAGATTTAACGTGGTTGCATGGAAATGCTCTGAAATCTGAACAGTATGGTGTCACAAGGTTTCTGTTGCTGCTGGATTTTTTTTTCTGCAATTGTCATACCCAAGCTGTGTATGCAATGAAAAAAAATAATGAACTTGGAAAAAATTCACCGATGGTGCGATATTTTAACATTGCCCTTCTCTACATTTCCGATGTGTTTAAAGGAGCAGTGACACCAAATTTCAATCTCGAGATGTGCATTCATTCAATTGCTTGGTATGGAAGTATGATTGGCATTCGTTATGTAGAAGTTATTCTATTTTGAGTGCAAAATTCGTCCGAAGGCTCAACTGTGTTTTCCCGGCCGTAAGACATCAACGGTATTTTTACGGGTTCAGCGATTACGTCAACAATTTCAGTGTTCTCATCGCAGTGTCTACATGTCGCAGTGACGCCTGGCACTTGCCTTGTTTTGCTTGGTTTGTGTGAATCCTGCACTTTCACTGCCCCACTTTGGGGGATTCGTCGTGAAGTTGTGAGCGCAAATGTGATTATTTGAAGCTACGGTTATAGCAAACAAGTAACACGCCCGTAGCATTCATGTCTCGACAGCTAAGGTGGCCCAAGCGTGCCTCTCCAGCTGCCTCGTCGGTGCTCGGTCCGGTGTTGATTTCAGAATCACTGCTCAGAAGAGAATCAAACTGAAAATGACTTGCCATGCTGTGGATTTCTGCGATTCCATATTTCTCGGGTGTTTTCATAATCATTTGTGGACACTGATGACGGTGGAGACGACAATGGGGGTGGCGTATACATGCTTATACATATGTGCCCCAGGCAGACGAAACTGTCAACTGAAATTGCATCACCACTTCGTGTGGATATGTGATGCGGATGGGGCGGGGCTGCGGGAGGTGACTGTTTGGCAGGACTGGCAGTGCTGAAAATTGGCAGGCTTAGCTCTGATTTTGAATAGACCAACCTCGCCAGACAATCTGCGCATGCGCAAGTTTCTGGATGCCGTACTTCGGCCATCTTGGTTACAGTTCTCTTAACGCTGCTGGTGCGGCTGCTTACTGCCAGGGCTGTTGAGCATCGCAAGGTACGATTGAAAAATACTTGTTCAAATTAAGAAGCAAGCTGGCAGACTTACTGATCAACAACGTGAGCAAGTTGACTTCGTGCCCTGGCGTGGTAATGGAGCCCTTGATGGTACTATCATTAAGATCTGCCAAGACCGACTGCTGAGAAATGTTTGCTGTTTAATGGGGTGTTCTTTTCGAGCATATTACTTTGATGCTCATGCTATTTACTGTAAATACTATCCGAAAAAAGCTGGTACTCAATCAGCTTTCCAGATGTGTCAGATGGTCTGCAAGACAGTCTTTGTAAAATACCACATAAGAATTAAGGCAAAGTTTAGCAATGTAAGGATTAGCTTAGGTCAGATGAAAGCAAAAAAAAAAGAGCGAGGATGTGACACACATAATGAATTTAATGTACTTCTTTTGATACTGTCTTAAGTCACTAAAGAAGCACAGCTCCAACAAAGAACAAGCGAAACGGCTGAAGCTAGACGATGTAATTGAGCAGCTTTCTTGACTAGTTAGGGTTGATAACTGATAATATCTGGGTTTCTGCATGTAAAAGCACAATATTACCGTATTCATTTGATAAGTTTCTGTTTCTTTGTATAGATATTTTTTTTCAATCAAGAGGAGCAGCTGGAAAGAAGGAAGGAATAAACGTTTATTTTCGAAGCGGTGTCGGTTCCGTGTTCAATTTTGGTGGGAGGTCTCCTAATCCCAGAAACACTCTGGCCTTCGCTTCCTCCTTGGTCCTAGCGATTAGAGGTCGTTGCTGGTTTGGAAAAATTTGAATTGCGAATGGAGCTCAGAAGTTTGTTTGTCATGTGTCTTTTGTTGTGCCCGACCAGTTGCACGAATACAAGCAGCACACAGATGCAATGGCTTGAAGCTTCCTGGCTGTACAGCATGCCAAGCAATATAAAAGATATCAAATGCACACGATTGAACACAAACACTCATATGCAATAAATATAGACGTTTATATGCTTTATGAGTTAATGTGTGAAAAGCTAGGCCACTACTTGATAATACTAATCCTGATTTATAAAAAAATTAAAAACAGGCTCGACTTGCAAAAACAGTGAAAAAAAAATGCTGCTGCTAATGTAGAAGGCACAGAATTTATCATTAGGTGGCATTCCAATGGTTATTATTCACATACACTGCTGCATCTCTGCATCAATAAATAGGAACTATACAAAAACCAGCCACGCAATACACTTGCAGAGCTAACGCTGTGGCGAGCGTAGCGCTCCTAGTTATGACCAGCAGTGCCCTCCAGTGGCACGTGGAGCAGTCCTTGTTATAAGGACTCTCTTTCTCTCAGCGCACAACACACTTTTCCTTCTAGCATACTGTAACTACTTCATGGGTGCCATGTTTGCCTTAGTAAATGGATGTGCTGAAAAGGCAGTGCTGTCTAAGAAATGGAAAGAAAAGGAAGGCTCTTTTGCAAAGTAAGCAATAACTTTACATTACTTACAACCTTCCGCAACTGTTTGAGCGTCATAATAATTAAAGTAGAATTCATTTCAGAAAGGTAAAAGAGAAAATTATTGGTAAAGCGAAGTGCTATTTCTTAGGCGTTAGCAAGCATTCAGTTTAGTTCTGTAGCTTCCACTGTACTTTCAAGAAAACTTGTCGGCAAGTATAATCAAGGAGGCTTTGACCAGACAAATGGCGAGGATAGTAGGGGCAACATGGCGAACGCGGCCAATTGAAGGTTTCGAAGTGACCCTCAAGTATTTGCTTCCTGTGCACTTCTTTTTGAATGGAGGAGCCAGCTGAACTGAGAATTTGAATGTGAAGTAATTACCTTTTTGATGAGCACAAGAAGCCAGCTTCAAGCTGCACCACCGTGGAGCTACAATATTTTTTAATCGCTGTTTTTTTTTTGCGATTTCCACAATAATTTTTGCCACCTAAGAAAGTGCAACAAATTTTTTAAAGCACTTCTGCGTGGTTTTCAGAGTAGATATGTGGTAATTAGGTAAGAAAAAAAAAGTTACAGAAGCTGAAAGTTTGGTCTTCAAAAAATAATTTTTTTGCCATATTTCGCTATTTAAAGCTGTGTCATCCCTAATACAAACTGGCAGCCTCTGACAGGTAAATTGAGCAATAATAAAAAGTTACCTATGAGAGGATTAGATTAGAAATAGGACTATCTTGCCTAGCAGGCCACTGTTTAGCATTCCTGGCCAGAGATGCATGCATAGCATTGCAGAACAAACTTTGAAATCGTTCCCTCTTGTAAAATAGCACTTCGAGATTCATGTAATATTGACGAGTTTTCAGATTGCACCAGTTTTTTTTTTTTTTAGTATCCTTTTCTTGTGACACGTAGCTCTTTGAAATTCTATGTGACATCACACCATTTTGAATGAATGGAGGGGGATACTAAGGGCTCGTTTGTTTTCTTTATTAGAAGCAGTGTTAATTTGAACTGGCAAGAAAGCTAATGAAAGTATAAGGAATGCTGTATATAGCAATGATCATGTAAATGTGAAGAAAGTAACGAGGACAAAACAAGTAACTCGCCACTACAGCAGGACCACACTTGCAACCTTCAAAGAATATATGTGATGCTCTGCCAACCGAGCTACAGCAGTGTTCATTTCTCTGTACTTTTTATGGGGTATACATAAGATTTTTCCAGAAAGTATTGAGACTGATTTTTGTTCCCACCAAAATTTAGTAAAGCTGAGGGGGTGGGGGATGGCCCTACTCTGGTGTTGGGTAGTGAAGGGACGTGGCTACAAGCGCACCAATAAGCAGTAGTCCCCAAGCATTCACGCCGTGTAGATGAAGTTTAAGGTTAACTCCTATCAAGATGCCTTTTCATCCCCACAATGAATTTTGTTAAACAGCATTACGTGCTGAAGCCTTAAACTGAATAACATGGCAGGTACGACCCATGACATGATCAAGGCAGCTTGTGGGAGTGATGCCGTAGTCGTTTTTGAGTGGCAGAAATTGTTTTGTGTAGGAAGAGAGCAAGCTGAAAATGAGCAACGTTCAGGTCGCCCTTCAAGAGTGAAAATTCATTGCTAATGCACTGATACACATTCGTCTCATGTAATTTCTGACAAAGCGTGACATCGTGAAGCTTTCGCCGCGACCCTACAGTCCTGATGTCACTTTTTCAAATACCTTTCTTTTCCCCCAATAGAAAAGGGTCAAGACGTGGAAGGACGGTACCACAGCTCAGTGCTGTATTGAGGGAGCTGAAGAGCATTCAGGTTCCTGTGTTTCAGGGAGCCTTCAGTGATTGAGAGAGTTGCTGGAAACATTGTGTTGATGCACAAGGAACAGGTCTTGAAACAGTTCATATGTCAGGGCTGTGAATAAATTTTTTAATTCGGTCCTACAGCTTTCTGGTACGAGTACTGCTACTTTCTGTACTGAGCATGTACGTGCACTTAATCCTGGGATTGTTAGTCGGCACAGCTAGTAGCCATTAAGAAGTGGGGAACATTCTTTTTCTGCCTGCTGGTGTCACGATGTGCATGACTTTTTTACAAGCTGGCAGCTGACCAACAATCCCTCGCATACGACCCGAAGATGTTCGGTCCGGCAGAATGAGACCTTGCTACAAATTAATGAAAGGGTAACTTTAAGGGCTTGCTTTTTGTCTTAGAAAAAAAAACAGTTAGGATTCTTTAAAAATTAGGAGACTTTAAAAGCAAGGCAAGTATTTGGGATGTTATTTATAGCAACTGTGATGTAAATGTGGAGAAAATAAAGTGAATGAAAAGATAACTTGCTATTGGCAGGCACCATTTATGGGATTGTCCTAGATTAGCCCGACATTTTCTGGACAGCGCTATTTTGCCCAAAAGTGAGGCACTGTTTTTGTCACAAAGTTCACACATAGCTGTGTCTTTTGCTTTCGTGCCTGCATTGGGCTCTCAGTTACCACCTTACAACAGCTACGCAAATTCACAATGTGTCAGCGTTTCAAGTCGGCAAGCATTGGAACGGTGTGAGGCTGAGTTTTGACCAGGAAGTAATTTATTCTTAATAGTGTTGACAGTGGCACAAGAAAACTTTAAAAAGGTGGCTTGGTTATTACTGAAGAAAAGAAAACACAGTACGAGAAGACAAAAAGGACAAGACACGCAGATACAGTGCTGGTTTCTTTCTTCACAAGAACATGTTGTAATTACACAATGCCCCGCATAACAGTGGTATGCAAATATTTTTTCTATTCTTTTGAATGCCAAATCTTGCTTGTTTCCATTGCTTTGAGGGAGTCATAGCCGTAGTGTTGTGCACTGTGGATGCCATTTATTTGGCAAACTGGTTTTGTTCATTTCCTGCAGGCAGCAGACCTGTATCCTGCTGACGAATGTTGGGGAGGCTCAGAGCATAGAGACCTTGGTGCAGATAAGGGTCCCCCTATGGCCACTGGGGGTGCACCACCTCACAACTACACAGATCCGTTCCCAGGCGTTCTCCTCAACAATGCCACTCTTGGCCCACCACCTGTGGACCACAGTGGTACTTACCTGCATGGAGCTGGAGCCTTTGGTATGTCACCACGAAATGGCCTCTATTGAAGGTTGAGAGCTGGGCTAGTGTGTGACTAATCGTGGTGAAGCAGCACACTTTAGACTGGGAGTGTCGTGTTCTTCGTCCGAAGTGTGCTACTTCATTATACCCATAATGGCCACCATAGATGAAGGAAGCATCGAGATCAATAAAAATGCATTAGTGCCTATAGTGCACGACTGCTTATACCAGGCATTGTCACGCAATGCAAGGCATCTTGCCATTGTCACTAGCATGGTATACAGTAGTGAATAAAAGATTGGGCTCGCTATGGAAGCTTCTAGTGCGATGCTGTATAGTAAGGCTCCTCTCCCTTTTCATTATCTGAGTTGTTAAGTCATGTCCATAAATGCAATTGGAAACCTGCACTCATTCACAGAATAAGATGTAATACAAAGTTCCCTATAAGAATATCCAGGTAAAATCTCCTCTGAGAATTGTCTAAGGTGTTCATAACTATGGAGTTTTACAGTAAGAACCAGTATAGTCACAAAATTTTCTAAAGCTAAGTCTTTGAGTGGCACTGGCATGGTGTTTTTATACGTTTCTGGTAGAATGCATTCATATAGTTCAGATGTATTGAGAAAAATTTTAAGCGAATGGAATCACTTGGCTAGTATCGCTGGTGAAAATGTTTCTACAGTCCAACCTCTCTACAACGAACTCTACGAAATTTGCAAAATAGTTGCTGTAGCTCGAATCCGCTATACAAAATTGCACCGAAAAATCTCCTAACCCTAGGATGTCAACAGGCTAGACAAGAAATGAGAAACTTATTGAAGAAAATTACATTTATTGGGACAAAAAGAATTTGTGCAGTGTAGTTTGTTTTGTCTGGCTGACTGCATGTCGTATAATGCCTTGCTCTACAGTGTTAAGGCATTCCATAAACTTGAGCCTTTCAATGTCCTACAGTAGCAACAGGCCAGGGGCAAACCAGCCTCAGCCTCACTAGAATTTGGCGGCAAAATGTTTTTGGAGTTGGCAGCTTCAACTTCTTTGGCTTTGTTCTCAGGTTACTGGCATGTCGCCTCCACAGCAATTTCTATGTCAGCGAGTTTGGCAACTGCCTTTAACACGTCGTCATCGCTAACGAAGTCGTCCAGTGTCAGCGTGTCGGACAAGTCGTCTACAAGTTGCGAGAAATTTCTCTACATTTCATTTTAATAACACCATCTCCACCGGGGCTCTTCAACTTTCTCGGAACCAACAGTGAGACTGGCATGCGGAAATATTTCGCGACTGTTTCTTTCTTCATGCTCTTTCTTGCAGCTTTTTGCATCTGTTCTGCTCCCAACAAGTCAATTCTTAGTTCCTCATTCTCACAAAACTAAATGAGCAGCTGCTTGATAAGCCTTCGCTTGCAAATTCTTTTAAAAGCACGCCTTGATGGCGCGGCTTGAACTTTGAGAATGGCAGGAGCATGAGCTTAGTGTTGCTCAATGGAACATCTGCGTAGTGTGCCATTGAGTTATTGACAAAGGGCCAGACTTTCCTGCCCTGATCTCCATACTCCCCATCCCAGTCCCTCTACCATTTTCCAAACAGCTTATGTGTCATCCATGACTTTCGGTTCAAATCATGAGTGTCTGGAATGTCACGGCAGTTCCCCATGCGGTTGGGAATTTTGATAAGTGAATGAAGCTTTATTGAACCACCCATGTTTGCAACAAGGAGGACCATGATACGGGCTTTGTTTACCTTATAACCAGGACATTTCTTTCCACGAGTGTCGAGAGTTCACTACAGCAGCATTTGCCAAAAGAGGCCTGTTTTGCCAGCATTAAATATGCCTCTTCGTAGCCACTTGTTCATTGCTCTGGCATTCAGACATGCTCTCACTTAGGACTGCTTTTCTGACAATGTTGTAGTGGTTCCTAAAGGGTCCGTAAACCACCCAGAGGTCGAAATTCAGTTGTGGTGGGGAAATTGTCCACGAGTGTACAACAAACATGGAGCCGTGAGAATTTTTTGAAACCATGCCTTAATAGTCGAGTATGATGCATTTTATTATTGAAACCGCGACGATCTTTCCTTTCAATCTCTCCTGCGCTATCCTCGATGGTATCCTCTCCCAGAGCCGCTTTGCCCTCTCGTCGAGCGTCCCTCCCAATCTCGCGTGGCACACATCATCGCTGAAGCGCTGCTTGAAACACCGCCTACTTCCTGTTGCTGCTACTCAATCCCTCTGTCAACTCTATCAACTGCGTGTGTGTTGGCGAACCACCGCTGCTGTGCCTGCCCGTGCTTATACGAACCATGCCGGTATGAACCCTGCATTATGCACACGCCTCAAAGGGTTGCCAACACGATGGCCTCGCACGCACGGGCAACATGATGAACATCAACAAGCAGAGCAGGCAGCCGCTTGCAGACTAACTGAAAGTCATAGGCTCTTGACATCCAACTACAGCATATTTGTGGCTAGTGTGGATACTTGAACGACCTGTCAAAGATATTTTTTTTGGTTTGTCACATGGAGGCCAGAAAGAACTGAAGAAAAAGAGGGATTGTTTCTCGAAACTTGTGGCACGCCGGCGCCTCGTAGCACTGCCACGAGTAGAATCGTTGATCGCGACGGCATACTGCACGCGATGCGCGTGTTTACTTGAAATTTTTGAAAATATCGGAGGTGGTTTACAGGCCCTTTAAAACATTGCAATCAGCCCGCACTGGCACTAAAATATGTGGCATCAAGGATGAGCATGAAGTTCCTTGCCATTTGCTGCAGCATTGGCCCCAACACTGGAATATTCCTAGCTGTTACATCGGCGAACCACTTGTGGAAACATTCTGCGACGTGTTTGAATGCCACGGGTCGACAGTGAGTTGACGTGCTTCTCAACGTTGTTCTCTATAATCTCCTTTTTCTGCCTCAGAAGTGTACTCAACGTGCTGCCTGGTATTTTAAAAGCTTAACAATGACTGACTTGTTTTCTTATATTTTGGCACGTTGAATGATAATAATAATAGTAATAATAATATCTGGGGTTTAACATCCCAAAAGCACCATATGATCATGAGCGATGGCTTTGTGGAAGGCTCCGAAAGTTTTATACCACGTGAGTTTCTTAAACGCGCACCCAAATCTGAGCCTACAGGTCTACAGCATTTGCGCCTGAGTGAGTGAGTATGAACTTTATTGAGGGCCTGAAAAAAGAAAGCGGTGTCGAAAGCCCCGCCAATCAATCCGGGGCTCCACCCAAGTCGGGACCGGTAGACACAGTCTTTCGGCGGCGGCCCGGGCCCCCTGGACAGCCTTGAGCTCAGGGATGAGCTCTGTGCTTCGAAGGGTGGAGTCCCAAAAGGACTGTTCAGAAAATTCTGTGCCCACATACTCTTTTCCTCCTCCTCGCACAAATCTGAACAAAGCACAAGTGTTTGTGCCTCCACTGAAAACGTAATGGCCAAAGCCGAGATTCGATCTCGAGACCTGTGTGTCGACGCGTCAAATGATCTCCAGTTTCGTTGCATACATCAAGGCAGTCCATTTCTTCCTATTTAGCACCATGGTCATGGTGCACAGCACCTCCAAGCACCACAAAAACGTGCTAAAGGTGGAAATGGCACACACAAACAAATGCACCGTAAGCTAGAAATGGCAACGCGCAAACTGCTGTTGATCGTCTAGGCCACTCCATTCTACTGGCGCGTCAAGTGCATCACATCACCAGATCTATGTTAAGGAAACAGCCGTATTCTTTGAAAATGCCCATGCCAATCTCGAAAGGCGTTGCCCATACAAAAAGAAAAAAACAAAAAAAAAACTATCACCTCCCTTTGTTGTTTACACCGCTATGTTGTTAACGCACTAACGATGCATCAGATGTAAAAGCAGGCTGTTGCGAGCTCCCGCTATACTGTGGAGGAGCCGAACGCGTGCTCCCAAAGAGCTCGTACTACTACGCAGGAAATTCAGTATATCTGTTTCACATTCGAATTAGTTTGTTATAAGAATGCCAAAATACATGCGATTCCTTATACTTTATGGCTGAAGTTCCACATAGTTAATAATTCACTATACCCAGGTTCATTATATTGAGGTTCGACTGTATATATAGCCGGACTATAAAACCGAGAATTTCCTTCAAGCTGGCATGGAAGCATTTCACACTGAAAATACCGCTATGAATGTTAACATCAATCAAATTCAAATATCCTAGATATCACAGGAATGTTGGCTTGCCCTGATTGCAATGTGACTTTATTAGTTTCTACATTTATCAACTACAGGACATGCTGGCTCAGTAAGCTAAAGCGCAGTTAAAGCAGAATGGTGGGGAAACTGAACAGTATTTATTTGAATGCTTGTAAGCGGGTGTTCAAAAGTATATCGAGACGTGAGATGTGTTACCTCACATCCTTGTTTCACCACCTCAAGTTGAGTCCTGTGATAACGAGCACAACGAGATTTTCACCATGTGCACACTTAAATTTTCACCACAACAAATAGTTTTAAGTGGACACGCAAAGAAAAAACTTTTCTATGCCAAAATTAGAAAATTATCACTGCTTTCTTTACCGATTTATTTCGGGAAATATTTTCTTGAATTGGGTTTGGTGCTAAGTTCTTTTCATTAATTTGGGCTTTTGATCACATTGCTAAAACTGCTGCTTGGGCGAGTTGGTTCATTAATTCATTTTATTACCCCAAAGGTCCTACTTGGGATATTACATGAGGAAGTGGGCGATAGAAAGGCTATTAATATATTAGTACTTATGATGAAATCTTGGAAAAATGCTAACATCATCTATATACATAAGAAAGGAGATGACAAGGACTTGAATTACAGGCTCCATAGTATACAAGCTATTTACAAAGGTAATTGCTAACAGAAATGATTTAACACTAGAATTCTATCAACCAAAAGAACTAGCAGGATTTAGAACAGCCTACTCAACAATCAACCACATTCATACTATCAATCAAGTAATAGAGGAATGCTCGGAATGCTATAGCCAGTCACTATACATAGCCTTTACAGATTACGAGAAGGCATTTTATTTAGTAAAAATATCAGCAGTCATGCAGACACTGCAGAATCAGGGCAATGACAAAGCATATATAAACATCCCGGAAAAAAAACAACAGTGGATTTACACCTTAGTGTTCCATAAAGAAATAGACAGAATACCAATCAAGAAGGGTGTAAGACAAGGGGATACATGCTCCCCACTGCTATTTACTGCATGCTTACAGGAAGTTCTCCGAGGCCTAGAATTGGAAGAGGTAGGGAAAGGGTTAATAGAGAATACCTTAATAATCTGCGCTTCGCCGATGACATTGCATTGCTGAGTAATTCAGGGGACGAATTGCAACTCATGATTACGGAGTTGGTCAAAGGGAGCAGGAAGGTAGGTCTTAAATAGAATCTGCAGAAAACGAAAGTAATCTACAACAACCTCGAAAGAGAACAGCGCTTCGAGATAGGTAATAGTGCACTTCAAGTTGTAAAGGCTATGTCTACTTAGGGCAGGTAATAACCGCGGAGCCAAACCACGAGATTCAAGTAACTAGAAGAATAAGAATGGGTTGGAGCACATTTGGCAAGCACTCTCAAATTATGACGGGTAGATCGCCACTATCCCTCAAGAGAAAGGTATATAGCATTTGTATCTTGCCGGTACTTAGCTACGGAGCATAAGCCTGGAGACTTACAAAGAGAAAAAATCTTGGGGACGTGGTCATTAGCCCATAAAGCCACACGAGCCCTTGTGCAATTATTGAAGGCTACATCACCTCCTATGAAAGCCTGCACTGGTTTGCAATGTGCATATCCTTCTCTCTCTCTTTTACTCCTCTCCCCACATGTAGGGTAGCAAACTGGATGTAGTCTAGTTAATTTCTCTACCCTTTTTTTTTTCTATTCCTTGTCTTTCTCTAGATGAAATTTAGCCAGTACACAGACTATCTTTGTCAGGTATATCAAAATTCAAATTTGTTTTGCTGCGATTCTCCAGTCTGCTTGTCTTGGCTGAGCTGCAGTGCTATGCTTTACCTTAAGTGGCATCTGCTCGAGCTAGTTTTTCTTCTCCTTTTGGTCTCTTGACATCTTTCTGGTTGCTCTGAACAGTCAGTTAATTCCTGTATAACCTTCTCTGCGCTATGACACCTTTGCCGAGTTGCAAAGTATGGCTGTAGAAGTTGCCATTTTCCCCACCGTGCATGAAGTATATCTCGTTATTGGGCACCTCTAGAAATGAAGAAATTTTGCATAATAGAAACTTGGCTACATTTTAGGCCTATGTTGTGAATGCAGTGCCGTTATTTTCCACTTGTCAGCCTCCAATACGTATGGAGCATAGCTTTCAACGGAGCACTGGGGAAATACAAAGAATGAGCTAGGGCTCGCTGAGCTTGTAGTTGCACCAATGCCGGATTGTGAGCCTCATAAACAGAGCATGAATAAAGGAATGATGCCCTTAACATGCTCCAGTTTTTATTGATTTTTGCAGTGTTCTCATTAGAGGAATGACTTGGTGTTGTGCACATCAAAAGCATGTTCAAACTTCGCACTTCGAATGATTCAGGAAATTATGTTAAAAACATTTACCATGAGCAGCCTGATCAATGGATGGTTTTTAATTAAGCATGAGACATGCTTGTTTGAATATTTTCACATCTTTCCTTGCTTTTTACATTTGCAGGAGCAACAGCCTGCACAGGGCTTCCTTGTAACAATGGGTCGTCAATGAGCGAGGGCCCCACATATGGCCAGGACTTTCCAGACTATCTGTATTCACCTGGCATTGGCATGACAGGCTATGGGGGAATGGGAAACATGACTGCTGCTGGTGGAATGATGCCGGGAATGGCAAGCATGGGCAATGTGACCAGCAGTGTGGCCAACTCTGCATTGGTAGGCACACCCACAGACTACCTCCTCAATGACCTGCTTGCTGATGAAGACCTACGCCTGATGGACATGGTAGCCTCGCCAACAGACAGTGAGTACCGCTACAATGTGCAGTCTGGATGCATCATCGTAATCGTCATCCTAGCTGCTTAAGGACAAAAGCTGTGTTTGCATACTTACTGCAGAATAAATGTAACCATAAACCTGTCAAAAAACGCTACTGATTAGCCCCAGGTAACCCTGGTTTCTTAGCTACCACCAAGAACTGTTAAGTGACTGTAGTGTACAAGAGAGCGAACTTGGGCTTGGTGAAGCATTACGAAACCCACAGCGCACATGTACAACCAGGACACGGAAAGAGAACACACTACTTTCTTGTGTGCCTTTCTGTGCATACTTACACTGCGTATTTCACAAATATTGAAAGTAGTTCATAAAATATAAATCTGATATCCTTGGATATTGTAAAAGTTGCATTAGTGTAGCACATCACAGTATCAAATGTTTTGTAAAAGTGGATGATCGTTGATGAAGTTTTCAAGGAAACCGGAAAATAAAACCTGCTACATTAAATGTGAATACAGCGAGTCCTAAACCACTGCAAAGAATCGTTTGTTATTTTGAAAAGACATTGTAGTGAAAGTATTAAAGAATTGTGCAAAAATCGTAAATGCAAACACGTAAGCCACCTATTCGTACTGTCTGTACCGACTGTGTTATGCTCGAATAAGCGAGAAAAAACACACGATAGATTATGGAAGCAGCGCGTGTTAATTTGAGGAAGAGCGTGATCTATCTTGATATGGGCAACTCGACTACTGAAAGACTAACTCTCAAGCATGTGTATCCTTCCTACGCGCTGTGAAGCATGGGCGTTAAATACCAATTTTCTACGTTGGTTCGTGCGCGCTGTTTCAACATCATTTTTACACTCATCACCGTTTTCTTATAATGGCGAATGGTATTGATCATATTCATATTGTTCATCAGCTACGCTCATGTAAATGCTTCGTCATCACACTCTGCGTAGTGTTCAAGCGTTAGTGAAACATGCACGAGTAATCCATGGCAACGTCATCCTGCACATCATTCGCGTCACATTTTTCACTTTTGTAGCATTCCTTTTGTAGCAACCACAAACCAAGAAACTAGGAAACAGCCACGTAACAAGCGTCCAGGCAGAGCTGCCCAACGAAAACAAAGGCAACAGGGTGAAACCCGACGCGAAAAACAAGTACCAGGCGATGACAGTGGCAATAGGGTTATCGCACATTTGAATAGAGCGGGCTAATAAGGAAACATGGGGACTCTTTTGAGGATGCTGGTAGTGGCACGTACAAAGCTAAGCATTGTTTTTACAGTCGCGAGTGACTTTTTAAAATTGCTACTCATTACTTTGAAGTGTTGTTGAGAACTGGGGGGAATAAAATCCGATACTTTATTTAATATTTTATTTCATTTTTATTTATTTAGGCATTTTTATGAAATGCCCACAAAGGGGACAAAAGGAGAGAGTGTCTCCCGACTTCGCCTACTCTTTGTGAGGCACCTTGGACCGGTACAGGAAAACAGTACATACGTTATTCTGAAACATTTGGCATTCTGAAAGTCGTAGTACAGTGAGATATTTTTGCATTAAACCAATGGGCATTTGGAAGACTATTTTCGAAAAAGTTGTTAACCAAAAAAATATCGGTAATTGAGGTTTGCAAAAACATGACTTGACTGTACAGTAGAACTGCTTTATAAGAGACACTGATTTTAGAGACAAATGGCTATACAGGACACCATTGGGCTTACGTAGAAAAGAAAATGCATACATGGTACCCTGCTGATAGGAGACAACTCCTATAAAATACAAGTATTTCTCCCCGGTGCATGTCTCTTGTAAAGGGGTTCAACTGTATGTGAAAATTATACTAACCAAAGAGGTGTAAAAAGAAAGGTGGGCAAGTGTGCATAGAAATGGGAAAATTTGAGTCGGTTGGTGATGCATGATGAACCACAGCACAACAACCGATACGAGAATAGAAAAAAAGACATACAAATATGTATACCCTGTCAGCAACTCGTTTTTATTGAGCACCATTGATGTAGTTAGTCAAGTAGTTCCGAACTTTGTTTTTTTTCAATGTCTAGGATCTAATTCTTTCGATAAGCAAAATAAATCCAGAGAGCTATGCCCGTCCTCCATCACACTACGTACACTCGACTCTCGGTAATTCGTAGTCGCTTAATTGGAAGTTTCGGTTAATTAGAAATGAGCAAGTGGTCCCATCAGTTTTGCATGCAATCGTATAGAAAGAAATGCTCGATAATTCGAAGTTGAAAACCCATAATATTGGTTAATTAGAAGTTTTTTCAATCGACAGTCTCGTCGCGACCGTAATTTTACAGTAAAACGGGGAACTTTTCATATGCCAAAACATCTGCCGGACCGCGCTGGTGTCTTCGCCATCACTACTGTCCGCAGCGCCACAGATCTTGAAGCGGCAATCTTTTTAACGCTGGCGAATCGCATCGGCGGCATCGACTGACTCTTTAGTTGACTTTTGTCGAGACTCAAGTGTGTCACTGCGTCACCCGCGCGCTGGGTTGATTCCACACGTGTTTCCGCAATTCTGATTTTGAGTGTTGTGGCGGTGACGTACGTTTGATAATGGCAACTCGTGGCCCTTACCGAACGCTAGACCTAGCGACGAAAGTCGAAGTCTTGAAGGAAGTTGACCAGGGAGGCACCGCCAAACAAGACATTGCAAGAAAGTACGGCATTAAGCCTAACACGCTGTCGACTTTCATAAAGAATAAGCGCTCAATATTGGATGCGTTTGAAAGTGAAAAATTCAAGACATCGCGGAAGCGGATGCGCACCGGCGCCTACCCCGAGTTGGAGGAAGCACTGCTGATTTGGATCAGAGAGGCATGAAACAACAAACTTCCTCTCAGTGGTGAAGTCGTCACAGCAAAAGCGTCATCGCTTGCTGAAATGTTGGGCATCAACGACTTCGCTGCTTCGGATGGGTGGCTTACGCGTTTCAAACATCGCCACGACTTGATTTTTAAAAGCATGTGTGGGGAGAAGGCGTCAGTCGATGAGGAAACGTGCCTGACATGGAAAGCGGGCAAGCTTCGCGAGTACCTCGAAAAATACCAGCCGGCAGACATTTTTAATGCAGACGAGACTGCGCTTTTTTATCGGCTGCTACCGGACAAGACGGCGCTTTTAAACTAATAAAAGTGCCGTTTTTAGTGCTTTTTGCTTAATTCGAAGTTTTTTGTGGTTCCCGTGAACTTCGTATTAATGGGAGTCGACTGTATATTGTACTTTTATGTTTTGTATGTCTTCCATTTCTGGCGTTTAGATTTGACTCCTATTGCGCTAGCATTGCAGTTGGCTCGACAACAACATGCCTTTTTCAAGTAAGCTCTCGCCGACGCTCATGTTGGGTGGCTTCTTCATTGGCAAAATTGGTAATGTTTACTATCTTGAAGGCATGAACTGCTGCACACTGGCACTCGCATGCTGTCTTACATTCCACTGTGCCTTGCCGTCACTCTCTTTTGGTGCGTTTCTTGAAGGTTCACTCCTCCACATCCTCCACCCTCAGCTTTCAAAGCACAGCATAGCAGCCTTCCCTTCCTACCAAGCCACACCCTCGCCACAATACGAGGCCATGTGATCAGCTCGACGCTAATTTTAGACATGAAAGCCTGAACCAACAACATCTGTGCCATTAATAATAATAATAATAAAACGAAAATTGGCCCCGTATCAACACTCTTCACTGCAAAGGAAGTCTATAGTCTTTTGTCTGAAAACACTGCATGACATATGGATACCATGTGGCAGTAATACCAAGAAACGAAAGTTTTCTAGAATGCAGAGCAGCTGGTTGGCAGCAGTGCTATGTGATTTTAGCGAAGTGTAAAACATGCCCACTCTTTCATTCATTGGGCTCTTGTAATCCGAATGCACCTTTACTGTAATACAGTGAAAGAAATTTGTGTAGCGCGAGGCGAAAGAACGAACACTGGAAAGAATAGACTGAGAAGACAGAGCGCACTAGCCTCCAGGAGCTGGTGGCTCCGGGAGGCTAGTGCTTGCAAGTGACTTCGAGCAGGTTGAGCTAACTCGAGGCGAAGTTCCGATGTCTACGTTGCAGACGTTAACATCGCGTCACAACTAGACGAACGGCTGCGTTTAGGTGGCCAGCCGATACAAAGCCACACTAAAAACTTCTAGAAAAGATGCTTGTTGATCTGTTTCTACACCATGTTGGTCAGCGACTAGTCTGCCTAGCAGGGCAAAATCCTGCGCTTAAATCCCCCTCGCATCTCCTCCCCCTCTTCCTTGGGGACAAGAGACCTCTATATGGATCCAATCATGCGCGTTTAATTGATGAAAACTCCACCCCAAAAATATTTTGACCCCACCTCTTTTTTAATGGAAGAGGGCCCTCAACTAGCGAGAGTGACAACCTGTTGGGTTGTTGTCATACGGCTTGGCCACCAGAGGGTTTCCCACGCTTTTCCCCGTGGGAAACAGTCAGACTGTTTGGCTCTCAGCCGGTGCGTCCCGTAGCCTAATCCTTGTTCGGGGTACATCGCGGCCTTCCACGACCTTGCAGACGCCGCCGCAGTTACAAAAGGATCAATCGTCGACGGCAACATTTCAAGAAGAGCACCCCATTCTGCACTTCTCGGCTCCCTTTCATGCGCCCGCTGTTCCCACGGTCAGTGGGGAAGTACGGCGCCCGTTATTTGCCGTGATGCGGGGCCGCCAAAAATGGCCGTCCGTGACAGCCACCAAGTTGTAATACTTAATTAACCAAAAACTAGATTTTTTTCCCTTTAACCGATAATTCTGTTTGGTTTGACCCTCTGCTGTTTTCCAAGTATTTACCAGTCAATTTTCTGGTTTGCTTCCTCCATTTTGTATCGACATTCTTCATGTACAAGTAGCTGAATACCCTCCTAGCCGAACGCTCCTCCCCCATTTCTTTCCCGCCGCGGTGGTCTAGTGGCTAAGATACTCGGCTGCTGACCCGCAGGTCGCAGGTTCGGATCCCGGTTGCGGCGGCTCCATTTCCAATGGAGGCGAAAATGTTGTAGGCCCGTGTGCTCAGATTTGGATGCACAATAAAGAATTCCAGGTGGTTGAAATTTCTGGAGCCCTCCACTACGGCGTCTCTCATAACAATATGGTGATTTTGAGACATTAAACCCCACATATTAATCAAATCATCCTCCCCCATTTCTCTCAATCGCTTCTCAAATTTTATCTTCTGCTAGCTTCCCTGCCCTCAAATAATGTCCATCCCATATCACCTTGTATTCCCTGATTTGGTGTATTTCTGTGAGCTCCTAAAGGAAGCCTACCTATTCCACGTTGATTAATTTCTAATCTTGCTTGAAATTCTGAACTCATGCACAGGACCGCATTGCCGAACGTCAGACCAGGAACCATGACCCCTTTCGATATTCATCTCAACATCATACCTATTGTAATTCCACAGTGCCCTATTTTTCATCACTGCTGCATTCCTGTTACCTTAAGTCGTTACGTATGTTTCGTTTTCCCTTAGGTACTCGGTCCCATTGCTTATCCATACGCCCAGATATTTGTATTTATCTGTTATCTTTAGCGTGACTTCCTGTATCCTAAGCTCACTACCTTCATTATAATTAAAAATCATGACTGCCGATTTTTCCTTACTTAATCTGAAATCTAACCTGCATCGCCAGCCTGTAGACCACTGATGTCACTGTTATAGGACGGTACTAGTTTGTCAGTTTTGCCCCCATTTCCTTTATATATCACGCTCATACTGCTAAGTTTCCATCCATCGGGGACTTCACCATCGAATATTATTTTGCTCACTGCCTCTCTCAAAGTATGTTTAGACTTCAGACCCAATGTCTTTATCAGCATAATTGGAATGCCATCTGGGCCTGTTGATGTACTACTAGGAACCCTCTTCTAAGCCCTTTCCCACTCTCATTGTGAAAATGGAGACACTGCACCACTTGATCCATCCTTGACTATTGTAGTGCATAAGGCACTTCTTTGTTCAAATTTTTCTGTCGCCTTTGTTCTTATATATTCAATAGCTTCGTCCCCTTCTAGCCTAGCACCTTGAGCTGTAGTTATAAACCTCTGTTCTAGGCTTGCTTCATTTCTTATGGAGTTTAGATGGTTCCAAATTTTTGCAGCTGCATTTCTATTCTTTTTATGTACTTCTGCCAGCCTCTGAGCTCCCTTTCTTCTAATCTTTTCATTGATCAGAAGGGATGCATCCCTTCTACAGCTTAGAAAGATTTCCCATTTTCTTCACCCCGCTGTTTAGCATGTCTGTGTTCCCTAGAGGCTTCCTGACGTTTTTCTATGGCTCTCTTAACTTCCTCATACCACCAACTTTTGGTTTGTGTCTTCTTTTCCGGAGTGACTTGTCACGTGCCTTAGCAAGCTCTAGCTCGAATAGTCTAATTAGATTCGTGTATGTCCACACTGTTTTATTATCCTCAGTGATTACTTTCTCAATTTGTTTAGTGGTTATTTCAATTTGCCTTTCTGAATAAAAATTTTCCTTTAGTTGCTCATGTCGTCTTCTTCCCACTTTCACTGCTCTTCCAAAACTTACCTTGATATGTTTGTGATCACTACCCAGACTTCTGGAGCCACATTCATCTATATGAATTCGCCTGAGCCTATCATACATTCTATGTGACATCAGTGCATAATATATCGTCGACTGCAGCCTTCCTACCTCCCATGTTATTTGTCCTTCGCAATTCTCAGTACTGTTGCAAATGATCAAATCATGCCTTTCGCACATATACATGATACTTTTGCCTGTTGGGTCAGTATACCCACCTATATCTTCTATGTGCGCATTCAGGTCTCCTAGTATAATTATCTCGCACTCTCCTCCTAATTCCTCAATGTCCTTTGATATCATACACTCCACCATTGCCTGGTTTTCTTTGGCCTTTGCTCCCGTCCATAAGTACACCAAACCAAGGAGTGTCATCTGTCCGGCTACTTTCCCCTTAACGATAAATGTTCCATGTATCCCTGCTTGACTCTTTGCCAACCCATACTTTTGTGTAAGAATGCACCAATTCAATCTCATTTTTGCTGTCTTCTGTTCTATTGCAATATTTTCATATGTAGTCCTGATTGCAAGGTGGTTGCTCCATGTCCCGAAGATGTGTCTCCACAACCCCATATACCATCAGCTCCTCCTGCCTCAACTGCTCTTTTATCTCTTCCCACTTAAACCTATTCCTGCCACCCTGCACGTTAATATAGCCTATTACTGACTTAGCTCGGCCCTTACGTGGACTTCTACTCCAACGGACTCGGTGTGGCTTGAATATTTGTGCTCTTTAGAACCGTCTTTTGCTACACTGTTGGCCTCATGACTCTGGGTCCCCCTAAAAAAGCTGTGGCTTGATGAGCCATCCTATTACCAACCCTCCTGCCCATCGCACCACTGTAGTGAATGCCATTCTGTGCAAAGGGGCGAGCGCCAGGCTCTTACACGTCTTGGTTAACTTCGATTGTGCTGTATCCGAGTTGCCGGCTCATACCCTTGATAACACAGTTGGCCGCCACTACCCTCCTTTCAATCCCACGAGACTGCCCCCAGACCTCCGGGACTGTGCATATGGTCACATGCACACTCCCTGAGGCTTCACGGAGCTTAAGCACCCCATCCTCTAACTGTCTCTGAAGGATATTGTAGTAAGACGGTAAGTTGGGCCAGTTGGTTAGGATCCATCGTGAACTTTCTTACAGCGCAACACCAGAAAAAAAAAATACAGGACAGGGAAGGAGTAGAACAGAAAGAAAAGACGGCGCTGACTCACAACTGTTGTTTGAGTCAGCGCCGTCTTTTCTTTCTGTTCTACTCCTTCCCTGTCCTGTATTTTTTTTTCTGGTGTTGCGCTGTAAGAAAGTTCACGATGTCTCTGAAGGTTCTGATGCTTGCCCTTCAACACATCATTGAGCCCAGCATGAATAATGACGAGATTTTCGCCCTCCTTGCTGTCATCTACAACCTCCTGAGCTTTGGCAAGTGCATTCACCATGCTCTTCCCTGACTGGGCCTCCACGCTCACTTTCCCATCTTCCTCCACTGTCGTGAAGACGCCATCTCTAACCCTGGCCACGTTAGAATCCCCCATCATTAGGGCCCTTCAACGCTCCAATCGCTGGCTTCCTGTTTGTGATGGCGCCGCTGTTTGCTTCGCCTAGTGTCGGTCTTGAATGTGTCGGTAGCGGTCTTGAGCGCCACTGCGCGGCGCTTGCTCAAAACTGAAGGCAGGACGACTCCGCTGGCAGCACTAGCCATTCTTCAGGCATCTTAGTAAAGGAGTCGTTGTAGAGAGTATAGATGCGTCCATCGGAAACACTGGGTGCATTCCGCGCTTTGTGTTCTTTCGTCGTCAAACCTTCGCGAAGCGACATGTTCGCGCGCTGAAAGTGTGCCTTCCGCGGTGCGCCCTGCACTGCTACGTCTGCCTCTCGTCCACACACCCGTTCCTGTATGTGTTTGTCCGAAGCGCCCAACGTCCAAAGCTCAAAATCCACTAAGCGGCCGTCACTCGCTTTTACTTGTTTTACGCAAACCCAGTTCTGAAAAAAAAAAAACCTGACAAGAAGCGTGTTTCTCATGAATAAAACGGGATTCTTTTCCTAGAATTCGAGTTTGTCGTGTGTTAGACGGCTACCGCCCTGCCACTGAATTCACCCGCCGCATCGGTCTAGTGGTTATGGTGCTCCACTGCTGAACCGACGCTCGCGCAATCCCGGCCACGGCGGCCGCATTTTGAATGGAGGTGGAAATGCTTTAGTCCCGTGTATTTAGATTTTAAGTGCACATTAACGAGCCCTTGATGGTCGTAATTAAATGAAAACAGTTATTATTGCGGCTGTCAAATATAGAACAGCGCTTGCGCAAAGGTACTTACAGCCAGTGGCGGCGCCGAGCAGCCGTCGGGACCACGAAGTGTATAATGCACTGATATAGATGAAGGCTGCCTATGCTATACAAGCACAAAGATCCACAACTCGTCCACATGCGGGCAAATAATCGCATGATGCCTGCGCCACGGAGAAAGAAGTATTTGAGGAGGAGCAACTTCTAGGCTGCGCCAGCGGGCGAAGGCGTGTCACTGAGCGATGTGGTTTACGCGAACGCTCAGCAGATGACGCTTCCAGCCTGTTGCCATTAAAGTCCCCGGATATTCTTAGGAAAGTCTTTCTTTTACCTATAGCCGCCATGCTGAGCACCCTCCTCTCCCACCTTCCACCTCTCCGGCACACGGGCCGTCGCCCAATAAATACGCGCAAACCTGTTTTTCTTTTTTATTTTTTTTTCGTCATACAGGGCTCTCCCCACTATCCTATCAAGCATGCCATGTCACACTGATAACGACGGTGCTGTCGGTGACTTGGAATTATACGGGACGTCCAGCGATAGTGAAAGGAGGGGAACAAGCGATAGATGTGTGGCGATGAATACACGGTTGCCTGCATTATCAGTGTGACATGGCATTCTTGATAAATAAGTGGCATGGCCGGGTTATAGGCCCAGCGCCCTCACAGTGATTGTTTGGGAGAGGATATAGATAAGGTTTCGACACTTGGGAGAGAAGGGTTGGACACTTTGGGGAGCATATGGAGGAGAGTGTCACTGCTTTCTGTATTAAGGGATTTGATTTGTGGGGTTTAACGTCCCAAAACCACCATATGATTATGAGAGACGCCATAGTGGAGGGCTCCGGGAATTTCGACCACCTGGGGTTCTTTAACGTGCGCCCAAATCTGAGCACAGGGGCTACAACATTTCCGCCTCCATCGGAAATGCAGCCGCCGCAGCCGGGAATCGAACCCGCGACCTGCGGGTCAGCATCTGTATTAAGGGACTCTTAGTTGCATTCTTTTACATGCGCTTCTATAGATACGACGCATAAAAACCGTGATAGCGCCTTGTAAGCTGCATTTTTTTTTGAAATTTTTGTGTGTAACATGAATAACTAGGTTTGACAAATGTTTCAGCAGCAGTTACTAACTGATATGGCCTTAATTACGGCCGCAAAACGCCTGAAACAAGCTGCTAGAAATGGCCTGGAACAGACGACGTATGCGGCATGCCCGCGCTTCTTGCTGCTCGCTCCCACGTTGTGACAGCGCATGCGTGGATGGCCTTGGGAGTGAAAGTTCTCCCAATCTGTCACGGCTTTGTTTTTTTTTTTGTTTTTTAGTGCTCTGAGTGGCTTCAGTTGCGCCGGCGGCGCTGACCATTTGTGCACACTTTTTGCCCCATGACAGATGATAGTGCTTTGCCGAATTTGAGAAATGCTTCATCAGGATGGGGCGAAAATGTGTTGCGTCGAATTGAAGCAGTGGTTATGCATTCTTTGGTGTTACGCGACGCCAATGAATGGCGAAGGTATGTGATTGGTGCAAACATGATAATCATGAGCTGTGTGTCATGTGACAACGTGACTACATACCACAGTCAAGGCACTAATACATTTCGACGTGATGCGGTGCGCGTGCTCGCCGGCGCTCATTTCGTCGCGTCACACCGGCATTGCCGCGCCAGGCACCGGTCTTGCCATATACTCGCAGGCGCGCTGCGCTGCGTTGCTTTGGCGCATGCGCGTTTCACCACGTCCGGTGTCCCTACATCACGAAACGAGAGAGACGCAGTGTTGTCTGTGTAACGCATTGGTGAGAAATGCAGGATGTCGCATTTTGCGCCAGTTGCCGTCATGCCGCGCCGACGGACGCTGGACGCTCCGGTCGCACCGGGCGTCCGTCACTGTGCATAGCGTGCGTACGCGTCTAAGTTACGTTGGAGTACAATGAGCCCTTCATGATGCATTCGCGGCCGTTTTACTAGCTCCACATATACCAAATTTGGTGTTACATGACGTCAATAGATACCAAAACATATGACTGGTGCAAACATGATAATCCTGACACGCAAGTCATATAAGAACATGACAACACACCACGCTCATAGCGTGCTCGCGGCCGTTTCGCTAGCTCCACACATTATAAATTTGGCATCACGTGCCGTGAATAGATGAAAAAGGTAAACGACACATCCAAACATGATAATCGTAACACGGAAGTCCCGTATGGCATCATTTACCTCCAAATCGTAACGTTGTGCTGATTTTAAAGTGACATATCAATATTTCTCATTCAAGCTTCACATATCATTGGTTCCCACTGTACATGGAATCTGCCAATTTTTTTTTTTTCTCTTTTGGTGACAGTTACATGCAACCGATCAGTGTATTTGCATCGAAGTACTAGAGCGACAGCACTTAGCCATTTGGTCCTCCATGCAATCGTCATGCTTGAAAACGCTAGTGCACTAGTTGATGGAATTACCTGTGACGGAGAGGCGACAAACAGAAAGATGTGAACGCACTTGGGCATCAGCGAGAAGCTTGGTGAGGCGAAGAATTTTTTTGAACAACCCGTAAATGAGGAGCGCAAGGTGTTTGCCTTTTCCGATGTGTCTCATCTATTCAAATGCATCCAGAGCAGACAGTGTCTTCTAAAAGTGAACGGGCAGTGAGTGAAAAGGAATCTGTACACGGCCGTGTGCAAGGAAGACTGAAAGAACGCAGGAGTCCTGAAGGTTTGCCCAAATATAACCGAGCACCATATATACCCGTCGAAAATGAAGCTCATGCGCATTAAGCTGGCATCGCAAGTCTTCAGCCGGTTTATGTGATCTGGAGTCAAGTTATACGCTGACCAAAATGTTTTGAATACCCAAGAAGCTGCATGAACAATCGCGTTCGCAGGAAGAATGAACGATCTTTTTGACTCCATGAATAGATAGCATCCAACAGAAGAGATGCGATACGGTAGTCGCGATCTCACTGTAATCAGAGACTCAATTCAGTGGCTGGATGACTGGGAATGGGAGCTTCAGTCGGGCGCAATCATGAGGGAAATGTTTCTTGCACCAACAACTGTGGAAGGCCTCTGTGTTATATGCTTTCTACGCTTGTGCTAATTGAGTACATGTTAAGCAAGCGCACTTACAAATACGTCCTAACGGCGAAATTCAACCAGGATCCCCTTGAGAGATTCTTTGGCAAGGCAGAACAGGCAGCCTGTGACAATGTCCAACCAGACATGCCAACGTTCCTGCAATTGTGTTGCATGCTTGCCGTCTATTTTGCTCAAACCACAGAGGTTCGGGAACTGCGAAGTTGTTCAAGAAAAGCCTGCCCTCGACCTTTCGGAGTTCCACGAGATATTCTAGAAAGCTGACAGTGACCCCCCGCAGTTTGACCAGCTAAAGACCAAGTTAGACGGACTTGTCGAAACAGGTGATTGGGACTTAGATGTTGTTGTCAAGGATAGCCAAACAAGCTCTGAAGTCGACGATGCGGTCTTGTATTACGTCACAGGATTTCTGTCAAGAAAGATGAAAACAATGCTGCCGTATGAACTCTGCAGAAAGTCACTTTCTGCTGAGACACCAACGTTGCCACAAGCATCTCTGACAATCTGCAAATCAAGAGATGGGTTAGCGACGAGGCTATACAAAATTATTTGCTGTGCAGAACATTTCTTTTCCAAGAACGAGGATCACTACGACGTTTTTTGGTGAACTGTTGATCATGTTCTTTAAAACTTCGACCTCACGTTCCCATGCCGCAAAACACAAAAATGACGCTGTGGCCAAAATTTTTCACTACATTGTGGGAATGCGCATGAGACAACACTGCCCAAACGAAGCATGAAACAAGCAGAAAAGGGCCCAGAAGAAGAAGAAGCTGTCAAAGCTCCCAAAATACTGACTTTTGAGAAATAATGGTTTCGATAAGTGCAACATTTTTTGTAGTTGTTGTTGTTTCTCATTGCGCAAAGATTGTGAATAAGATGTAAAAAACCTTTTGACGAAACCTCATCTGCACATTAAAAATTAATTGAAAGATCAGCATGTGCGTGGGTCTTTTTCGGTTGTCATGTTACATGACACTGCATGACATTCATGTAGCAGTTCTTTTTTTTTTTTTTTTGAAGAGCTTCTAGCTGTGTTGGTGGTCGAACAACTGCATGCCACGACGAATGCGTAAGACATTCGCACCTTTCTCAATTTCCCGGTCACCTTGAGCGCTGATATTTCTTTCAAAACCAACGGCCTTTCTGCAACACCAGCTTTTTAACGCTGTCGTGTCAAAATTTGCTGCAGGCGAGGACGCAGGCAAACACACCCAGTTCAACGTGAAGCGCGAACCATGCGCGATTGGCGAAAGCGCGGTGCGAGGGGTACGCACCGTTTTCCTCCTCCGCTAGCAGAGTTTCACGACAGAGGGCACCTAAGTACCGTGCCCAATACTTAGGTACCGGCGCAATGGCTCCATTTTCACAATGAGAGCGGGAAAAGGCTGAGAAAAAGGTTCCTTGTAGTACATCAACAGGTCCAGATGGCATTCCAATTAAGCTGATAAAGACATTAGGTTCGAAGTCTAAGCAGGTTTTGAGAGAGGCAGTGAGCAAAATAATAATCAATGGTGAAGTCCCCGATGGATGGAAACTTAGCAGGATGAGCATGATCTATAAAGGAAAGGGGGACAAAGCTGACATAAACAACTACCGTCCTATAACAGTGACATCAGTGATCTACAGACTGGCTATGCAGATGATAAAGAAAAGACTGCAGGAATGGATAGGGGATGAGGGGGTGCTGGGGGAAATGCAGAATGGGTTTCGGAAACACAGGAGGGTAAAAGACAATCTGTTCTCACTGACACAGTGCATCAAAATAGCAGAAAAGGAGCACATGCCCCTATGGCTAGCATTTTTGGATATCAAGGGAGCGTACGATAGCGTGGTTCAAGAGGAATTGGGGGGAATACTGGACACACTAGGTGTGGAAGATGTAGTCACTAATCTTTGAAAGGATATCTATAAAGGTAACAAGGTAGTTATAAAGTGAGAAAAACAGGTATCCAAGCCTGCAGAGGTAAAACGGGGGCTTAGGCAGGGGTTCCCCCTGTCACCCTTATTATTCCTCATGTACCTACAAGGATTAAGAGGCCAAATGAGAGGGAAGTGGACTGGGCTTCAACCTCTCTTTGTCAAACAAGGAAAACTCATCGAACAGGCGCTACCATTATTGATGTACGCAGATGATATAGTGCTAATGGCCGACAACAAGGAAGATTTGCAGAGATTGGTGGACATCTGCGGTAATGAGGAAGATAGGTTAGATTTCAGATTCAGTAAGGAAAAATCAGCAGTCATGATTTTTAACGACAATGAAGGTAGTGAGCTTAGAATACAGGAGGTCACGCGAGAGATAACAGATGAATACAAATATCTGGGCATATGGATAAGCAATGGGGCCGAGTACCTGAGGGAACACGAAATATACGCGACGACTAAAGGTAACAGGAATGCAGTGGCAATGAAAAACAGGGCACTGTGGAATTACAATAGGTATGATGTGAGAGGAATATGGAAAGAGGTCATGGTTCCTGGTCTGAAGTTCAGCAATGCGGTCTTGTGCATGAGATCAGAAGTCCAAGCAAGATTAGAAATTAAGCAACGTGGAATAGATAGGCTTGCCTTAAGAGCTCACGGGAATACACCAAATTAGGGAGTACAAGGTGATATGGGATGGACATCATTTGAGTGCAGGGAAGCTAGCAGCAAGGTAAAATTTGAGAAGCAATTGAGAGAAATGGGGGACGAGCATTGGGCTAGGAAGGTATTCAGCTACTTGTACATGAAGAATGTCGATACAAAATGGAGGAAGCAAACCAGAAAATTGACTGGTAAATACTTAGAAAACAGCAGGGGGCCAAACCAAAAAGAATTATTGTTTAAAAAGAAGGTGAAGGAAGCCGAGACCAATATATGTGGAGCATTAGCATGATTAGGAAGTACGCACTAGAGATCTATCGAACTTTTAAGCAGGAGATTGCCAAGGAGAGGATCTATGATAGTACTCGAGGTTGTTCTGTACTGTTTGAGGCCAGGACGGGTGTATTGCAAAGCAAGACATATCGGGCCAAATACGTAGGAGTAGAGACGGTATGCAGTGCGTGTGGAGAGGAAGAAGAAACTGCCAAATACTTGATAATGTTCTGTAAAGGGCTTCACCCTATAGTTCAGGATGATGGTGCAGAGTTTTTAAAGTTTTTTAAAGCACTGGGATTTAGGGACAGGGAGGGTAAAATAAACATTAGGCGGGTAGAATTAACTAGAAGGAGGTTATCTGATATGTGGCTAAAGTCAAGGCACGAGTGAAAATTAAACCCTTCACTGCAAAGTACGAATCCTCAACCTCACTAATTAAGAAGAAGGTGAAGGAAGCTGCGACCGATATGTGGAGATTTGGCATGATTAAGAAGTCCGCACTAGAGACCTATCGAACCTTTAAGTAGGAAATTGCCAAGGAAAGGATCTATGATAATAATCGGGGTAATTCTCTACTGTTTGAGGCCAGTACGGCAGTATTGCGAACCAAGACATATCGGGTCAAATAGGAAGGGGTAGACACGGTATGCAGTGCGTGTGGAGAGGAAGAAGAAACTGCCATATACTTGATAATGTTCTGTAAAGGGCTTCACCCTATAGTTCAGGATGATGGCACAGAGTTTTGTAAGTTTTTTAAAGCACTGGAGTTTAGGGACAGGGAGGGCAAAATAAACATTAAGCGGGTAGAAATAACTGGAAGGAGGTTATCTGATATGTGGCTAAAGTCAAGGCACGAGTGAAAATTAAACTGTTCACTGCAAAGTAGGAATCCTCAAACTCACTTTTTAAGGAAAAAAAATATAGTTTTTGGTTCATTAGGTATAACGGCTTGGTGGCGCTAGCCACCGCCCGATCTAAAGGGTACAGCCATATCCATCCATCCATCCATCTATCCACGCAGAGGCGCGGGTATCCTTGCGCAAGCGACATAGGAATGAGTGCTCGCTGCTCTCCGCAGAAATCTCTCTCACGCAGTTTAGACGCAGGCCCGTAGCCGGGGGGGGAGGGGCTAGGGGCCCCTTCTTCCCTAGTTTTCAGCTAATGCCCCCCCCCCCCCCCGAAAAAAATTTCTGGCTACGGGCCTGCTCTCACGCTATATGGTGGTGAAAACCTTCTTTATTGAGTCAATGTACGACAATACTTTTAAGCCACGTAATGTCTTACGTGGCTTAAGTATCTCTATATTCTCTCGCCTCTGAAAACAATTGTTGAGAAGGCATATGAGCGAGACCGGACGCCAACTTTTGTGGATTTCGTAATATTGCTGTTACTCACGGCAGAACTGCAGGGGTGTTACGAGACGTTGCGATTACTGGAAGGCTTCACATTACCTAGAGAATGTTAAGCTCATCCACGAGCAAAAGCGTCAGTACAAGAGCCTTGTTTTGCTGCTCTGCCGCGAACGCATAATCTTGTGCGAGTCGCAGCTTAAATTCTCACTTGGCATTCAATTATCGGTTTTCGAACGTAGAAGTTTTAGCAGCCTACAATTGCTCATTAACTTAGACGAGTAACGCTGTAAGAGCGCTAAAACTTACGTATGCCGCGAAGCCTGTGGCTCGAGAATTGTCCGCAGCAGCAGAAATAGAGGAGACACTTTTTTAACATAACCATAACTTTATTTTCATGCATGCCAAGGTATTCATGCTCTGCCACTAGAGTACACATGGCTTAAATATCCGCCCTTTTTTTCGTCTTCCTTTTGGTCCATGCCTTTCAAATAAAAGTGGCCACGAGTGAGGCAATAAAATCGCACCACACTTTTGGTCAAGAGAGCACCATGCTTTGGGCAGCCAATTTGTTTTGTCTCGCCAATCCCCTTCAGCATCTCTATGGCCGACTTGGCGTGAAGACGTGCTGAGCTCAAGAAACGAGTGATTTTATCCTCAAGGTTCTGGATGAGGGTATAAAGGGAATTCGACGGGTACAAAAGTCCACCAGATCCCACAGCTTGCTTTGCCTGGGCTGGGAGATGTCCTTGCACATTTTCTCTCGAGACAAGACAGGCGTTCTTGCACTCATCACAGTTATTGCTAGGTATACGCTTTCTCGCAACGTAGCCTGCAACAAAATATACAAGGCGGGAGTCACTTCGCTCAGCAGTGTACGATGCATGATCTATGTGTTATCGGCACCCAGGCACAAAGCACCAACGCTGGGTTTTCTTTTTTACCGTTGACATCCTCGGGCATTTCAAAGGGACCTAGCGCAAACACTGACTGATGGCATACTTGCAATGTAGCGACTGCTTGCGAAGAAGGTGCCAGCGCACCTGCAGCAAACACAGGGAAGTGCTCTGCTCCCTACCCGCGCAGCTGCCATCAGCGCCCCTTGTGGTATCGGCGCGCCGAGTGACCCTCTCCGACAAGCGAAAAGCGCCCCGCTCATCACACCTCCCCTTTCTAGTCACCCTAACGGGGTGTAAGATAGCCACCCGCTTGCGCAGCGAAACATAGTGCCACGTAAAAGTGCTTTTAAATGAACAGGGTTGGCTAGAATTGGCGTTTCTTTTGTGTGTTTTGTGCCTCATCAATACATGATATGTGTATTCGTCTTCGAATTTACTTCGTACATATTTGATTATTCATATTGGTTACCGCCGATAACTGTTTAGAAATAAACATGGCAGCGCCGATGCAGCTGTGAACGCCCGCTTCGATCCGAACTTGCTGTTGCTACACGCCCGCTGCGTTGACAGCACTAAACAAGTGCTGAAATCGTCCATTGAATTGTTTCATCTCACTTTGAAACTGAAGCACCAGGTACGTTTTGTCTATGTTAGCGAAATACTCTGCTTGCTTAGTCGCACCTGCTAAGCCTAACGCGTCGAGACAGTGTTCAGACTGCGTCGTCAGACGAAGAACGCTGCATCAAATATCAGACATGCAACTTCGCACAGCATGCCGTGCGCGTCGGATTCTCTTTCGGAGGCAACAAAAAAGAGAAAAAAAAAGGAGTGTTGCAGCAGGAAACGCGAAGGAACGCGTCGACGGAGAAACAGACATACGAGAGCCGCGAACAGCGTCGGAGAGCCACAAAGTGAAGTTATTCACCTGCATAAGATTCTAGCAGAGCAACAAATTCACGCTTTTCCGAGTTCCCGGTGTAAAGTAATAAACTAGCCATAATAACTACAATTCGGTGAGCAGACGCCGTGAATACGTTGAGCAGACGACAATGCGCGAACTAATACTTGTGGAGGGGATAAGCGCTCTTGCTATTGGCCGAGGGACCTTTAGCCTCCACAGTGCTGAAGAGAACACGACCGTGGAAGAAAACTTCTGAAACGGAGTATAGTGTCTCTTGTAGGAAGGCCAGCATGGGGGGCCAGGTAGCACTGCGTAGCGCGTTCATGACAGTGTGTTCTGGGCCGTTTACTGCCAAATGAAATGTGGAAGCATACGGCGACCGCTCGGCTCTATTGCTTGCTGGCAGAGACGCTGGACGCGTATCAACAGCGGTGACTGCTCCCTCCGCCTCGAGAGTCTCAGCGCAGGGTCGTAGCCAGGAAGTGGCAAACTGTAAACGTGCCCCGCATAGATAGCGAAAAATTGCGATTTTAAGGGGGTGCCCCTCCCAAAATCAAGGTGCCCCCCCTCCCGAAAAAACATTTTAGCTGCGCTCCTGTCTCAGCGCCTATAAAAAGCCGGTGCACCTGAGAGTCGAGGGGGCTTCCTCGCCCGCGTTTAGTGCATACCTTATAAATATAAACATTTCGTTTCCTTCAGGCTGCCTTTTGTCTTGCCACTGCCTGGATGTTCCCCGCCCAGCGTTGGCCCTCGCCACACGCTACCCAAGAGACCATTTGGACCTCTCTCTTCGTAACGATACAGTGATAACACCTGACACAAGAAACAAACACTCACGAAAAAGAAAAAAATCGAACACTTGCCTGGAACATTCGTAATGACGGGATCACTGACCGCCAGCAATGGTGCACAATGCACCGCCACAGCACAGCAGGGCCTCGATTTATTCATTTTCGGGAACACACAGCCGCTTTTTCCGTGAAGATGCCTGGCTAACACACAACGTACGAACGGCATCTTTGATCACACCTTTCCCAAAAGCAATCACATGTATGAGTTAACGAATCGCTACGCGCGAACAAGAACCACAAATTAAAATTAAAGAAACCCTCTTAATATTGCCATTTCTCGCTCTCGATGTCATGGTGAAAATTTTCGGGGGGGGGGGGGCACGTGCCCGGTGTGCCACCCCCTGGCTACGGCCCTGCATGTACCGTCTCTTGCGCGAACTTCACCTGTCGTTATCTCCTTAGCTCATCGAAACAGAAGTTGCTGTTTTTTTTTTTTTCAGTATCTGGGACCGTAGGCGTGCGTACCCCCCCTCCCCACCACGCACACACTAGTCACCTAAGAGGGGGGGGCACAAAGTCAGCACCATACATTGACCTAATTGGAGGGGGGTGCAACGATTCTTCGCCCCTGAAGGAAAACCCTGCGAATGTCTTATGTCTGGGACTATCACATCTGTGGATTACGTGCTGAGCGGTTGTCTTCCGCGATCTCCTGGTGCCGTGTAGCTCTCGCCAATTGTGAATTTTACTTTGAATTTTACTTCACACTCTATCATTTTACTCCTTCATTACCCCCTCCCTAGTGAGCTGCTGCTGCTGAGGTGTCGCACTGAGCTGCAGATAGCTGTGGGGCTTGCTTTTTCTTTCATATTTAATTTGATCATCCCCCAGCCGCCCAGATTGATTCAAAATGCATGGACTATAACCGCTTTGAGAAGCAAGAGATTAGTGCGAGTCATCGGCGGCCTATAAAGGAACGCGTCGAGCAGTTTTTTTGTGCGACGCCCTCGACGCGATGCTATCGTCGTTCGGAATGCTGTCGTCCACGAGAGGAATTCCGACGAGCGCTCCCGACCGGCCGGCAGCTGGCGGCGGAGTCTCCGCTTCGCTCGCGACGCGATGGATGGCGCCACCTTCGCGCCGCGATGACTCGGCTTCATTTTATCGCTGTGTAATGCGCCGGCAAAGTAGGGGGCATTTCTGCCGTATCACGCTGCCGTTCGATCGACGTTTCGCGATCGTGCGGCCTCAATTAAGTGGTCGACACCACTGCTCGCACCCCGTTGGTGTTTGGTGGCGTGTTTCCAGCAGGGCTCGTACGCCGGTGTTCGAAAGCGGTCCTTCCCTCGGCAACGAGGAAGTGACCAATCCAAGGTCCTCCTCTTCGAGCGTGATAGAGCAAGAACGTGGTCAGCCGACGACGCTGCCAGCTCAGCGGCCGAGAAGTCTTTCGCATGGAGGCAGCGCGACCGTGGTCACGGACGCTGCATGGCAAGGCGCCGGCACCCTGCCCGCCGGTGTGCTGCAGTCGGCCGGCGTGAGCGCGTCGCCCTTCGTGTGGTCGTGTTTTGGCGGTGGGCAGGCTTGCACCCAGGGACCGAACCATGACGTGCGCGCAGCCAGCTGAGATACTGATCGTGCGACCGGACATCATGTACCTAGGTTGCTCGTCGGATGAAGAGGATGACGTCATATGCGGCACGCCGCGACCATACTGCATCAGGAAAGTGCAGCGGTCAGGTAACCATCGTGTCTGTCTTCCTCCCAAACACGTGGGTGCGCTCGGTGTGTGCAGTGCCGCGGCGACACGTGCGTTTCGGATGCGCCGAAGGGTGGGCAGGGTAGCGATGTTTTGATAAGACCGATTTAGTGTCGTTTGAATGCGGTTATTAATAGCGCCCGCTATCTGTCGTCGTGCTTGGGTCCGTATGAGGCCGTGGTTGTCGGCACGGTATCGAACCATCGATCGTGCGCGCAGCGAGTGACCGCGATCTCGTCTACCGATCTCGTCGTTCCCGTTGAGCGGCGTCCGTTCTGCGGCCTCGCATTTTGCGAGGTCGCCAGCGCTGCCTTGGCGGCGACGCCCAGGAGGGCCTGCTCGCTTCGCCGGCTGGAAAACGCTGACTTATCTGTCACCTCACTCGGCGCGTGCGCAGCTGTCTTCCGTTCCTGATCGGTCGATGACGCAGCAGCTTTTATCCTTGCTCGCCCGTCTTGCACCTTCCGTTTGCGAGCCGCGCCGACTGTATTTTTGCGAAC
Source organism: Rhipicephalus annulatus (assembly GCA_013436015.1). Taxonomy (NCBI): domain Eukaryota; kingdom Metazoa; phylum Arthropoda; class Arachnida; order Ixodida; family Ixodidae; genus Rhipicephalus; species Rhipicephalus annulatus. The sequence goes on along the minus strand of WOVY01010862.1, from coordinate 201,759 downwards.
GATCACATTTCGTAGTAGCTTACTTCTTGACATGCTACGGAGGCGGTTCTCGGGTTTTCTTTTGTCAGCTTTCTGAGCGAGTTTTGTGTTTGCCGTGGCATAGCTTTGCAGTTGCGATGATTTCGTGTTCCACTGCACTTGTACTTTCGCTGACGTGCCTGCGCAAGTGCCAGAGTTATTCAGTTATGTAAGTTGTGACACCCCGTAGGCCCCATTTATCGAAATCCGAAGACGTCATTGCCCCCCTCCTCTTTCGGATGGATAAATGCTATGAGCGTCCCCTTTTAACGGGGTGGTGACATGCGTGCCACCAGGCTCGCAAGAAAAAAAAATGACAACTTTTTATGTTGGCCGAATGCTTTATCTACTTCGATTAAATCAGTCTTATTATAACAAAAGAATGGGTGCACGTTAAAGAACCCCAGGTGGTCGAAATTTCCGGAGTCCTCCACTACGGCGTCTCTCATAATCAAATGGTGGTTTTGGGACGTTAAACCCCACAAATCAATCAATCAATAACAAAAGAATATAAATTTGTTCCATCTCTCTGCCTTTTCAAACAGGGTAACTTCATTTTCCCACTATTTGTGCCCTTGATCTCTACTTTTCTGCCGCCAACGCACACTCTAACCGTCTCTTACTCGCTTCTATCGCGGACGTGTTCAGCTTTCCATGTTTCTCCCCGAGACCTAAAGCCTCTTTACGCACACGCATACCTCACACCCGCATATCTCCGCATTCAATCAGAACATGTTCCATCGTTTCCTTAGCTTCCCCACAGCATGTGCATTGTTCTTTTTTTGCTGAGTATGGCTTTGTGGCTGTGCGTTCTGAGGCAACTCGACCTCGCTTCGAGCAGTGAAGCTGTTCCCCTTGAATTATCATAAAAACTTTCCTGCCTTGTTTTGTTCCTTGCCCTTGTGGTAGTTACTGGAGGCGAGTAGGGTGCCTTGATGCCTGCGCGCTCCGCTGAGGGTGAGGACAGCCGCATCGTCTGCTACGACCGCCGCCATTGGGCCTCCCCACCACAACTCGGCAGCATGCGAAGCAGCGCGCTACACAACGCACGTGTGGTGTCCTGATACGCCCGGAAACAAGTGCAAGCTAGCGAGCTTTTTTTCTTATTGAAGCTTGGGCATCTTTTAGCGTTAATTTTGCCTAAATACATGCAGGGAACACAAATTTCATGTAAGCTGACGGCTTGCGCATGAGTTACGCGCTAAAGGCAGACGCTGACTCTTTTATATTGAAAACAAATGCCTACGCCGGATACCACAGAGGGATACTAAATCCTTACATAATTTTCCTTTCAACAATGCATTTCAAATGCATAAAAGAATCGCCAAAAGTGTTCATACATATGCTCACAGGAGTGTATCCAGTGATGGAAGGATGTTGGCAAACTAAAAAGAATTAAGTTGAACCATGGGACCATCCCTTGAGACTAATCAAAACCAAAACAAGCTGTATACATTATAAATCTAGTATGCTACTTAATGGCGAAAATCCTGAAAAAATTCAAGGGGTGACACATATCAGGCCATGATGTCCAATACGCAGCATGGGGTCCGAGCTCGAGCAATTGCATTGCATTGTTCTATTCAGTCTTTTTTTTTATCTATTTTGTGATTTCCATAGTTCACACAGCTGAGGGGCATTTAACACAGGTATGTATGAAGATAAAAAGTCTTTTAAAAAGTTGATTACGCTATACTTATCTGTTAGTTCAATTACGTGTTAAAGCTAAATTTCAAATCGGACACTTGCAAGGGGTGTCTTCCCCTGCCTGAACACCAGAAAAGTCCAAACTCTCCACACCCCCCCCCACCCATGATTTACACCAACTATACTACTTGTATACTAGCTGCATACTAGCGTACGGCATGTTTAATAATCAATATAAATATTTATTGGATGCTTTAGACTTCAGGAGTTGTTAGGAACATGCATCTGCTCTGCAAACACCAATAGCAACCCTGAGCTATAGCATTTTTCCTGCTCCGAAGACATTAAGGCTGCTCCAAAGCACCACTTTTTCTGCCCCAGAATCTGCTCCAAAAAGCAAAATGTCACTTCCATCACAGTGTATACCAACCAACACACTTTAGTTTTGTGAAGTTATAACTAAGCACGTCTTACTTTGCTAAAATTACGAACGATTTACTCATTTATTTTGAATGACATCACACGTATTGTACTTTGAATGACATCACACGTATTGTACATAGACTTTCGCCACCTATGTAGATTGGCCTTGGAAAGTCCCTCTACATGCACGTCGATGCCCACGCACCCAAGCGGGCGGTTAGGCAAGGTAGTGATTGTAGACCTGCTGGCGACAAATGCGTTGAGTTTTCGGCGGCGTTAGCTTGAAGCGCAACATTTGCCTTGTTTTTTTAGAAGCTCGCATTTTAATGTTTCCTTTGTGGCAGTAGTGCTAAGGTATATTTCATAGCTCCTGTGACGTCCCCGCAAACACGGACTGAACCCCGGTCCTTTCAAGATGTTTACGCTCGTTTCTTAAACCCACGCATTAAAAAAGAAAAGAAAACCTTCGGTGTAACGAATGGGCATTCCGGAGTGGAGTACCTGGAAGGATTATTTCTACTGTTCTCGCGGGCCCCCCGGCGCAAGCACGAGGACCGGGCGCCTCCTTGTTGTCTACAGACAGTGGGACAGTTTACGGTGGCAATAATCCGCGCGCACCCTTCAGATTTGTGGTATGGGGGAGCAGCAGAGCACCTTTTGTTGGTTCGGGGAATGCGACCCTGCCGCAGCGCCTGTGCCGGGTCCGGTCTGACTTTCCGTCAGCCTCCGTGGCTCCAGGGCTCATTACTGCGTTCTGCGCGGATGGCCACCCGCGGCGTTGAATGACAAAGAAGCGGCGGCTACGGAGAGTTTCGCGGGAGACACCGAGCTGCATGGAGACGTCGAGACTCGTTCTGGACATCGGCTCATCAAGTAACAGAAACCGGGGCAATTGGTTCGGCCGAAAACATTTTGGCACAACACTGCAAACTCCGGACGTTGGCCATTACAGACGACGCACTTTGTCGGAAGCATCGGGACCATTGTTCGCCCGTAATTAAAGTGTCTTCGGACGGCTCGCCCATCTCTCTCCCTGAGGCTTGAGTTTGAACTTGAGTTTGTTACTTGCTCGGCTTTGCTTGGGACAGGGTATTCCGCTGACGTGGGCCGCGGGGGCGGCCGTCGAAGATCACACTCCGACTGACAAGAAAATATGCCGCGTCGATAGTGGTGATAGGTTTGGTGCCCCGGTAGGACGGAGTCGGGTCCTACGAAAAGGGACTACGAGAAGAATCGCGGGGAGTCAGAGAGACAATGCGATGAGCTCGAGATAGTAGAGATACGGAATGGAAAAGGAAGATAACGGTGTGAAGAGATCTGATTTTATTGAAAGAGACTGAAGCTGAAACAAGGCGCGAAATAAATTGAATTCCAGCGCCGTACAGCGCAGTGGAAGTGTCGGTCATGCACTCCGCACCTTATAAAAAATTATTCCTTTTGCGAGCCGTTTTTTGTCTACTTATGTCTAGGATTTTCGCGCATCAGAAACGGGGTTCACAATGCGAGCACGCTATATAGTGGTGAACGAGGTGAATTCTCTCCCTACAATGTAGATTTCTTTCCTGTGCCTTGTGTCGGCCATTAAGGCAACGCCCCGTCTAGCCGATGCAGATCGCGGGCCTGCTGAGGAAACAAGATTTTACAGCGAAAGCTGTTATGAGATCAGCGAAAGTTGTATGATCGGCGAAAGCTGTATGAGATCAAAACTCTCGTTACACGTGGCGCCGTAGTTGTCCGCCGCCGCCGGTGTCCGCAACCACTATCGCAGGAATCGGAAAAGAAAACCTAGTACCAAGCACACAGTGGGGCTTGAACCTGGGTCCTCTTGGTACCAGCCCAGTATTCACCACTGAGCCATGCGGGTGCTTATGACTTGTTCGCAAACTTGCCTTAGGCAGGCTTGATGTCGGGAAAGCGATCGCGTTATTATGTCTAATAAAGCGTTTTAGAACAGCAAAAGAACAACTAGTCGTCACACAATGCTAATAGCGTATCGAGTGGGTCATCCAATGCTTCAACCCACTGCAAAAGCTATACAAAAGTATAGTTTAGGAGCACAAAAACTATACAAAAGTATGTAGTGTAGGAGCAGTACAAGAGCTTGTTCATCATCTATTAGCTGTGGCGCATACCCACTTCAAGCATGAGTCCTCATCGTCGTCAGCCGCTGCGTCAACAATTGGCACAAAATTCCTTGCGAGTGTTCTGCGGATACCATGCTTCTCGGGAGAATGACGAAGGATATAGCATAGCGAATGCCGGCCTACTACCCACAAATTCTTATTGTTAATGTCGTTGTGGGTATCCAGCAAGTGTGCTTGCAGCAGTTACCCAAAGAGTGTTTAGAGAAGGCTCTGTAAGGCCGCTCATCTAGCTTTCGCTGTGACTGTGCTGCGCCTCCTGTGTCCGCTCTAGAGCGGGTATGTGCCACAGGGGTTGCGAGATGGGAGATGGCGGTACTGGGAGTGTTCACTAGATGGACGCATGGAGGGACAGACAGACTGGCAGACGGACGGATGGATGGACGTGCGGAAGCACGAACGCACGGACAGACGGGTGTATAAACGGACGCATGGACAGACGAGGAATGCATGAATTGACGCGCGGATGGTCGCGCGGACGGAAGCAAGAACGAATGGCGCGGACGGACTTCGCCCCACTCGTCATCACTCACTCCGTGGATATGCTGCGATTTTGTGTGTGTGGGGGGGGGGGGAGCGGGGGGGGGAGGAGTACGCCGCTAGAATCCCAACAATTTTAATGCCTGTTGCTGTAATGAAATCATTGTGACTGTGCCAATACGTGGACGGTGTAAGGAATGCGTTTGTAACAGAGAACCAGAAGGTGTCGGTGCCATGCTCTTTTTTGTGAAACGCATGCGGACAGTTTTCTGCACGCTTATTTGCATATGTGATTCACGCCACCAGTTTTCCATTTTCGTTAAGTATTTTCGTGAAATGACGATATGATCGAAGCTTGTAAGTTCCCTATATATTATCGGATCATCAGCGAACAATCTGATGGAGGAAGCGACGGTGTCGGAAAGATCATTTATCACTAATAAAAAGAACAAGGGGCCCAAGACTGAGCCCTGAGGGACACCCGACGTTACGCTAGCCATACCAGATTCTGCGCCATTTACCACGTACTGAGAACGCAAGCACAACTATTCCCGAATCCATGTCGACACCTGTTCGTAGATATTAAACCAACTTAGCTTACACACAAGCAGCCGGAGGCGTAGCCAGGAGGTGGCACACCGGGCACGTGCCCCGTCCCCCTTCCTGAAATTTTTTTTCGCCATAGCATGGAGAGCGAAAAATCGCCATTTTCAGGGGGTGCCCCTCCCGAAATCAAGGTAGTGACCCCCCCCCCCCCCCTTCGAAAAAAAGTTTTGGCTACGCCCGTGATCGAACGCTTTCTTGAAGTTATCCAGTAAACACGGGAGCATTCATCCAGTGCACTACAAACTTCGTGAACAAGTTCCGTTAATTGAGTTCTGCAGGAAAACCTTCGTCTAAAGCAATGGTGTCTTGGATTAAGAAAATTTTGATTGGCACGGCTCCTCCGCCTGTTGCAAAGTTTGTTTACACCTTCGATGGCTGCTGGTTTGAGCTCACCGTGAATGCTTCGCAGCAGCACGTCCGCAGTAATATTGATACTGGCCGCTGCGGGAAGTCTCCTCGGAGGGCGCTCTTTATCGATGGAGTGGTGATAAGCGCGCGCTTAACATAGCAGAGCTGAATGCACTGCCCTGTTTATTGGGCATCACGCGACCGGGGCGAAACGTATCTGACACGTCGGCGGGCTTCTTCGACCCGCCAGAGAAACAGACGCCCTCCGCGAGTATTTTGATAGCTGAGCTCGTTCGAAATGTTGGGTCCTGACAGGGACTGCGTTTTCTAATATACTGAAACCTCCGGAGGAGCGCGGCGCGATTACCATTATTGCGATTTGTCATTTTACAAGGTGGGCAGAGCAGGCGTCACTCAATATTTGTGCGCTATGTACTCCTCGGATTAGTGCCGAAAGAACGGTCCGGTGTGTCGGTGTTCTCGTGTAACTTTACGAGGCCGCGGTGGCCAAGGCACGGCTCGCACAGCGGTTTTTGCGCGGCGGCGCATCGGAGCGGCCTCCTTATCATTGCTTGCGCAAGCACCCGAGGAGGCAGTGGGAGCGGGAGGCCTTATCGACGCGCTGCTTTGCCGACGTGACCGGCGGCCCGACCGCGATGGCGTCGCGGATTACTCGCGCAGGCACTGCGAATGTTCGTTTGTGGGGCTCCCTTTCTCAGATAAGCGAGGTTGCCACTCGAAAAAGGGCAGATGTCGTCGCGGGGCTGAGCCTGCATCGAAACGATTTGGCTGGAGCATGGGGCAGTGATTGCGTTTCAATGAAGCCTAAAATGACGTTAATGGTAACCTGCTAACGACGGAAACACGCCGTGGAAGGCTAGCTTAGCTGTGAAAAAAATCATTTTTTTTTTGCAATCAACACGATGACATTTAAAAAGTGTCTATATATAGCTGGCAGCATATATAGCTCTAAATGTATTGCATAAAAGTTCACATGTTACCCCCCATCAGTTAGGCCCTGCAGAAACACCATTACATCGGAATATTTTAATTATTTTTGCCTGTGGTACCACCTATTTCTGGGATGCACAACTACCTATGCGGCGTTGTAGGCAATGGCAATGCCAACGTTTGCCTCCTGATGTGTACGGAGGGATAGTATGACACACAAATAAACCCAAGATTCTAGGACCCGGCCGTGTGCCAGGACTTTGACGGCGCTCGGTTGCTTTCCTGGACACAAAAAAGTCGCTACAGTGGGCATTGCAACAACGAAACTCTTTTCGATGTAAATACCGGATATGCGAACCGTAGGAGCTATGTTAACATTAACACCACACTAAAAGAAACTTTAACTGAAACGCATATCTTCTGATTATCACATAGTTCAAGACTATCACCCATATCTTTTGAATATTAAAAAGTTCAAGAAACGTGTGAAATGGGCATTGTTGTTTCCATCGTGATAAGGGTGAATCCAGCCACTCATTTTAGGAGGGGGGGGGGTCACTTGAAGTATCACTAGAGAGGGGGCCGGGGTCAGAACATTTTTTTTGTTTAGCAGCGCAAAAACCCCATCATATTGTAAATGCTGTTCTCTTCATTTATCCCCATTGGTGAGTGAGGTGGACGTCAAGCACTGGAGAGAAGGGGGGAGGTGCGGATCCAGTTTTGGGGGAATTGGGCGATCGCCCCTCCCCCCCCGCCTCTGGATCCGCCACTGATCATAATTGGCACTGTTGATTTCAATATAATTACTTCACTAATGAAGTAATCGGCTCAGTGGAGGAGCTGAAAGTTCACGCCAGAGTTAAGGCAGCTTGAGGTCTGGTTGCCATAGTGGGAGGGGGGGGGGGGGGTAGCCAGGACACGGGGCCCGTGTTCCTTTTGGTCTGCCAGTGTAACACATGGCATGAAATGGCTGCCTGCAATGCTGCCTAAACTCTGGTGAATTCTTCGTTCAAAAGCAACATAAGTAAGGGCACACTGTGTGATGACCTCATAGCCTGATGCAGAGGGCAGTTGTTGGTGGCCACGATTACATTATTCAAAACATGTATGTTACTCCTACACAGCTCAGGGTCAATTTAGGCAGAACAGCAAAAAGTGCATTAAAGTCTAGTGTGCAATTTCTACAAGAAGGGTATCGTTTTGTACATATGTCTAACCTCGTTAAAATAAAATCAACAGTATTAGAAATGCAGTTTTCTTTTTTTTGTCACTGAAATATTGAAACGTTAGAACCCATTTAAAATAAAGTGATTGTTCTAAGCTGAAATCAAAATTCGAATAAACAAAACTGCATACTGTGCTTAAAATTCATAGGTGACTAGTGCGCTATCGCATTATTCAGGCGTGCCTTCACGTTTAAGCAGCAAGAATGGTTCATCGAGGAATGCTTTGTGAAAATGTTGTGTGCAGTATGGCTTTCTAGGTGCCACAATGACGTCTAGGCCAGTTTGGCCCAAAAAACAGTTGACTATCCAATAATACCACTATGGATTTAGGTATTGTCATCAGCCTTTTTGGTAACACAATGCACTAGAAACCAACAGTAACTGTACTGCAGAGTAGCCATTGCATGTTTGCATACACACTATCCATATGTGTAATTCTGTTGTTTTGTTAGGCTTGCAGACTAGTAGATTCTTGAGAAAGAATACCACTGTATGCCATCTTGATTTACTTACACAAGTTTTTTGGAATGTTTGGGCAAATGTAGAGAGAACCATATTCTTGCCACCACGTGAAAAGAACGCTAAGATAATGAAGCTGTAAATGAAACCATTCTGGTGTCGCGCTGCATGCGCCATGTTATGTGGTATTCTAAGTCATGTTCTTTTTACAACCCACAGAGACCTATGTTCCAACTAAAATCTGCACTAGGCTTGTTAGACACCGAGCCATGTTAATACCTCTGGTCGCAACACCATGCTAACATAACCTCCAGCAAGACCTTTGGAGCACTGTTGCCTTCCAGTTGGGGTACAAAACTTGCCAGCCATCAGAAGAATTTTATCAGGCAGTCCGGTGCATGGGTGGCCAGGTGTCGTCAGGCTTCAGTGAATGTGAACTTGAACTTTATTTTCGCATCTATACATTGTACAGATAACATGTGCACACACTTTCCTTTTGAACAATGTTGGCTTGGGCCAGTTGCTTGGGTTCCATGTTGGATAACAAGTGCATGCTATGGATAAAGGGGCAAATGGTACAAGTGCTGGCAGGGATTGTCTGTACATACCACTTATAGCATAGTGTTGCTAATGGAGCATGATGTTAGGTGCACTTGAAAGTGGACACGTACATCAGTGTAAAGGCATGCTTTTCTTTCTTGATGCAGCGGCTTCAGCACCTTACCCCGTCCAGCTTTCCGTGGCAGAAGATCGCATGGACAATAGTAGTGATACAGGCGTATCGTCCATGGGATCTGAGCGCGTGCCTTCTCTCTCCGAAGATCACGTGAGTCCATCTTTGCTGTTTTCATCGATGGTTAACAAACAGGCCGGCCTTGAGCTTGGTTTGATGGCTTTTCAAGCACATGTCTCGTTCAAAGAAAAGCTGTGAGCCCTCTGGTCTTTTACCTCATTGTATATGTTGGCATTGGGCCTTAGCTGTTCGAGCCTTACATAAGTTATATCTCTTCAACTATTGTAGCCTGCCCTATCAGATACTTTCTATTGTATCTTTTCTGCAAAATGTGGTGCACTTTAGAAAAAAGTCAGGTGGGCATGCTTGCTGGCCTTACAGCTCTCATCTGAAAGTGACTCTATCTGTATTATATGTATACGTATATGTCCGGTCCTCCAACTGAAACATCAAGAAAACCTTGTGCTTTTCGATGTGTGTCCTCTTTTTATTTGTGTGCACATATATATATATAAGGTATACACCTCTTTCTGTTATATATATATATATATATATATATATATATATATATATATATATATATATATATATATATATATATATATATAGGGTCATTCCACCCCAACTGTCCCAACCTTGTCGCTCGACCATTTCCGATTTACTTGAAAAAATTCAGAACTCTCTACCTAAAGCCAAAAGTGTTTCCCCCAAAACATTTTTTGCAAAAAAAAATTTCCAGTATTGCAAGCCTCATTTGAAATGTTCTTTTGGAAAGCTTGAAACCATTGATTGATTTGATTGATTGATATATGGGGTTTAATGTCCCAAAACCACTATATGATTATGAGAGACGCCGTAGTGGAGGGCTCCGGAAATTTAGACCACTTGGGGTTCTTTAACGTGCACCCAAATCTGAGCACACGGGCCTGCAACATTTCCACCTCCATCGGAAATGCAGCCGCCGCAGCCGGGATTCGAACCCGCGCCCTGCAGGTCAGCAGCCGAGTACCTTAGCAACTAGACCACCGCGGCGAGGCAAGCTTGAAATTATAGCTCGTAAAACACGTTGCCAAAAAGAAAAGTCCGTTCTTCAAGACAAATTTTCATCTTTAGAACAGTGGTTGGCATTTTATTTAAAATAACTGTTACGAGCTTTTACGCTTTCGTAGATTTTTTTTGTGTGGCCTCTAATATGAAAATCCTGGTCCATATTGGGGATTTTTTCATAAAAAAACAAAATTAGGGGAATTGGGATAGTTGACATTAGCATGTTGCTAGAATGTTTTACTGAAAACCAAAAATAGTTTCAAGCGTATACAGTGCGAAATAAATTGTACAGGTGGCGACAAAGTCCCAAAAATGTTCATTTTGGCACATCTTCGGTTCGCACATCTTCGGCTGTCAATTCAACCATGAGGCGGTTCTACTAAACATATGCGCAATAGCAGATTTAGTAGCAACTTTCATTGGCTACTCACTCAGAAAGTTTTATTTTATCAATTTTTGTTTTAAACGAGAAAAATATATTTGAATTTGTGTGTTATCATTCTCGGGGTGTGGGCGTGTTTATATAGCCGTAAAAATGCGTTCCTGCAGTAAGTACAAGCTTCGCAGACGTGGGGGATCATCTGGACAATGTAATCAGCTTTGTCTGTGTTTATTTAAATTATTTACAAGGTAGTATTACCCCTAGTTAACGAGAAACACGGGATTTACTAGACAACATTTAGCCATGTGTCGCCGTCCAGTCGCAGCCTGCTTATAATATACATATGCTTACGCAGCACCGGGAAGTTGTACCCATGTATACCCAAACAGGCTCGAAAGAATGTGCCACACTCGCCACCATGGCTACTGGTGGCGCTGACTGACACTCCCACGTTTAAATTCACATATATACCCATAAAGTGGTTGGGGGGATAGCCGCTGTGGTAGCTCAGTGGTAGAGCATCGAAAGCGTTATTTGTAGGTTGCAGGTTCGATTACTGCCCAGGGCAAGTTATCTCTTCACCCACTTTTCTTTCTGCTTATTTACATCACTATTCGATCTAATAACTTCCCCTATACAGCCTTTGGCATGAGAACTGTAGGGTCTTTAAGAGGCAAGATGCACTGGAGATTGAAATCCACACAATAGTGGTGTCAGCAAGCATGCACACCAGCCTTTTATATATATAATGGTTTCAGTTAACTCAAACAAAATTCAATTTTTTGGTTGGCCCTCTATTCTTTCAATTTATAAAGAGCCTCCTAACTCAAACTCCATCACTCGGTTAATTACTTTCTGCAGGTTCATACCAGAAAATATCTGCTGCATTCCCACTAATGTTTAAAAATTTGTGTGCCTATATAATTCTAACAGTCCAAAACTGAAAAATAAGCACCTGAGTCCTTCAAGGAAAAAGGCTTTGCAAGTAAACAAATATTTGAAACGAAGAACATGCATGGTAAACCGTGATGCTTCTCAACTTGTACAGAGAGCTTTGTACTTAAGGCACATACCTATAGCAGTGAAGCAGTTAACAATTCACAATTTTTTTTATGATCAGCAGTAAATGGCCAATGAAGTTGTGGGCTTTACACCTCTGCTTTCTGTTCACAGTAACATGCAGTTAGAGCTTAAAAACACTTGAAATATTTTTAAGTGTAATAAAATCAATGCCCAGTCATAATGTATGGGGTCACCTCACGCTGAGTCATCTAAGAATTTCTGATAAACCAAAATTCTTGTCTTGATAATTCAAACAAAATTCAAAAGTCCCTCCGAGTTTGAATTTATGAGTCGACTGTGTGTGTGTGCGCGTGCGTGTGTGTGTGTGTGTGCGCGTGCATGTGTGTGTATGTGTGTGTGTACATACAGTCGATCCCCGGGTATATTGAACTCAAAGGAGGTCGCGACAGTTTGGATGTATTGATAATTCAAAATACAAAATATGCGTATTTAAGGCCTAGATTTTAAACATTTCAAGCTTCGGAAAATGTTAGCACATACATAACGATTCACTCACAGTGTAATGAAGCACAAGGTGCGAGTTGCAAGTTACGGCACTTTATTTCGCATGAATATAATCCGTAAGCTTGTCTTGCTTCTTGCGCGTTGTCAAGCTCCAGTCATCTGCAATATTATTGAACCTTTTCAAATAAATGAATTCAGCCCCTTCGGCCTCAACACCATTGAGTGATGCAGAACGCCGATGCAGAACGCCGATGCAAGCTTTGCAGCGCGGCAAAAGGTTGGTTAGCGGCGGCAGCGATGGCGTTGGCAGATACATAACCGCACGGGTACACTTCCGCGGCACTGGACATGGCAGCCATGATCTCACCATCAATACATTGAAAAACAAACAGCTACGTCGTCATCTGCACCAATGAAGTCGTCCACTGCCCGAGATGGAGCCAAGAAATGCTGATAAATCGCAGAATTCACCGATGCACTGTACGCCAGCAGTCATGGTGCACCCGAAGTCAACCTGGCCCGCAAGGAAAGTTTACGACGGTCATAATTTTTATCACTACGTGCTGGTCAACGTTAAGTTCAACTCCCAAATGAGGATGTATCAGGAACAAGGCGAGAAGTGCAGAAGAAGTCCAGAAAGCGCAAAAGACAATGTTACCAACGTCGAGTTCCCACAGTCTACATGTTGACGGTATCGATGCCACTTGTGCCTCAATAGCTGACAGCTGCTGCTTTCAGCTGCTTCAATGCGAAAAGCATGGCCTCTGGGACGTTCGTTTTAAAATTGAAAACGTCAAAAGTACGTCACGAGGTTGCACATCTCGAAGGCGAAGAAGCTTTTCAGGCTCGTGTGCCATTGCGCACTAACGAACAAAGAAGGGAATGCGAACATTGCAACGAAATCGCCGAGTCATTTCGCATTCTCGTTTTGGTGTTCTCAGCAATCGGTCTTATTGAAAAACACTATGCCAGCACGTGAAGACCTGCTGATCGCGCATCAAACATACCGGTGCACTCGCAAGCGCCGCCCAAAGAATTATATCAGTGTGATTGAATAATACCGCCTTTTTGTCATCTGCACACTCAAAGGGATCAGAAATTGTGTGAATGCGGCCGAAAATTGACCACTATTTACTAGAAAAAATGCACTTTCTGGGCTTTGGTGTGGCACAGCGTTCGATGTAGCGGATGTCCAGCTGTGTGGGAGTTCGGTATATGGGTGCACCGGTCCCATACTTTTTCATAGGAAATTCAAGGGGAGTTCTCAGATGTTCGATAAGGTCAATAATTCGATATATCAGAGCTCTGTATATTCGGGATCGACTTGTACAATTTTCTTTTGTATAATTTCAGCTCGAATGGTACCAGTGGGAACTAGGAGGGGCAGCTGCCCCTTGTGGTTCCAACTTGTGGGTTGAGTAGGCTGAAGGATGGACTAGCAAACGCAGCCAATATGGTAGCAACAAGGGCATGCATTCCGAAGTTATTTTGCCTAGAACATTCAAAATATGAAGAAAACAAATTATCATCCTCAGTGCAATCTTTGCAAGGTCACATGTCTGCATTTCACTCGCCACTGATAGTGCTAAGTGTCAACAGTGGAATGTCCTGGAAAATTCCACATAGGGGAATCTTGCATATTGCTGTAGCCTGTTCCATCCAGCGCATCGATCGTGCTGTCTGCATACACACACACACAAAAAAAAAGCAATGCTGTGCCTGATCATGGCATTTTGCTTATACTCTGGGCAGTTACGATTGGGCTTCCTCGATGTATCAGAATTTCCCTTTTTCGTGTTCCTGTGCTACCCCCTGGTAGGGGCCAGGACAACCAGCGTGGCCAGGACGAAATCCTCCGAGACTAAGAGGCATTCTGCAACTTTCCCATGAGGGGAAGGGCACATGTGCCGTAGCATTGTAAAAGCGTACTTGAGTGGGTGCTATTGCTTCAAAGCGAGGCTTTGCCTGCTCTTCCCTATAACTCTGCATGATGAGGAAATCTGTTCTAAATCTGTTCTACTGATTGTAATTCAAACAGCTGTCGCATGACAGGCTTGGCAGCAGGCAAGAGAGCTGTTGCCAAGAAAGCCACATTCATTCAGCTGCCCGAGCATGGTGGACTGTTCTAAGTGCATCGATGTATGCACCAAATCATTAGAGGGTGTGAATTGAGATTTGATTATTAGTATGAATTTGTAGGGTCAACGTGATAGCGGTTGATGTAGGATCAGGTTGTATGTTAGTGTATATAGGTGCTAGTAGCAATGCATCAAACTTCTTTTTCCCCCTCTCGTTCGTGAAATGAAGGCTCTTGTTTTGGGGGCAATCTATCATTTCGAGCTCCCAGTTATGGATTAGTAAATCTAGTCTGAACCATCACCCAATTGCTAATGCATATAATAATTCTACTTATTGAAGTGATGCTGTGCTCTTGGAACTTGATCAACATTGAGAAGTGTCCTTATTCTTTATAAACTAAAGCTTGTGTGGGAAAAAGCACATTGATTGTCCCTTACATTTTTAGTGCATGCTATTTCTGGAACCGAAGTTCTTAAAATTTGGCTATTCAAATGGTGATGTTATTTGCCACATATAGAAAACAGCAAGTAGCTAGTGGCACTGCATTGTAATTTGCAGTTAATATTTGCTGCTGTTCTTGTGCAGCAACATTTTATGGTTTTATTTTTCGTAGGAATGGCTGGACTCGTGCTCAGAATCTTCTTCACATGCTGACATCGACAGTGATGGCAAGCGACTGCTTGAAGTAACCTCGAAAAAGTACAAATTGTTCGGACGTCGACCGGGTTTGGTAAGCAATGCCAGCAGCTTTTAAAATATGAGCTGGAAGTTGAGAATGTGGGGTGGAAGCAGCACTGAATCAGTTTGCTGCGAACAGGAAAGAAAACTTTTGCGCATGCCAGTTTCTTCTTCTGGGTGTTGAAAGCACTGCACTAGGATGCAACTGTGGCAGCTTTTCTCACAGTTTGTTAGTAATGTTGCAGGAGCCGCGTTGAATGCTCCATGTTTCTAGGGTTTAGTGTAGGATTTTTTTAACCTTTTGAGTTTTTGCAATGCACATATGATAGTGGTTTCTGTCCCCCAGTGTCTTTGCCAAATGGGGTCGTTTTCGATCAGCCGCTTGAAATTTCGTACTGTAATGATGATGCATGCTCACTGGGAGGTGATTCCACCTCTTATAAGAAGCATTGGTAATGATTGCGCTGCCTTCTTGTGGAGATACAGAACTGATTTCTAGCATTAACGTGTCTGCAGCAGTGCCAATGGGCATCACCCTTTCATGGTTTCGGTTTCACTCCTTGAACACAGCAGAGTGGGGCAAAACTTGATTTTTATCGGCACTTGCAGGGGTGAAGAAGTTGATTTCCATCTTTATTGGCACTACACATAGCGTGTTTATCACTGACTCGAAAAGTATTCTAGTTGTCCTTGAGTTCACCTAGTTTATTTTATTTTATTTTTATTTTTTGTGCAATACTGCAGGTCTTGGGCGGCTCAAGCAGGAGTGGTTTGTTGGTACAACAATGATCAAAAACCGGTTATTAAAAAAATTGAGAGCAAGAAGCAATGAACAATCGAAAAATACACCACAGAACCAATACCACCACAGGACTAATCAGTGCATATTTCAGACATATGACACATAAGAAGGTAATGACCAAAAGCAAGGCAGCAATGATCATACACAGTAGCGTAGCTCAGATTATTACACAACTAGATATAGAAAAATCAATCACAGGATGAAGGCACCGTTACAAATTTATTCTACGAGCTGGTTGAACAACTGAGGAACAATGTTTGAAAGAGCGGGCTCAAGTTCAAACTTACGATGATAAAGAAATTTTAGTCTTGTTATTTTTCAGCAGTTCTGTAAGGTCATGATGTTGTTTGTTTGCATTAAAGAGGTAGGTGAGTCATGTCAGCGGTGACGATTATATATGAACCGTAGAGCCTCTCTAGGCAGTCACAACCTGAGATGCCGTGCGTTTGCCAGCAAAACTTGTGACTCGTAGGAGAGAATATAGACACTGGTTTTGTGTGCAGATTGCGACAAGGCACTGTGCGTGGACCAATGTTAAAAGGGATACCACGCTTTGAAATACCGTTGAAAATTTTTCAGTTCTGAGTGAAGCCAACACCAAAAGCTTTTCCTCATTTTTTCAAATCCTTTTTTTTTTTTTTGACTTCGCTCATTTTGTACATCAAAAGCCACAATTAGGTAAATTGGTCATCTGGTAAAGTTTTTCTCCGAAAAATTTGTCAATCAGTGGGTTAAAATGGAACATACATTCGAACCCCGCTGCAATGAACGCTGCTTCAAGGAAATTTTTACTACAACGAAAAATTTTTGGTTCCCTGTCGGTCGATAGGAGTCGATGCATAAATATTCTCGCCATAACAAACAGTCTTTTTTCTGCCGTTTCGCTTCAACGAAATTTGTCGATGTAATTCCAAGCTCAAATATTTAATGCTGTACAATAAACACACCCTTGAAAATTTCGATTCATTTTCAGACCATAAAAATACATCTACGTAGTCTAAAACGCACGTTGGCACCACCAGAAACCGCCACCGTTTACTGAGCATGGAGGCTGC
The DNA here is from genome assembly GCA_013436015.1 of Rhipicephalus annulatus. Taxonomy (NCBI): domain Eukaryota; kingdom Metazoa; phylum Arthropoda; class Arachnida; order Ixodida; family Ixodidae; genus Rhipicephalus; species Rhipicephalus annulatus. The sequence continues at coordinate 185,157 of WOVY01010862.1, read as the reverse complement.
CATTGCTCGATAGCGTTGGCAATGACACTACCCTTCTTTTGCCACTGGCTTGCTTTTAGGCCGCAGACAATCTAAAGCTGAAGCTCGTTTCCTACAAGCTTCTAACGCTGCTACTAAGTGCACTTGAGGAAGGATGCCTTTTCCGATGCCAGTGCTTTTGGTTATTTTGCTTAGTCAGTGTGATCACTGGTCAGAGCGGCAGTTCGTTTGCGCTATCAACATAAGCCAGCCACTACTACTGCATGATAAGAACAGCATAGAATAAGGCATAAGTAAGTCACCACTCCACAATAACGTACCTGCATCTCGGCATTCTCGGATACCTTTTAACGGCGGACAGCTGCTGGTGTTATGGTGTTAGTGCAACTGTTAGGTTCGTTCACGAAAGCTGTTAAGGGCCGTTGTTTCAGCGTGCTTTTCAACATGGTCCCGCTATTCATGTATGAGAATCGCATCTAGACGCTGCTGGGGAAAAAGAAAAAAGAAAGCAGACGACACTTTTATTAGAATTTTAGAAATAAAAGGTATATTGTTTTGCTAGCTCAGGCCGGTATATTCTGTACGATATGACAATGAAATTTGCGCTTAAACGAAATTTTTTCTGCGCCCCTTTAGTTTTATTGTAGCGGGGTTCAACTGTATTTCCTTATTCACAATTGCTTGCAAGGCCATTGGAGGGAGAAAATCAGTTAGAGGGATGACAAAAAAAGCAACAAAACTGAGGTTACAATTGGTACATTAAAACATAAGTGCATAGCATTATTGAGAAACGTTATGAGGTAATTGTGAAATGCTTTGTGGCCAGACATGAATATAATGTTGTTCAGAGGACCATTACCTTATTTATTGATCTATTTGTTTTATTTATGAAAGAAAGACATAAAAAATAAAATAAACTTAGCCAGCCCTTGGCAGCTGTTGTCAGATACTTGGTCGTAGCGTAGTGCGGGACCATTCAGGCACTGTGGCCACTTGTTTTCTGTTTTTCGGTTATGCTTACCGAGCCTCGCCTTGGGGTTCAAATACGGCAAAAAGCACAGGCTACTGATGTGCACTTTGTCGCCCTCCCTTAGCATGGTGACTTATGTGGGCATACTTGTTTCGCCTGAAGGCATCAGAGGTGCTTTCAGCAAGAGGTGATTGCAGTGGCATGTAATGAAATGGCAGCCTGTGTTTTGCACCAGGGAGACAATGACACCATGCTGGGCGGCTACGGTGGTGTTCCCTGCTGCCAGCAGCAGCCACCCTCATTTGCCACCCCCTTGGGCCGCCTGCCAGGTGGGGCCACGGTTGCAGTGGTTCCCCCCAATGCTCCTACACCCAGCAGCCTGTTTCCTTCAGCACCCGAAGTGCCTGCCATTCCGAGGCTTGTTATCCGCCCTGTCGGCTCTCTTGTACAACACAACCATTCATACTCTGCGGCTGATGTGGCTGCCGCGACGGGTCAGTCCTTTCCACACCTCAACCTTAAATGTTTGTGTGCAAAAGAACAGAAGAAAAAAAAAGGAATAGTGGGATATATGTACAGATAAGCTTTCATAAATTGGCATTTTTGATATAACATGGTATTTAACTTTTATGACTCAGTATAATGAAGCATGTTTATCCACTCTTTCAGTGATGAAAAGATTTACTGCAATGAAACACTGAGACAATGCACTAGAGTCTCTTTATAAAGGACTCAAAACAAAGAAATGGTCGTTATATCTGTAGTTTGTTGTACATGGGCTCTCTCATCAAAACTTGCACAAATTAGCAATCAAGTCGTTCACCCTGCTTTATTACCTAGTGCTGACAACTATCAGTTATGTGGACTGACTTTCTCTAGTTTCTTTGGTGTTTTAAATGAGTTCTATATATCTTTTATGTCTGTCTCAGTAAATGAAACTGCCGTTAAATGGAACACATGTTCCTGTTCGCTGCTAGTTAGTTTTAAAGGGGCCCTACAACACTTTTTGAGCATGGTCAGAAAACGCGCTGCTGATCGGTAGTAGAAGCTCACAAGAACACTTGAGCCAAATGTTATAGTGCAGCACGCGACCTGGAATTCACAATAAATTATCGGAGTCAGCTAACAATTGCTTTCTCTTCTTTCGACAAATGACAAAGGACGCTCAAAAACTACTCGTAGAAAGCCCATTTATCAGCCATTGGCTGATTTCAACACGGCGCGCTCGGTCGTTGCAGAGATAGTCGCGGGAGGCCGCAACTTGTCCACGCGTGTGTGCACGGTCACACTGAAAAAGCTGCGCATTCGAAGAAAAAGAAAGTGCTGAACGCCACGAGGGGCTCCGGAAATATTTTCTTTGCGCCTGCCATTCCTCTCTGCTTAGCTTCCAGCGCTTTCGTCAGGACGAGAGAAGAGACAATGCAATTACAACATGTGACAAAGCTTTGTAACTCCACTCGCAATGGACAGATTCTTAAAATTTTTGCGGCATTGAATTCGTGAGGCAATAAGCTCTTCCAGTGAATTCATTCCATGGTTACTTAAAAAAGTGTTTCAGGGCCCCTTTAAGGAGTTTCTGCTGTGCTAAAAACATTTAGTCACATCAGCTTCGTGTGGCCGACGAGATGGTAGCCTAAGAGGGTGCCAATAATGGGATGCTGTCATTTTGCCACTTAATGGTGTTCAAATTCTATGCAGAAAATTGTGAGTCATCGGAAGAAGAGGATGAAGAAGAAGTAATGTCGATGAACAGTGCCTTTGGCTTGGCGTGCGAGACTGAGGAGCAACGACATGCGCGAGCATCGCGGGATGAGAAACGGGCACGAGCACTCAACCTGCCCTTGTCCAACGCTGAGATTGTGGACCTGCCAATTGATGAGTTCAATGAGCGACTCTCCAAGTACGAGCTGACAGAGGCACAACTGGCGCTGATCAGGGACATTCGTCGGCGCGGCAAGAACAAGGTGGGCAATTGTAGTGCTTTTTCGGCGCGTCGTTGGGTTGCCTTAAATGACACAAAGTTTTAGTGCTAACCCCATGGTTAGCACTAAAACCTGCTGGCAAAATTCTGCTGGTAACCTGCTGGCAAAATTTGAGCATACTGGGTGCAGTACAAAGTTTATATTTTAATGTTTTTATTTTGTTGTAGGTGAAGTGTATAGCATAGGGCTTACCGTGTGACCATGAGTAGTAACAGAATGAACCGACACCTTGAAAGTGGCTACCCCAGGACATGCTTACATTGCATCGAACCGAAAGGCCTCCTGGGGCACATTGAGTGCCCATAAAGGGCTCACAGACATGAAACTCCATATTAACAAGAAAGTGTTTTATGCCAGGGTCCACCAAGACTTCACTGACATCATCACGGAAATGACATGAGTAAAATACACATGAGCAGATGACAGAGCAAAATGACAGAGGTGGATGACATGGGAGTACACTCTGCAACCTCGTGGTTCGCAGCAATAGGCGTCAGGCACTTTACCCACTGCACTACTGACACACATAAGCAAGACACATCTCTCACTTCTTCTCTGCAAGAGAGATGCTAGCAGGAAGTGGAATGCTTCGATGCATTCGTAGCTCATGCTACACTCGCACATCGATATAAGAAACCTAAATATATAAATATCGGTTTTAATGAAGCAAATTAAGAATAGCTTGCAAAAAATATACTGTTTGGAATATACATTTATAAGGAATACAGTGAAATCTTGATACAACGAATTTCGTGTGACCGCTGAAAATCATTTGTTATTTTGAAAAGTTGTATGAAAGTTGAAAATCTGCACAAAAATCGTAAACGTAAACTCGTGAGTCGCTTTCCTGTGCTGTGTGTACATTAGCAACCATGTTATGCTCTAATAAGCGGAAGAAAAAAAAAACTCGATATTACAGAACCAGTGTATGTCTATTTGAGGAAGAGCATAATCTATCCTGATGTGAGTAGCTCAACTGCTGAAAGAAGAACCATCCTTCTTAGACACTGTGAAGCATCAGCATTAAATACCGATTCTCCACCTTAGCGCGTGCTGGAAACATGTCAGCGACACTCACGTGCATGCTTTGTTGTCGCACTGTGCGTAGTGTTCGAGCGCTTGTGAAGCATGCACGGGTAGTCATCGGGGACGTCTACCCACAGGTCACTCGCGTCGCATTTTTCACTCTCATAGCATTCCTTTTGTGCTGCTTTCGGAGCTCCTCTAGAGCATTCAACCACCAACTAAAAGAAAAACCACTGTGTAACAAGTGCACAGGTAAAGCTCCCGGACGAAAGCAAAGGCGATATATGTACTATATATGTTGTCGTTCACGTTACAACTAAAAAAGAAAGCTTAGAAACACTTGACTGTGGTGCAAAATACCTTTCAGGGGGAAAAAAAGAGGCAGGAAAAAAAAAAGTGGCAGCATATCCACAAAGTGAATGATAACGAGTGGGGTGAAGCTTCAGAGGATTTTATCGGTAAACTGCGAATCGCCCGTCGATCTGTCTGTTGTTTATCTGTCCGCCCACACCTGCTGAGTGAGTCACCGAACTAGCTAGGAGAGACAGACGCAAGGCTTTAGGATCTTTGCCCCTAAAAAGAAGCGCCAACGCGCTTCACCTCGTCTTCTTTTTTTTTTTCCTCCTTTTTTTCTGAAAAGTATTTTGCACCATAGTCAAGTGTTTTTAAGCAATGTAAGCACTAACCGCCCAAAATGAAGTCGTCGTTGGTGAGAAAAAAAGCTTTTACTCACCACGAGGATGCAGCCAAGCGCTTGTGTAGTGCGCAGCCATTGTGGTTTACTCATTTTTCAAACGTGACTGGACACAATGGCGCTGTTTCTCGTGGCTTATAGAAGGTAGCTTATGCCAAATGCAGCTAGGTGAATTTGGACAAGCGAATGTCGAATTTCGGTGTTCTGTAGCTTTAAAAAAACAACAACCCCTTTAGGCACTATAGGACAGAAAAGGATATCGAGAAGAAAGTACTCATATGATTCGTCATCATTATGATCTTGGTTATTTACTGAGTGCAATAAAAAAAAGGCCCAAATGACTGCTTCTTGATGCCAAAACATATGTCGTGGCTTCATTCAGTTTTTGTTAACCACTTAAAAAATGTCAAGCTTTAGTTATGGGGAAGGCAGTGACTATGGTGATGGGGCCTGTCAGCGCAGTTCTGTCGTTAAAAGTGAGGGCGCCGTTCACCGTAGTAAAATCGTAACAGTGACAGGGTCCGTCATAATAGGCATGCTGCTATAGCAACCACCCCGTCATGTTAAAGCAATGACTACGGTGAGGGGACCCGTCACCGTAGTGTAACGGTAAAAATGAGGGGACCCGCTGCCCTAAATTTGTAGTTTTAGATGCCACTGTCTCTTTTCTGGTGGTGCAGTGGCTTGACACGCTGTGGGGGAAGCGGTCGAGTCGTTATGCAGGTCATCAGTTGAAATTTACGTTTTCGAAAGGTTTACTTTTCTTTTTGAAGGTAATGCTGCAAGAAAATCATGTCACTGTCTGCAGGGAAAATCTTGTCACTGTCTGCGGCAGTTGATAGACAGCCCTATCATGTGGATTTCATGGTGCAGTGTCGTTGGTGTCCGACTTCGGTGCGAATCGCGCTTTTTTTAATTTATTTTCTCAGTATTGTTACAAGTATTATTACTTATTTTTCATCGATAATCGTGTTCATTTATCGGGGATATAACTATCAACTTTCTTTTATGTCTAACGGCGAATGAAAACCTTTCCCGATGATTTTCGATTGGTACTGCACTGGGCGAACAGATTTCGTTGTATGTGTGCGAATTAACTTTATTATCGCATTGAACAACTACTCTCGACGGAATTTCTATTCATTTACATTGATACCCTAGCGCCAACTAATAATTTGTTACACAGAACGTGATTTTCCCAAATCAATTTGTTCCACGTATTTTTCGTGTCGTTGTATAAAGGTGACATATGGGCTGATGCCAAACGTTGTGCAGGTCAACATAGAATGTGTTCCAACCCCAAGGGCTACAATACACATGACTACAAGACATGATGATATAGCTCCGACTTTGAGCCTACTTCACGTGAAATCGCACACACAGACTTATCCATGTGATCGAGTCAGCTCCTTCAAACAAAGGGATGTGCACGTCGCTTTCGTCGCATAAATGAGTGCTATTGCTATGCAAGGCGTAGACAGACATTCAAGCTCTCTACAGTGCAGTAGATACTCGCATGGTGGTGTTCTCTCCATAGCTGTCTTCCCATCATGTGACGATGCTGTCCTGCAGGAGCAAAACGTGTTCCATATCATTCTCGCCGATTAAAGTGCGAGCACGCCGAAGTCGTGGGCCTGAACCGTCATCTGTATGCTTTAATTTGCAAGTGCTATCTGGTGCGACTGCAGGCTTTGGTAAACCTCAAGGTGTGACTGAGTAGATGAAATGAATACGCAACTATTAGCATGGATCTATCAGCGCTGAGGCTACTTCGTAATTACATCGTTATGGCACTTATTAATTGCCTCAATGCGTTAGTGTCTGTGCACACGCTTTTAATGGTGGGGTGAAAACTCGCTACACTTGCAGTACTGCAGTGCATTTTGCAATGGGGAGAGCTCAGACCAGGGTTTTGCAGCAGCTGCCACTCAGCAAGCCGGGTCTGTCAGTGAGAACTTCGACTCATCTGATCGCCAGGTTCTCTATGGCCAGTGGCTATTCCCATCGCTCCACTGTAGGATGCTGTTTAAAATAGGCAACAATAGAAACAATATTGAAAGCAGAAAAAAAAAAGAGAGAAAAGATCATTTGGTCAGTGCAACTTGAACTGATGTGGCACGCCAACAACGCATCACGTTGCACACCAACAACATACCCATCCTCGAAAAATCAACGCCGTAGGGCTAACAACCGGAACCAACTGCGACGTAATTTTTTTGCAAAAAAAAAAGCAACATTTCGACTCTTTGAAAGCGCTTATGTCAATGTTGTTGCATTGTTATAAATAATTAAAAAATAACAAGACATCTAAACTGATGACCAGTGGCACGACTGCATCCCCAAGTGCGCGCTCACTCACTGCGCCACCAGAATAGCTGGGCGATGGTGTCTGAAACGACTACAAATTTAGGGCAACGGTAGAGTGTAACGGGCCCCCTTGGTTTTACCATTACACTACGGTGACGGGCCCCCTACTGCTGTCATTGCTTTACGGTGACGGCGGAGGTCACTATAGCTGCATCTCTATTTTGACTGGCCCCTTCACCGTTACGGTTTCGCTACGCTGCCGGGTCCCCTCACTTGTAATGATAGTGCTGCGCTGAAGGGCCTCTTCGCTACAGCCACTGCCTATGGGAAAACATGTGTCTGTGTATGTGCATGTGTGTGTAATATGTTATGAGGAACATCAACTGCAGTAAATATAACAACTCCAGTTAATTATTTTTATATGATTTAAGAGAAAGAAAGCTTGCATTTTTCTCTTGATTTGTTCTGTTGATGCAATTTTTAGCACACATTTATCCCACATCATTATTTTTGGTCGAAGTGAAACATATTTTCTAGAGAATGCTCTCTGATCTCTCTGAAGAGACTCAGTGTGTGGTAGGCTGAGCAGTGCCTGACTTTGAGTTCTCTGACTGATGCCAGGTGGCAGCGCAGAATTGCCGGAAGCGCAAGCTGGACCAGATTCTCTCTCTGCAGCAAGATGTCGAGGCACTGCACCTGGAACGCGAAGAGCTGGAGCGACGGCACGAGGAGCTGCTTGCGCAGCGGCTCTTGGGGCGCGACAAGTACAGCCGCCTGTGTCAGCTGCTGGCCACCCACACCACACGGCCCCTGAGCCCCACCTTGCAGCACTTGACCAGCGTCGAAGCATCTTTAGCCACTTGTGATGGGGCCTGTCACGGGGGTGCACGCCTCAAAAAGAAAGTGCACAGCAAGTGGGAAAGTGACGAGTGAAGTAGCTTGGTGCGGTGGCTAGAAAAGGGCATCCCAGTGACAGCCATTAGCTCTTGCGCTCCAGAGTGCAACACAAGCGCCCTCAATGCGTGGCACGGCAGTAAGCATCATCGTGTGTTCTCTCTGCATAAAGCTGCACACCGAACTCTTGGCCTAGTGTTATAGAGCAGTCTTCCATAGCTGTACGGAGGAGACACGCAGAGAAGATCTTGCAAGTCCTTTCTGGGGTCCCTTATTCGGAGATGCTTGAGAGTTGCTGCCTTGTCACGATACTCAAATGATGACCGCTGCTGTTGCAAAATTACACTAGCCTATTCAAGCTACCAACTTGGTCACGGGTGCCGCCATGTCTTGTGTGGTGCCCTTGTATGTATCATGGATTGTGGTCTTACTTGGCATTGAGACACGTGATGAGCTGCAATCGTTTTGCTTGTAAGTGTGGTTTCTGAGAAACAACTGTGCACTCTGTAGGTTGGTCAATGTTTGCAAGTAGTGTCTTGAGTCTTCCAGTGAGAACCCCCTCAGCCCTTTTTAGCCACTGCCTCTATGCAAGAAAAAGCAACACTTGTGATTTCGATGACGCTTCTTGCCACGGAGGTTTGCTCAGCGGACAATGGTGAACTGTGTGTGTCTGTGTGCACTGAAAGTGCAAAAGAGGACCAAGTGCAGTCACCGTCTTCATTCTGCGTCTTTTCTGCCCCTTCCAAGGCTTTTTTTTTTTTTAACGTCTCAAGTTACTGCCAACTGTTGTAAATGCATTTTTATTTTCTGGGGTCTCTGTAGGAAACAAAACCTCATTGTTTGGCTTGGCAGTTTTTCACGACGCTAGATTGTTGCGCTGTAAATATAAAAGTTTTTTAGCTTTGGCTGTTAAAGAAATAGATTTGTGCCTTCTTAAGTACAGCACACCGGCTAAATCGTCGGAAGAACAACAGCGTGTTCTATTTTAAGTATTGCATCAGTAGCTCGCAAAGAAATGTCGAGTTGGACACACATTGAAGAGAAAACTTGTGCAATGAACTATTTGCGCTACCACGGTCCTCTAAGCTTATGTCTTACTGGATATTTTGTGCTGGTGTGGCTTAACATAGATTATATATTTGCACAAGTTGAATGAATTATTTATTCTGTATGATTCAGGTTTTTGTCCTTTGGTTACTACAATCATTCTCTGTTAAGAATGCAGTTTCATTTCCAATAAACTTTGTTGATTAGTATGAACTTGCAGGCTCTTTAACTTAGCTGTCGCCTGTAGACAGTAAGCAGCCATTCCACCCTTTTTCCAAACAGTTTCAAGACTGATTATCTGCACAGTCCTGACAAATGTGTTATGATAAGTTTTGGTATTTGAGGACATCGAGCACAGGCATGACACAAACAACTCCATAAAGGGGCTGTGTGGACTGGGTGTTTTTGGCTTCAACGCTATGCAGCTGCACAAGAAAGTGTATAGTATGTTCATCCAAATGGCATTGGACCTACAGTTAGCTCCGCAAATTACCAACGAAAGTGGAAATTTACATTTGACGAAGTACCAAGCACCTTCTTGAAACAGTACGTGGAATGGTGCTCAGCATGTACGAAGGTGTTAAAAGAAGGTGTCTTGCCAAACGACTGGAGATCTGCCCAAGTTGAGTCTATTCATGAATTTGGTCATAAAAAAATTTACTCTTAAGTACTGCCCAATATCACTACCCTCAATACCATGTAAAATTTTAGAACATATATATGAAACACATATCCACCTTTCTTCGACACCGTTTCTGATGGGAATATTCTACAGTTACCCAAGTAGTTGGTATTATACATAATTTCAATGCTATAGCGTTAAATATCTCGTTTTGCAGAAATGTTGATGTCGGCGTTGTTGGTTGTGAGTGCGACCGAAAAATTATCTTTGCGCGATTGAAAATCGAAAAAGATGCAAGTAAAATAAATAATAAAAAACGCCTGGTCTGGGGGGATGGTGCAACGCAGTGACAGTGAAAGCTAGAAGAGCGGCCTTTCAGAGCCTTTTCAAATTACTTATTGGGTACCTACTGCAAGCACACTTGCTTGATACCCACTAGGGCATTAAAAATAAACTTTTGGGTAGTAGGCCCGCATTCGCTATGCTCTTTTTCATTCTTCTGAAAAGCGTGTTATCCGCTAAACACTTGCCAATTGTTCATGCAGTGGCTGACAACGATGAGGGTTGTAATGGGTTGCAGCATGGAGCATTGGACTGCCCACTCGTTATGCTATTCGCTTTGTGTGACGACTGGTTGTTCTTTCACTGTTCTAAAACGCTTTATAAGTCATATTCCCGCGATTGCTTTCCTGACAACAAGCCTGCCTTAGACAAGTTTGCCAACAAGTCACAAGCACCAGCATAGCTCAGTAAATAGAATACTGGGCTGGCACCCAGCGGACCCGGGTTCGAGCCCCACTGTGTCGTTGGTGCTAGGTTTCCCAACAAGTCACAAGCACGGGCGTAGCTCAGTGGTAGTATACTGGGCTGGCACCCAGTAATACCGGGTTTTTGAGCCCCACTGTGTCTTTGGTGCTAGTTTTTTTTTTTTTTTCTAAATTTGCGCGATGTGATTAGGGACACCGGCGGCAGCGGCGGACAACTGTGCGTGACCCGCGTTGTGATCTCGTAACAGCTTTCGCTGTAAAAAGTACAGTTTGAGTTGGGATCGAGCCATGGTCGTTTGCGTGGCAAGTGGGTTGTCTACCACACAGACATGCCTATGCTTGTGAATACAGTTAAAATAACTTCCTTAGCTTGGAAGTGCAGTGAAAGTAATTTTCATGCTTTACAAACATACGCATCCTGTATACATGCTTCACAATAAAACATGAAATATTGCCATAATAATGCATGGTACAAGCTTACATTGCCATCGGTTGTCGGAACATTGGATTATTATAATGGCTTCTTGGTTTAATGCCAGTCACCCACTACAAAAGGCACATACCATACAGCACCCTTATCTCTTTCGTTAGTGCGCGAAAATGGTTATTTTTCATATGTCTCATAGTTTTGCCAGTTTTAAAAGTACTCCAGCACGCATTGTGGCACACCAAATTTTGCACAATGAAAAGCTCTTTCCAAGAAAGATATTGTCGCAATGTGCAAAGAACAGGACACAAGGCTTCGTTTCGAGGTTAACAGCAAGGCTATATTTTCACACAAAAACAAAGCGCAAGAGCAGATGCGCAACGTCGTCTTCCTCGAAAAACGCCAGAGACTGCCACTCGTAATGCTGGCTTCTTTCTCCTCTGTTGAGCTCCCTTTGTTTGTTAGCCTCCCTTTCAAGGAGGCATTGTACCAATGCTTCATCATCATGGCGGCAGGGTTTGTAGACACTGGCTGCACACTGGTTCATTCGGACAAACAAAGCTTCATCCAAACCAGGTGCACAACTTCTGGTGCATGTCTTTGACGTTTTGAACAATGTGGACTGTCATGAATCGCCTCATAGTTAACATCACTGAGACGCTGGAGGACTTTATATGGCCTAAAGTACCGTCTTAAGAGCTTTTCCGAGAGGCCATGACGGCGAACTGGGGTCCAGATCCAAACTTTAGCTCCTGGTTTATAGGAGACTGGTCGGTGACGAAGATTATAGCGCTTTGTGTCATAGTCCTGGTGGCGACGAATACGTACGCGGGCAAGTTGGCGGGCTTCTTCAGCAAGCTGAGTTATGTAGTCTGCCTGTGTTTCAACGCCATCGCTTTCATGCGGCAACATAGCGTCGAGCATGGTTGTGACATCACGGCCATAGAGAAGACGGAATGATGTCATGTGTGTTGTCTCTTGCTGTGCCGCCGTATTGTAAGCAAAAGTGACATACAGCAGTATCTCATCCCAGTTTTTATGTTCCACATCGACGTACATGCAAAGCATATCCTTAAGTGTTTTGTTCAGCCGTTCCGTCAGACCATTTGTTTGTGGATGGTACGCCGTTGTACGCCGGTGAGATGTTCCGCTTAGGCTTATAACTGTGCATAATAGCTTGGCTGTCAATGCTTTTTTTCGGTCAGTTATTACTGCAGATGGAGCGCCATGCCTCAGGACTATATTCTCAATGAAAAACTGTGCTGCTTTCACTTGCTGTGCCCACTCCAAAGCCTTGGTTTTGGCGTAGCAAGTAAGGTAGTCTGTGGCTACAATTATCCATTTGCGACCAGCAGCTGAAGTTGGAAATGGTCCTAGAAGATCCATTCCGACTTGAGCGAATGGAGTTTCCGGCACATCAATTGGATGGAGGAGCCCTGCTGGTTTGACGGCTGGCACTTTCCTACGTCGGCACTCAAGACAAGTCTGAACGTGCTGTTGAACGGTTGCCGTCAGTTTCGGCCAGTAATATTTCTGTCGCACTCGGCATAGCGTTCGTGTGTGGCCTAAATGACCGGATGTCGGTTCGTCATGGCACGCCTCTAGTACTTCTTTCCTGAGTGGTGTTGGGACGACAAGTAAATGTAGCCGCTCGGAGAAAAGTTCACCTTATAAAGGACCTCGTTGCGCAAACAAAACGATTCTACCCCTCTTGCAAAGAGCTTTGGCATAGCAGATGTGCGTCCCTCTAAGAAATCAATAAGGGGTTGCAGCTCGGGAGTCGTCGCATTGCTGCTGTGCGATTGTAGACATGTTGACTACACCGGTAAACGCCGCATGGTCATTAGAAGACGCATTTGCGTCTTCTAATGGGGCGCGAGAAAGGCAATCGGCGTCTGTATGTCGTTTTCCGATTTATAAACTATAGCCATATCGAATTTTTGAAGCTTGAGGCTCCAGCGTGCCAATCATCCTGACGGGTCCTTTATGCTCGTCAATCAGCAAAGCGAGTAGTGATCGCTAATGACTTTAAACGGACGGCCAAACAAATATGGACGAAACTTCATGACCGCCCACACCACGGCAAGACACTCTTTTTCAGTGGTAGAGTAATTCTCCTCTGTACGGGAGAGAGTCCTACTTGCGTAAGCAATTACTTGTTTGGCGCCACCTTGCCACTGAATGAGCACAGCTCCTAAGCCGACATTGCTGGCGTCGGTATGAACCGCTGTCAGAGCGTCATCGTCAAAGTGTCCAAAAACTGGCGGGTTTTGAAGACGTCGAAGCTTGTTGAATGCTTCCTGCTGCTCTTCACCCCGCACAAACGTGACGTCTTCTCGGGTGAGTTGTGTGAAAGGTGATGCAAAACGCGAAAAATTCTCAATGAAGCGTCGGTAATAGGCGCACAGGCCTGAAAATCGCCTCACTACCTTCTTGTCTGATGGCGTGGGAAAACTTGCTTGCAACAGCGGCTATTTTGTCTGGGTCAGGCCGGACACCTTCACTGTTGACAAGATGTCCCAAGAAAAGAAGCTCTTCGAAGCCAAAGTGACATTTTTCTGGCTTGAGCGTTAGTCCGGCCGATCATATCGCTTGAAATACCGTGTGTAGTCGCTTCAAGTGCTTGTCAAATGTAGCTGAAAATACAATTGCATCGCCCAAATATACCAGGCACGTTTGGCACTTCAGGCGTGATAGGACTGTGTCCATGAGCCGCTGAAACGTTGCCGGTGCTGAGTACAAGCCAAACGGGTGAGCTTTAAACTCATAAAGACCATCGAGTGCCACGAATGCAGTTTTTTGTCGATCTCTTTCGTCAACTTCTATTTGCCAATATCCGCTCCATAAATACATCGACGAGAAATACCATGCATGACGTAGTCGATCGAGAGAATCGTCTATGCAAGGCAGCGGGTAAACATCCTTTTTCGTAACCTGATTGAGCTTGCGATAATCAACGCAGAAACGTAAGGTGCCATCTTTTTTTCTTCACCAATACTACCGGCAATGCCCAAGGACTTTTTGAAACTGAATAACATCATTCTGAAGCATCTTTTGCACCTGACTTTCTGTGGCCTCACGTTCCCGTGGAGCTACTCGGTATGGGTTCTGCCGTATGGGTCTGGCCGTTTCATCCACAATTATGCGACGTTTCGTCAACGGCATTTGGTGAACTCTGGACGTCGAAGAAAAACAGTCCTGAAACTCATTAATAAGCTCCAGAAGGCTTTGCTTTTGCGGGGGCAGTAAACTTGGGCCAACGTCGACGGATAGAGGGGCTGACTCGGTGACATCGGCTTTCTCCGCAGTCTATCAGCCTGCAACCTCAGTGAGCTCCTCCACGTAGGCGACGGCCGCGTCTGCTGCCACCGGGTGACACGAACCTTTTGAGGGCCAAAACGCTCGGTTCACCCAATAGCCGCTTAAAACCGGCTTGACTTGGCTTAAATGTATGAATAGACGGCGACGGAATCGCCGTGTTGGACATTTTTTGGGGACATTTACGTGGTGAGAACGAAAGGTCTACCGTAAGGTTACTCACTAACTTGTGAGGATCTTTACCGTGCGGTGGTTATTTCTCCGTGGTCTTTGCTTGACCAGGAGCTGTATGCATTCGCGAGAACTGCCTCTGCCCATGGATACGTGGTCTCGTTCTGTAATACTGTCTCTAAGCAATGTGGTAACGACTTGCCCGATCATGAACACCGTGTGTTATGCTATTTGTGGATGTATGCCGTACGTGTATGCCTGGTAAGTGCGTGTGTTGCGTAAGGATCGATGTGTCACTTGGGTAAAGTGTATGCTTGTGCCAAAACTTTCATTGAAGCTTCATCTTGCGTAACTGCGTGAGACAGATACGAAATGCACAAGTTGGAAGCGATGGAATATTAGGCGTTTACACGACGTTATTTTCCAAGTGGCTTAAATATGATGTTGCCGATGTTGATAATCGGTTTTCTAAGCTGTCTGTTCTTTTGGGTGTATACAAAGAAAAAAAAAGGAAATAAAATTGAAAATATGCTGGGAGCACTGTAAATGTCCGCTCAAAATCGCCACCTTAAGCGTCTTCTTGAAATTGAACAGTGCCGCAAGGCAGTCGTGCCTTGCGGTGAAGTGCACACAGTGTATTGCGGTAAAACGTACATATTGTGCGCGCTAATGTGTAAATTGGAAATGTAGCACTGACGTTGGGCCTCGTGTGTGCACCTAAATTGTACTCGCGCTATCCTCGGTCTCATCAGTGACGATGCGGCAGTCAGTATTTTCATCATCTTCAGCTTGTGTAACAAGCCCAGAACAATTTACCTAGTAAAATACATTTCGTGGCAGGCAATTTGCAGGGCATTCAGATTTTAGTTCATTGCAGGATTAAATCAAAATTGTTGCATGGCACCTTCAAATAAACGAAACATGCATATTAGAGGCTTCAGTCGTACTTCAAAATTTGTGCCATGCCTCAAATTGAAAATGATTATAAAGGAAATATATACTAAGGTTGGGTGTAGATTACCATTCACAATTCAATTACCATTCATATTTTAGAAACTTAGAAAATTTGTAGCTCATGTTTTCCTATCAAGTAAGCACGAAAATAACTGTTGAAAAATGGTCTACAATTACTCGCACAGTTTGCAAGAAATAAATCTTTGAAACCTATGTCGTGCCAGAACTAAGTGCAAGGTGGTTCGAGAAAACTGGTTATGACCCGACATAATAGCTCGAACATAATAGCATAATGTTCGAATGTCTTACATGGGCTGCTTGTTGGCAAAATGGGGTGGTAATTATTACCTAATTACGCCAGCAGGGATCTGCACCAAGAGACAAAACCTGCTACATCTTTTTCAAAAATTTCATTATTTGTGTCAAGCATGCGTGCACTCTTCGTTGTTGTGTTCTCTCAGGGAGCAAGTATATGGCATGCGCTTGAAATCCATACGTTACCCCTGCGATTTGGAGATGTCATCACCGTGGACGTGAACGTGTAATGTAGTTGAAAACGTTGCTGGGCACCAACTTTCTTAACAATTTGAACCCGCATATACTACAAAAGCTACCACATGACTTCAGCCAAATAGTTTCTAACTATTGTGGTTACTGTCAGATAAAAGTAATAATGAGCTGGTTGTGCTTGGACAACAGTCTTGCTTCACTGTATTAAAATACAGTAATTTAGTACCTGCATATAGAACTGACCATTAGTTATTTTATTTAAATTGTGGTCCTATATGTTACAGTTTACTTTCAAAATATTTCATGCAGGGTGGTTAAGTTCTAAGTCCATACAGTGGACAAATTTTATCAGCAGTACCGCATGCTGTACAATCACTGTTACTTGTCCTAGAAAGCATGGTGTTCCACTATTCCGGTATGTCTCGGCTGGGCTTCTCGACCTCGAGGACTGTACATGTCAAACAGTTTGCCAAGTGTAGCTACTTACTCCCCCATAACTCTAAATTTTGTCAAGCCATAATGAATAATGGGCAGTAAGGACCAGTTACAAAACCCTTTTTTTATGAAGTGCTCAATAATCAGGAACCTAACAATTCTGTACATAAACGATGACAGCAACCACTTTTCCACACAATGAACGATTAGTTTGTACTAATAAAAGCATTAATATAATCAGACTCTTTTTTTTTTTGGAATGTAAATACAATGCATAAAAAGTCTTACCAGTCTGTGCTTCAATATCGTAGCTAAACTACCACTGAAAGCCAGAGTCATCTACAAATACCATGTGAATTCCCGGAAAGCAGTAGGTAGCTTGATATAAATTGGGCATAAAAAGTCTTACCAGTCTGTGCTTCAATATCGTAGCTAAACTACCACTGAAAGCCAGAGTCATTTACAAATGCCATGTGAATTCCCGGAAAGCAGTAGGTAGCTTGATATAAATTGGGGATGTCTGCAAAAAAACAAAAAGCCTACGTTTATGTTGAGCAGAAATCCAAGTGAACATGCATACATATGTTCATGAACTAGTTCCCTGTAACATGTGGTGGAACAGCTCTAGCTTAAAAGCTTCAGGCGGCTTTTATGCTGCTCCAAAGAGATTTTAGTTGCTCAACAAGCTTCGGAAATGCCTTTCATGAGTCGCGTCGCTGTGCCTGTTGAGTCTTTAAAAAAAACAGGTTTGAAGGGGATGCTAAAAATTTTATTTGAAGGGTTGAGTAGCAGAGAGCATTACTTTATTAAAGTCTTCTATTTTATTACGTTAGCACTGAGGCTTGCAGGTATAGTAAATGAGCATGGTCACATGAGTAACACCTCAGAGGTCAATAATTTTTGGGTTGACAGCAAAGTATGCATGAGACAGGATTATGCAAATTGCAGAAGTAGAAGTAATGAAGTTGTCGAGAAGACTTTGTTAACAGTACATTTACAGGCTTCATGCAGAGTTTGCTTTCTAGCAGGGTGAATTCACTTTTGCTGCTGCTTCCGATGGCATCATTGCACTTCATAAGCACTGGTTTTATGCACTGCACGTGACAATTTTGTTTTTTCAAGGTTTATGTACTGATTAAAAAGTATAGGATCAAGAAACCTTTCTTAAGTCTTAATCAGGCTCACCATAGAGGTAAGTGGTGACATTTTAGTGAGTTATATGTGGGAGGTCTGTGTACATAACATCATAGTAATCTTGCAATGCTGTAGCTTTATTTGTGTAAGGAGTGAAGCTTCTTTTCCTGTTAAAAATTTCTGCCAAGCGAACAAGTTCCAACAGCAGGATTGGCCCTTGGGTAAAGCAGGTAGTAAGAGTGAGCTTATTCACAAGCCCTTCAAGAGTACCCACTAAAGGAACTAGTACCTATAGGGCAAAAATTCCAGTGCACCAGGAAGGACAATGGAGGACGGTGCAGATTAACATTTCAGGAGTGTATCTTCTGGACATTGTCCTTCTCTAGCCACAAGCTTGTATGGCCAATGTTTAGCAGACTCCTACTAACATAAACAAGATATAAATGTTATTTCTCTACTGCAAGATGACACACCATATACCTTTTGAGAGAGTCCTCACCACAAGCCCTTACATTAGCCTAAAGATACTTTTTTCTACGGTGCCCTTTTTTGCCCTAAACAGTTGTCTCAAGCAACAATATGCACATTGTGACAGTCTAGCTGGTGACCACAGAGATGGCTCCAGCCATCATAATGTATACTCCACTCAAAATGTAAGACACTGCCAAATCATAGTCCGGTGTGCGTGCATAAAACCTTGAACATGTAAGCAGTGACCACTTCTCTTGTGTTCTCTGCACTGGTGCATGCTTGCCGCACACCTGTTCAAGATTGTGACAGTGAAATTAGTTCTGGCAATGCTGTCTCAGAGGTAAGACTGTGTACACCCCCAGGAACACCATGGTGGAGCGAGCAGAGGTTCATATCAAATGTAGTAATAAACTGGCAACACCATGGTGACATAAGCACACTTGCAATAATTTATTACATTAATTGATTGAGGCAGGACATCGCACCGCTAAGCCTAGTTGTGATCCTCTTTGTTATTGTCTTCATAGATTTCTCGGTCACAGCACAGGAAGAACAATTTCTTTGTGGGAGCACCATATTTTAAGCTTGCATGACTCCGATGAAGCACTGTCCGAACAGATATATTGAAAATGTCAATACTTCGTGTCCTATAAATGGTGAACTTGTCACATTCAGCCGGTGATCCTGCAGGAGCTCTAGCATTTACTCTAAGGTCATTTTGCATCAACAATGCCACATACAATAGTTTAACAATAGTTGTTAATGTGCAAGATGGTGCATAGCTTCAGGGAGGTAATTAAGCTAAGGGGGAAATTTCTAGATGTCTAAGCATCACAGGAAAAATGAAAAAGCACAGGGAAAGAGCGTCACTCGCAGCTGAACTACAGAAAATATTTACACCGCACCACACATTTGCATCATCTATAATTTCCCCTAATAATGTTATACCAACCAGCCCAGCAACAAGTACTTCCAAAGTAATAAAGTGCAGAATGACACTTGCACTGGACAAGAAACACAGGACGTGATTAAACTGCCATCTATCTTTATTTGTGCAGGGTGTCTACCAACCTGGAAAAGTCGGGGAATTGGGGCCTTGCTGGAAAACTGTGGGAACTTTGGTAAAACCTGGCTAATTCATAAAAACTGGTGGTAGTCTGTGCCACCATCACAAAAATAAGCATTACCCTTGATCAATACTCAAAAGTTCAATCCTTCGACTGCAACTACAGCGAACAGCTAGAAGAGGCCTGAAGAAAAGGCTATGCATAACTGTTTCTTCTTAGTGTACAAACAAAAGGATACACTGACCAAAATAACACAAAGTTTATTGACGTTTGGGCACCCGATATTGTACTGAATGACAGCCATGAGAAAAGTACAGCGTATTTAAGTATGACTAGGTGCGTGATGTAAGCACCGAAAGTATATGGTCAGTGTTCCATAAATCTTATTGAGGATATGTGCAGCTGTGTGCATGTGCAGGGATTCTAGGTGCCGACATGATGCAAGCTTGTTTTCTTCGACCAGAACACGGTTGCTTGACCAGTCAATTTGAAAGCCTGTATATTCCACATGATCAGCGAGGGCATTCAAGGCCGCCCATGATTTGGTGACTTCATATTCCTGCTGCTTTTATTGAAATCACAGGTCTCATAGACTGACATGTTGTCATGCTCGTGGCAGACTACAGTGTAAACAAGACTATGGAAATTTCCGCTCGGCAGCTTGTTCTTCCCATTGACTAAAGCATTCCTTAGCTTCCATGTTGGTACATGCACTATTTTGATGTATGTTCCTTCTACATATGAAATACCATATCTGACTTTCCAAGCACAGCATTTCTCACATCGGTAAATTTGTGCATATTTGTCGTGCCCACAATTTCGGCTTGGCTTGAAAGCCTTTTAGTTGGGTGCTTATGTTAGAACTGCCATCACAAGAGGTTTTCTGGGCTATGTCTTGCCTTTTATAACATTACTGCTAATATTATTATTGGTGATGCAGCTGCAAACGTCCTCCGCTATACACTTATTGCAGATATTTCAAGAGTAGCACACTCTCTTCTCATATAATTTTCTTGAGATGGTGTTATTAAATCCATGAGTATTTTTTAGCATTATGTTCATTGAAGAGTCTGTAAACGATGTAGCACGAATGTAACCAAGACATGCAACTTAGCTTCACAAAAAAAGCCTACTGGCTTTTTCAGCTTGCCTTTGTTGTACATAGCATGGTCACTCCT
Source organism: Rhipicephalus annulatus (assembly GCA_013436015.1). Classification (NCBI taxonomy): domain Eukaryota; kingdom Metazoa; phylum Arthropoda; class Arachnida; order Ixodida; family Ixodidae; genus Rhipicephalus; species Rhipicephalus annulatus. Next base: position 165,204 of record WOVY01010862.1, on the reverse strand, counting down.
CACAACCGTGTTCATACTGTCTGAGACGCATCTGGAAGCTAAGTTGCCTGTTTTGGTTGCTGGCAAGGAAGGCTTCTTTTTAACTCTAGATGGCTCTATGTATAATGATAAGGTAGCCACTGCTTTGGAAAAAAGCTGAATAAATCATTTTCTGAGCAACTGCAGCCAATCAATTTATGTGAATGGACACGCATATTCGCTTTCACAAGTAAAGTGGTGTTCCCCAGGGATCAATCCTGGGACCAGTTTTGTTTCTCATTTACATCAACGACATTAGACATGGTTTATCATCTACTGTCAGATTATTTACATACAACGACATCATTTATAGAAAAATTGACAGCACCCAAGCTAACAAGTCATTATAGTTGGACCTTAATAAAATCGCATTTTGGTGTCACCATTGGCAAATGCAAATTAACACTTCCAAAACAAAGGCCGTGACATTTACAAGAGAACATAAAACAGAAATGAGTCAATATGAAATTCAAGCAGTCCCCATTGAAAAAGTATCCCTGTTTAAATATCTTGGAATTCATTTATCTTATGACCTATCTTAGAATAAACGCATCGATATCATAAATAGTGAGGTGTCAAAAGCACTTGGATTTATTAAAGGAAACCTTTACTTGGTGAACTATACCTCTAAAATGCTAGCGTACACTACACTTGTCCGTTCAAAGATAGAATATTGTCGCGGTACAGCACGAACTCTTGTTGTTGCTGGATTTGCAGGCGTGCTAGTTGCCTCGCTTATTCCGCTCGTTCTGTAAACATCTCGGCGTCCGGTTAGACGTCGTCACATTCGTGCGCTAGCATCACATCTAACATGGTTCGTACTTCCCTTCCGTGAATTAGGCTGAACGGGGTCATCCGGGTTGTTTCTTGCTTGGCCGTGTTGTATGCAAACGTGATATACGGCAAGATTTCGTCCTAATTTTTGTGTTCGACGTCTACGTACATTGAAAGCATGTCTTCAATTGTTTTGTTCAGACGCTCTTGTAGCCCGTTCCTTTGCGGGTGGTAGGCGGTGGTCTTACGATGGGTTGTTCCACTCAGCATGAGGACTTGATCCAAAAGAGCCGCTGTAAATGCGGTTCCTCTGTCTGTGATTACGACACTTAGTGCACCATGTCGCAGGACAACGTTTTCGATGAAAAATTGTGCCATCTCCGCTGCTGTACCTCTCTGGATAGCCTTTGTTTCAGCATAACGGGTAAGGTAATCAGTCGCGACAATAACCCAGCGGTTCTTAGTAGTAGAAGTACGAAGTGGGCCAAAAATATCCATGCCAATATGGTCGAATGGTGTTCTTGGGACCTGCACGAGCTGCAGGAGGCCAGCTGGTTTAGTCGGCGGTGACTTCCGTCGCTGGCAGTCGAGGCAAGTACGAACATGGTGTTTTACGGCTATGGTCAGTCTTGGCCAGAAGTAGCGCTGCCGTACTCTGGCCAACGTTCTCGTGCAACCTAAGTGGCCTGAAGTCACGTCGTTGTGGCATGCTTCGAGTACTTCGGAGCAAAGGGTTGCTGGGATGACGAGCAAATACGCAGATCCTGTCGAAGAGAAGTTTCTTTTGTATAGTACTCCGCCCCGTAAGCAAAATGATGACAGCGCTCTTACGAAAACAGTTGGTGCCTTCTGAGATCTTCCCTCCAGGTAATTAATTAGGGTAAGTAACTCAGGGTCGCCACGTTGTTGCTGTGCAATAGCAGTCGAGTCAAGCACACCGAGAAATGCTGTTTCCTCCTCATCGGATAGATTTGCTGATTCGATGGGTGAGCGCGATAGACAGTCGGCATCCATGTGGCAGTTCCCTGATTTGTGTACGACAGTCATGTCGTACTCCTGCAGCTTGAGACTCCAACCCGCTAATCTCCCGGTAGGATCTTGAAGATTTGTCAACCAACACAGTGAATGGTGGTCGCTGATGACTTTGAAAGGGCGGCCGTATAAATACGGGCGAAATTTTGTGACCGCCCGTACCACGGCGAGGCATTCCTTCTCAGTCGTGGAGTAATTAGTCTCGGTGCGTGTCAGTGTTCGGCTTGCATAGGGGATTACTCTTTCTTTGCCCTCCTGCAGCTGCACAAGCACAGCTCCCAAACCAACATTGCTGGCATCAGTGTGTAGCATCGTTGGGGCTTTCTCATCAAAGTGGGCAAGCACTGGAGGCGTCTGTAGTCGCTGGCGCAAGTTCTTAAAAGCACCTTCCTCTTCGTTGCTCCATTGGAAAGCAACGTCTTCTCTCATGAGGCAGGTTAACGGTGACGCGATGCGTGCGAAGTCCGCGATGAATCGCCTATAATACGCACGTAGTCCGAGGAATCGTAAGACAGCCTTCTTAACAGTCGGCACCGGGAACTGTGCAACAGCTGCGTTCTTTTCAGGATCAGGACAAACGCCTGCGTGACTGACAACGTGGCCAAGAAATTGCAGCTCTTCATAGCAAAAGTGGCACTTTTCAGGCTTCAACATCAAGCCCGCGGACCGTATGGCTTGTAAAATTGCCTCAAGCCTTTAAGGTGCTGGTTGAATGTTGCGGCGAAAACTACAACATCATCAAGGTAGACCAAGCAGGTTTTCCACTTCAACCCAGAAAGTACGGTATCCATGAGTCTTTGAAAGGTAGCAGGCGCTGAGCATAAACCAAAGGGCAAGACATTAAATTCATATAAGCCATCTGGTGTCACAAAAGCAGTCTTCTCGCGGTCTCTTGGGTCTACCTGGATTTGCCAATACCCACTCCTTAAGTCCATCGATGAAAAGTAACGAGCATGTCGAAGTCTGTCGAGAGAGCCATCTATACGAGGAAGTGGATATACATCTCTCTTTGTCACCTGATTGAGTTTTCGGTAATCTACACAGAAGCGTAGGCTGCCGTCTTTTTTTTAACGAGGACTACAGGTGATGCCCAGGGGCTTTTTGAGGGCTGAATGACGTCATCTTTTAGCATTATGTCGACTTGCTCTTGTATCACTTCGCGTTCCTTTGGAGCCACGCAATAGGGGTTTTGATGAATTGGTCTCGCCATGTCCTCGGTAATTATCCGATGCTTGGTTAGAGGCGTGCGGCCAACTCTTGATGTTGTCGAAAAGCAGTCTTTGAAGTTAACCAGTAGCTCAAGAAGGCTCTTTCGCTCGTCCTTAGGCAAAGTAGTGCTAACGTCGAAAACTGGTGTTGAATCAAGTTTTGGCGCCTCGTCGACTACTGCCAAGCAGCCTTCTGCGTCTGTGATATCGTCGAAGTAAGCGACGGCCATGCCTTTTGGAAGGTGCCGGCGGTCATCACTAAAATTTGTCAGAAGCAAGTCCGTGCGTGCAGCGGCGACACTGACGATACCTCTTGTGACAGAAATGCCATGTGTGAGGAGGAGCGAGCTTATTCGATCTGCTACTCCTTCGCCGTCAAACTGGAGAGCGGCTGCCACAGAAACAAGCGTGCATGACCGAGGAGGGAGAACTGGAGAACCACATCGTCATCAGTTAGGTGCAATTGGTTTGGTCGCGCCTGTGTACAATCAGGTGCGCTCGAACTGTTGCGGAATGTAATCAAACTGTCTCGGATATTGATGACGGCGCCGTACTCTTGTAAGAAGTCCATACCAATAATTAGATCCTTGCAGCATGCGGCAAGAACGACGAACGACGCAACGAAAGAAGAACCTCCTGTGTCAATTCTCGCTGTGCATCTTCCAGAGGGCATCAATAACTGACCACCTGCCGTCCTTATTTGAGGGCCTGTCCACGGCGTCTTCACTTTCTTGAGGCGGATGGCGAGGTCCTGACTGATAATAGAAAAGCCGGCACTGGTGTCGACTAAGGCTGTTACTTTCTGGCCGTCAAGAAAAACACTAAGGTTGGTGGTCACAATGTCGTCGCTCTCACGTCTTGTCGGATTTACAGCGTCATGTAATGGGGGATGTTCATCGTCATCTTCATGGCCTGCAACCTTATCCCTGGAGGTCGCCGCCCTCAGTTTCCCCGGCGCGGGCTGGGTGACCTTTTGCGTTAAGGTCCGCATAGGTACGTCGGTGTGACGAAGGTAAACGAGCAGGAGAAGGAGAGCGGGATCGATGTCCCAAACCTGGCTGGTGGGTAGGTATTGCGTCCTCGTCAGAAGTACGGTATTTGTAAAAGTGAGAACGGGCTCCATGAAAGAGGCGTCCTCCCGGCGTGGTATGTATTCTTCGTTCGCACGCCGATCGTCAGACCATGTTCGAAGAGGGCGGAACGAATCACTGCGGTGCCGGCAAAGACGGGCAATATGACCTGCACCTCTGCAGTCAAAGTATAGTGGACATCGATCGATTGTGCGCCATGCGTCTGTTCTTCGAAGCGGTGGACGTCTGAGCCTCCCTTCTTGCGACGATGTCCATGGTGCTGCTGTGGACGGCTCGTGGTACGTCGGTCGGCTCGGCGGTTGGCTCAGGGTCTGATCTTGTGGCGGTGACCAAGGGGCTGTCGGCACTGGGTGATATGGCGGCGATGTACCAGATGGTGAACGTCGGAGAGCGTCAGCGTAGGTCATGGGAGGTGCTCGTCACCAGGACCAGCGGTAGAAAATGCATGGCGGATTTCGTCGCGTACCAGTTCAGCCACGGACGCAACGGGGGTTCAAGCAACTGGAGTCCGGAACTTTTGCAGTTCTTTGCAAACTATCTCACTAATGAGGTCTCGCAGGGAGCTTTGATCCTCAGGTATGGTGGCAGCATTGATTGGGGCGCTGCTAGACATTCGATGATACTGCCTGCATCGTTATGGAGGGCCCGCTCGATAGCCGTAGCCTCCTTGATAAAGTCAACTACGGTACTTGGAGGGTGGCACAGTAGCCCGGCGAAAAGTTGCTCCTTAACGCCGCGCATGAGATAGTTCAACGTCCTATCTTCACTCATGTTCGGGTCAGCTCGACGAAAAAGACGAGTCATATCTTCGGCAAACATAGCAACGCTTTCATTGGGTTTTTCAACTCGTATCTCTAACAGCTGCTGCACACGGTCGCGTCGATAGACATTGGCGAGCGTGTCGACAAGCTGTTGTCGGAAGTCGCCCCAAGTTAACAGACTGGCTTCTCTGTTTTCATACTAAATTTTCGCACCGCCGTCAAGGTAGAAATAGGCGCGTAAGAGTTTTTCTTGTTCAGGCCATAGATTAATCTTGGCAACACGCTCATAGTGCTCAAGCCAGTCGTCAACATCTTCATGGGCGCCGCCACTAAAGTGATCGGGAACCAGCAGTTGAAAGATGGTTACCTGTGAAGGCTGTGTCGGCAGGGGTGACTTGGGGCGCCGGTTGCGGACTGGCGTTGGCCATTTGGAGAGGTAATCGGCCCCTGCGAGGTTCCGTGGAAGGAGTGAACTCTGGAGCGAGGCCTATCAGCCGTCGAATGAACCGGTGCACGGGAGTTGCAATGGTTGACAATGCGTCCGAGCTAGATGAACGGTTCCCAGTGGGAGTATGAAGTGTAGTGCATGAGCATCATCATCATTTTTTCAATCACCGTGCCGCGCCTCTCGCGCAGCTGATGCGAGCTCGAGCTGCGCGAGAATTAGAACAAGCTAGCGCACTTGGTGTGTCGGACGTGGACAGCCACCTGCGGCTCCCCTTCAGGCGTGGAATAAAGTGGCGAGAGAAGACACGACCACGTTGGCCGCCGTCCCGTCTTCCTCTCTCGCTACATTGGTGACCCGGAGAACACGCCCTTCGCCGAGCGGCCCGCTGTCATGTTCCCGCAACTCTGCCCGCCAGTGCCGCCGTTCCAATCGACCTACCCCAAGGTATGGTTCATGCAGCTCGATGCCGTTCTTGCGCTGAATGGCGTCACGGACCAGCCGCTGATGCATGCCATTCTTCATGACGCCCTTCCGGTAGAGTTGCGTCATCTCTCTGCCACTTCAACCTCCAGCCAGCAGCCTTACGACGACCTCTGCTCTGCGGTGCTTGCCAGCTATGGCCTCACCTACCACCCGCTGCCGTTTACCCGCGACTTTCAGGTTTTCCCTGCGTCGCAGCGTGCTGGACCCTCTGGCCCGAAGCTCTCATCTGACCGCAACCTAACTTCCCCGACGTCTCCCTCCACCTTGGGTCCGGCCACTAGCGCAGTGATCCTCGCACCCGGTCACAGATCCGACGAGGTGCTTGAAGTCGTTCCTGCTGCCGACAACCTGTCCACCACGAAGTGCGTTTTCTCGAAGTCCTCGGCCGATGGTCGTTCTGGCACGCTTGCTACGTGCACGTTTTTCACGAGAGCGACGGCAGGCGACACTGTGGCCCCACCAGACTCCATGACGACCACCTTGCCGCCTGCCTTGGAGTCTGGCACAGGTGACCTTTCGCCCGTTATTGACTTCCCGACTTCGAAGCTTTCGCCTTCAACAACGTCCAATAAACGATACTTAACCTCTCGTCTGGCCACTAGCGACGCGTGTCCTGCGCCCGACTGCCCATCCGCCATGGTTCTCGACATTTGGGCTGAAGGCAACCAGTCAGCCACGGGGTTTGTGTTTTCATCGTCCTCGGCCGACGACACTGCAGGCATGCTTACCACCGGCTCGTCTCGGCCGACCTCCATGGCTCACAACACGGCTGACACGTCAGGTGCTACGACGGCAACATCACCGAACGCCCTGGTGTCTACCATGACTACGGACATCGACACGCCTGCTATTCACCCCCCGGTCGCGAAGGCTTCAGTGTCGACAATGCCCGAAGGTGCCTTTTCACTCACCTCAATGATCTGCGTGTCCTGCCAGCAGCAACCATCCTCGCCCTCGCAGTCTCTCGCAGGCGAAGTTGAAGCCACAAGCTGTCAACCACGACCAAACTTCCGAGATGTTGCGACTATGACCGACGCTCCTGAGGACGACGTGCCTGGTCTGCCTATGTCACAGCAGACCGCACATCTCACGCCTGGCATACAAGCACCCATCTTCCATACCGACCTGCGCACGAACCGACGTACGCCGACGACTGAAGGTGTTTCCCCAAGTGAAGGTACGCCCACTGAGCCTCCTCCAGTGTCCATATCTGCTGGATCCCATGACACGCCTCCTACTGAGTTCTTGACGGAAACCGTAGGCGAGCTGGCGTGTAACTGGACTGTAGACACACCCTTTTACAAGCCGCATACGTCATTCACCTCTACCCAACGTGTACAATCCTACTTACTCACTGCCAACATAAGTGGTCAACTCCACTCATATTCAAATACCACTCACGTCACGACACCTGCGTACCGACATCGGCACCAGTGCTGTGCACGCCCGCGAAAGCACCGTCAAAGCCATTGCTTGTCGATGGGTGGTCTGCAAGACTTCACTACGCCACTTCTAATTGCTTCGCGCGCAGGGGCCTAATCAGCGTTTGTGCACCCGTCGTCACCTCACCCTGAACGCCTCTCTACCTGCAATGCTCACTCGCAACACCCTGTGCGCTCACAGCTAGCCCCAGCTGGACATCCTGTCACCCACTTATGTGCAAACACAGTTTCCGAACGCTTACTTTCTTCGTCCTCTGCGCAACTCCCAGTGCCGCCCACCAGAGACCCACTGGTTCCCGATGGTCACTACACGTTGACAAACTGGACTTCCTAAACGGACACCTTGCGGATTGTCGTTCATGTATATAGTCTCGTTCTCTTTCTTTGTTATATACACTTCAAATCGCGCAAAGCGTTAGGGGGGGAGCCCTGTAGTGCATGAGCATCATCATCATTTTTTCAATCACCGCGCCGCGCCTCTCGCGCAGCTGATGCGAGCTCGAGCTGCGCGAGAATTAGAACAAGCTAGCGCACTTGGTGTGTCGGACGTGGATAGCCACCGCGGCTCCGCTTCAGGCGTGGAATAAAGTGGCGAGAGAAGACACGCGTGGTCGTCCGCCGTCCCGTCTTCCTCTCTCGCTACAGGAGCATTAGGTAGGGTTGCGGCCCAGCACCTCCACCAGTGTCGCGGTATAGCGCGAACCAAGGCAGATAAATGTTGACACAGTGACTCTCAACAGCTGAACAGCAAGATCACCTTCTTTATCTTCGATCAACCAGAGCTCCACTACCTGATGTCCTGCCAAATCCCCTTATCGTCGTTATGGTCCACCAGTACACACGCGTCAATATGCATCCATCATCTAGAACCCACATCAATCATATCTCATCAATTAACTAGAATCAATACAAAATGAAGCAGCAGGATTTATCACCAAGTAGTATTCTCGCAACTGCAGCACTACAGATATTACACACTCACTTTCATTACCCCTTCTTGAAAAATGCAGGCTGTCGTCACTGTTGTTGCATTTTCATACATTTTTATAATAGTAAATCTGCCTTCGTGAAGCTTGCACAAACACACCTCATAATATTTTGAAACGTATTGATCACCAATTCAAAATACAGCCTTTTTTGGCACGCACAATTATGTATCAACACTCGCATTACTTTGAAGCACACATCACTGGAACACACTGCCGGGCGACATCGCTTGATTCATTGATCATGTCGCCTTTGTAAACCAATTCAATATTTTATTGGACATATGACTTACCTATCTGTGTGTGTTTGTAAGTGCATGTATGTGCTTATTTTTACTCTTCTTTCATTGTAAATATATTTTCTCCTTAAAGATGATAGTCTTGCTTGGTCGTGGACGCAAAAATTTTGGTCTGTCTGTCAGCAAAAAAGGCTCAAGTACGACCACATTCACAGCATTCACCAGTATTGCTCAAGTTTCTGCGTTCATACTTGTACGATTGTCGATAAAAAGCAAATATTGAGCATATTTGAGGCACAATATCAACACGTCGATATTCTGTACTGTGTTTATTCATACTAGAAAAGGCATAAAGAAGTAATTCTAAGCACTGCAGCTGACAATGCGACGCTTCGCACGAAAAGGCAAGTCTCGTACGCTTTGCTAAGACGATACTGTGCTGCTACCTATCTTGAAATCTACAAAATATGGCCTCCAACATTGCACGCATGCTGCGTGCCCACTATAACAAAGGCCATCCTTTCGTTTTCTGAAATTACCACCAGATGACACTCATGTCTCACGCAACACTCCAGGTTCCCATTCACCAGTTTTCTCGTGCAGAACATCAAATAAATATTTCATTCTATTCACTCTTTTCAGGCGAAAGACTTTAGACGACATTTTTAGTCAAATATGTGGATACGGGGCCAGTTTTTTTCCATGGCAATTTTCTGTATATATATATTTTCGCACTATAGCTGCGTCTCTCTTATTAAGTTTTCATTCCTGCCACAATTTTTTTTCCTTTTGCATCTTTCTCTATGGAACTGTATTTTACTTTGTTTATCATTTTAATTTTATAATGGCAATGTTCCGATTTGCAAATTTATTGTATAACCGAAACCCCCTATGTAATGCCCGAATGGGCCTTTAGGGTATATATTAATAAAAAAAGTGTTGATGCATAAGCGGGCGACTGAATGAATAAGTTTATGCCCTGTTACCAACGCTTAATCGGGAACGCGTAGAGGCAAGTGTGAAAAAAGCAAAACGACAAAAATTATCAGTTTTTATTTCAGTGAAGATTCATGTTGCCACTAAGAGCTGTTGTTTCAGAAAAAGACACTTGGTAAATAAATGTTTCACAGTACCTTCAAAGAAATTTGGAGCGTTTAAAGACTTGTGATCCGCTAAGAATTTCCAACTCAGAATCTGTCATCTTATCACTAAGTGAACAACCTTCTTTGTGCCGCAACGCATTCGGTATAGACGTAAAAGATTTATATTATTGTTTGCCCCAATGTGAAGATTTGAAGTGTATAAAGCAGTGTATAAGAGAAGATAATGATGAGTTATTGTTTCAGTGCCAGTATGGCATCTCTATTGCGTCATTTTTAGAGCTCATGCAGGCCACCTAAATTCTACCGTTGTGTCCTGGAAGAGAAATAATTTTGTCCAAAAATCTGGTATCTGCATTGAATCATGAATATACCTGTAATTAGTTATATTTTTCTTGGGGTATGTAGACGGGCAGCTGCGAAAGCATTTGAATTGGTTATCATCACATGCTGTTTGGTATGTCCATGACTTCTTAGTTCTACTGGTCATTAACAATTGCTCTACACTGGTTGCTAATCTAAAGAAAGATGTTAAGGAAAACGGAATGTCAGCATTTCATTTTGGAGTTGCCAAAAATTGATGAGCTACAGTTTCTCGATTGAAGACAGGCTTTCGTCAAAGATGACATATATAGCAATGCCAACCTAGATTCATAAAGCCAATTCTGAATTTTAATTCTTGCCACTCAAAACCACACGGGGAGCCACTGTGTCAACTGTGCTAGGTGTCGCTCTTCAGAAGTTACGCGAGCACCTTATGGCGCATGCATTTGATACACAAGTTGCTCCCCTTGCAAATTCTGGCTTTCCGGGTGACGTGATTTGCTCCTTGTCAGAAAAACTTATTTCAAAGTTCAAGAAGTTTCATCATTGTGATTCTAGTGCCCCAGAAATTAGCAAGAAAAAGAGGCAGGCAGTTATCCCATGCATACACAGGATAGCATATGGTTTGAAAAATGTCGGTGCTCGTTACGGCATAAACATGTCATTCTCAGTACGTAATAAAGTGCATAATGTGTGTACTCTGGTGGATAGAGAGTTGTGTCAGCAGCCAGGGAAAGGGAACAAATGTGTCTCCAGTCATGTCCACAGATATGCTCCCTGCACTACTGGCGTGGTTTATGGGATTCCACTGTCTTGCGGCTGCGAATATTTAGGTGAAATGGGGCGTTACATAAACGTGCGCTTAAGAGAGCATGAGCTAATGCTATCAGATGCTGAAATCATGTCTAATTTGGCAGCTCGTTGTAGGCCATGTGGATGTGTGCTCAGGGCTGGGCAGAGATGCCCGAAAAGGTATTCTGGAATACAGATATCGCAAATGCGTGGTTTGGAAGCATAAAATACAGATACTGAGATAAATTTGTAATTTATGTGACAGGATATTTCAAAGATACTTTTGTAAAAAGACAAAAAAAAATGTTCCGAAATGCAGATACTAAAATACTTTTCTCTATGTCGGGGATAGCTATACTCCATACAGACATTTGTTATGTGCAGCATAATATTTAAAATGTACAGTGCATTGAAACTTGCAAATGAAATTAATTTATTATATTATCGCCATCCTCTGAGTGCCATTAAGGCATTACAAAGAATGCTTACACCGCACATAATTGTTAATAACCACATATTTACAGATATCAGTTGCAATAAAAAACTATGCCGTATGAGAGCATCAGTAACAGGCATTGTACACCGAAATCTGGAACTCAACAGCAAATGTATTAGTTATGCTAGAAGGAGCATAGTTCAAGCGAAGTGCTGGAATCATAAACAAACGAACTTCCAGTTGAAGGTTTAGTGTTTTCTAGAAACATGATAGAAAAGGCAGAAAGAATTAAGAATGGACAAAACAAGGAATGCGAATGGAAACTAAAAAAAAACCTGTTTCGAATCGCCGTTTGGCCATGCTGGCATTTTTCAGAAATGCTCTACCCAAAGAAGTATCGTAGATGGCACATGGCACCACGCACCAAATTCTTTGGGTGGTTTGTGGCTTCTGCAATAAGCTCCAGTTTTTCAAATGGGCGCCACAAAAGAAAAGTGGAAAAAAAAGGAGAAAAAAAAAGTACTACTCGTTCTATTGGCATGAGGAAATACATTTTGAAATTGCACCCATTGTGCAATATACAATGCTCCTCACAATGAAAATATCTGCGCTGGAATTCAATATGGCAGTATAACATTGTTGGCACGCTGAAGCAGGCCATAATTCGAACACATTCCAGTTCTGCATGAAGGAGCACAATGGGATGCGGGTAGCAAAGCAACTAGCCCGCTTTCAAGAAGGTAGGAGTCAGTTTTGCCCTCAGCAGAAATGTAGAAGTGGTGGGTGCATATCTTGCCGTGGACTGCCAAGGTCACAGCAGAAACTTTTTTTCCCCATTGTCAACACGTCTCAGCTCATTAAAAAAGAAAAGTAACGGGATACCCGTGGCCTGGATAGTATCGCGATACATGCGGTACACTGTAAAAGTATTTCACTACTGGGATACAAATACATTTTTGAAAAGTGCCTCGATACAGCAATACAGACACTCAAAAGTATCTCTTAAATATTATTGCGATACTACCGAGCCCTGTGTGTGCCCCACTTGTAGAAAACAAATATCAAATATTGACATGTTGATTAGCGCATGTGTGAAATAGCCGAAGCATTTTTCATTAGATCTAACAAGCGCAAAAGTATTCCATGTAACACTCTTCTAGATGAAGAACATAAGCTCTTAGAGAAGACATGAATCATTCTGTGTTGTAACACATGTGTACATGCGCACAGTTTTGATGAGTCAATATTTTCTATATATGTTCTTTCCTTTTCCAAATAAACTTCAGTTGTGAAATCAGCACTGTGACCCTCTCCGACTGCTTCTAACCCATTCCTTTGTAAATATTCTACAGTGAACATTCACCAATTTGCCTAACTTACGATTCTGCATCTTTTGTTTACCTATGGAATCGGGGAAGCTGTTGCGGCCTGACAGATTCCTTTTTTCCACCCCATATTCAAACATCAGCACTTCAAATGCTACCCGAGCTTTTATTGCAGGTGTCTGAGGACTTTCATTGTGCTCCACGTGTCAGAACCCAAAGAAATAAAACACCAACAAGCATGTGTGCATTGTGTAAAAAAAAGCAAGTGAAAGAAAGGTTAAAGTAAATTTTGCTGTATGGATTCGTTCTTGCGACTTTGTTGTTAGTCGTTGTCAAGACAAGGTTGCATAAAATACGTAAGTACTCCTTTTTGCTGAAAAGTATATTTTAGACGTGTACAAATTAGATGGGGATGCAAATAATTAGTAAATACAGCAGTCTAGGTCAAGATAATCTAATCCAATTCGAAATGGCCTGCAGGCTACAGCCATTATAATGAACTAGAATGTGCTCTAGTAAGCCAACTGGCCGGGTTGCCGCATCCTTGTTTTATATGAATGCCGCGAGATGGCGCCACCTCTACGTTTCCCAGCAGCATTGGCTGCACTGTTGGACTATCGCAGGCTCCTTCAAACTTCCAGCTGCAGTTGATTTCATTTGTGTGGTTGTGTCCTGCTTGTTCGAAAAATCAAACAGCCAACTTCCTCAGTGCCTGGGTCACAGGTTTTATTTTGACCAGACTACACACATTTTTTCATATTTACCACATACACTCACATTATGAGTGTGTGTGCAAAATGTGTTCATTTGTTTTATATGAGTGCCTCATGTTTTATTTCTTTATCGCTAAGGTGTTCTTTCCACCACACAGTTTTCCAAGCAGACATCATGGTCATGGAGTTTGCTTTTAATTGATGTGAAAAACCTGGAAACGTCACTAAATTTGAAAAATATTAAATTAATAAACACCCTGTTGTGGCTTTGCTAGCAAATATGTTAGGAAATAAACGCATGTGCAGTGTGGAAGTTTGCGATGTCACAGTCATGTATTGTCAAGAAACATCACATAACTACGCTTGAAAAACTTTTCTGACCTTCCAAGTTTCAACAGATGTGTCGATGACACATCACTTCTTTCCTAGCATGAAATGCTTTCAAGAGTGCACATCTATCAGGACCCCTGCCTGTGATCTTTATCAGGTATTTAATGTGAACTGACATGCCCTAATACTTGCATACTTGCACAACAATCTGTCAAATTTGTCCATCCACTCTTAACAGCCTGTAAATCCACTCCTAACAGCACCCCCTCCACTCTTCCAGTATAGGCCAAAAGGGTGATTACTTACAAAACCATGCTTGTGGAACATTACTATATATGAATCTTACAATTGTTTGGGGAAAAAAATTAGGGGACCCTCAAGGTTTGAGTAGAACACAGACAGTGATATCCTATCCCTAGTGCATACTCCAAACACCTATTGCATACTTTTTACGAGATAACATTAGGTACTTGAAAAGTTTATACTGCAGAATATTACTATGTAATCAATGTTTAAAGTGGCTTGTGCCAGTAAGGGTTTTGCATATAGCTGCAGTCTCTGTAATGGATTTCTAAATGGTGGCTAGGCGAGCTTGTTGATACGTACACATAGTTACTTCGTAGAGTGCAGAGATAGGACACAGGATAGACCACGCAATACAGGTACTGGGTAGTATGCTTTAAACCACGAGCAACAATGCGCATGAAATGTTTTTTTTATGTACCCACTGCGTGGTCCTAAGAGAATACTCCAGTAGCATTTGTGCATTTTGTTATTTGTGGCTAGCTTTAAACAATGAAGTCATTATGATAATCAAACGTTCTGATGGCCAGTGGCAATACACATTTGTACCATGAAATACTGCGATATTACATGTTGTATTGTGAAGCGTGTATACAAGACGTGTGTGTTTGTAAAGCATGAAAATTATTTTTGAGCAGGCACGTGGCTTTGTGGTAGAACGCCTGCTTGGCACACAAGCAGCTTTGCCTCTATTCTCACTCAGACTTGGAAGGTTTTATTTGTTATTCTTTTTATTTCCATCTTTTTATATTATGGACAAGATGTAAAGTGAACATGGAGAATTTGATGCACCAAAAAAATGCCAACACTGCAGCTGTACAGGTGGGAATCACACTTGTCCAGAGCAGTGGAGTGCATGCCTCTTGTTAGTGACGGCTTCTACGTCACCTTAGCTACATGCTTCTGTTCATGCTTAAATTATCGCACAAAGGCCTAGCACGCCGTGTGCCATGGTAAATATTCATACGGTGTCAGCATTAACATAATTCTGCAGAAAACAGCAACTGGAGCGGTCAGCTGGGTGTTTTAGACAAGTGTGATTCGATCTGTAGAAATATTCAGTGATTTAACACTCCAAATTCAATTTTTTTGTGTTTGATTCAACAGTCATGATTTGCAAAACTGTATATGTTTTAACAGTTTACTAATGTTTTAAAATGTTAACTACACCAAAATAAAAGGAAAACTTGTACAACAGTATGGTACACAGCATCCGCCCTGGCACATTATAAGAAAAGACTTGAGAAGTTGTGTAGCGCAGCTGGCTACTTAGCTCCAAGAATGTGCTTGTACCAATGAATACTTACCCTTTCTTAACGATTTTGTGGATTCTGAAGGCCTGATTATTTTCTACAGCCAACCAATTTTTTAATGTACATTTCTTTTATGTCACTAGAAAGCTCGTAATTCAGAGTGTCTAATCACGCATTGGCAACACAAAAAAGGCAATGAAACAGTTTTTACGAAATGTTGCTGATGGAGTCTTAAATGCAACACATGTTGCAAACAGTGGTCTACAGCTGTTCACTGCATTGGTACCATATTCTGCCATGACACAGTGCATGAGCGAAATGCTTGAGAGATGGTGTGTGCATGCACTGTGGTTCAATGCAGGTTTTTTGTTGCTGTGGAGCAAGCTCCACTGCTGAGCATCAATTTCTTAACCTTTTGAGGGTTAATAGGATGAATGCATCCCACTTTTTCCTCAGTAAAACTTTCTCTGCCACTTTACGTTGCCATCAGCACAATGCCTTCCAGCTTTGGTGTATCAGAAACATTAAGGAAACTGAGAAACTATATATTGTACGTTTACAATGCATGGTATCAGTGATACGTTGAGCTTAAATTCATTTTGTTCTGTTAATATTTTTTCAGCCGGTGTCATATTGCGTACCAGGTAGCTAAAGTTCCAAATTTATGGTATTCTTCTCTTCAGAATTTTGAGAGAATTTTAGCGTGCAACTATAGATTTTCTTTCTAAATTGCAAAATTATATCTGCCTAAAATCGTTGTGGAAGTGCACTCGAATGAAAAATGAAGCAATTCCTTGCATAGCCTAATAACATAGCATACATGCATAACTGTTTTTTCATGTTTGATGGATGTCACAAAACAGCACATTCTTTTAAATTTTTTACCATTATGAGGAGAGGCAATGAGACCAAAAGCTGTGGCTAAGACACTGTTGCTAAAATTTCGGGCCAAAGTAAAAATATGGCAAAATTGCTGCTTCATACAGCCAGGAAGCCAAAGAGAACACGAATATTCAAGATCATCAAATCATGCAAGATATATGAGAAAAGCAAATATGTCACACCTGAATAGAGGTCACAAATATGTTGCAACATTTATAAATGCACTTACAGCATTCAGTGCATTGACACCAAGTCGAAGTGGCTTGCCATGATTCATTACCACAATTTTAATTATGTGCGAAAATGCAGGCTTAACTGAAATGTTCGCCCTTATTCGTTGCAGATACAAGACAAGACATGCATAGACATAGCTTCGTTGAATGTGAATGAAAAGCAATAGTATTCTCTTTTATCTTTATTTTCATATGAATGCGTGCACTCTTCTATGCCTGCTGTTTTCTCCTTGTCTTCCTCGAGTTTCAATATTATCTACACCTACCGACAAGACAGACACAAGCTGAAAGAGTTTGTATATGTGAAGACCTTGGGACAGAGCCGCTAGACTCAATGCCACAGGCAGTGGCGCAGAATTGTGTGGAACATCAGAAATTAAGGTTCACTGCAATTTTTTTTCCACAGTTTTAGAAGTGTTCCTCTGTACTGCTTCCATTGGGCCTTTTTGGGCAAGAAATTTGGCAGCAGAATTACAGCTTATGAGACACTGTATGAATTACAGTGCCCTTATGAGACAATGTGACAGGTGCCCCGCTTATTCAAAGATGCTTCATTGGCCGATGAGCCACATGCGTTCCTCTTTTTTCTCATAAATTGATGGCCATATTTCAGTGAAGATTGTGTCACAATGTTTTTAAGCATGAAGTTCTGCAAATTTCTGTTATTATGCAAAAAATATCGATGAACCCATGAAGGGTAAGTTAAACGGCATAATAAGCAAAATTGAAAGTGAGAATGCAATATATATACTACATAGTTTTAAGCCAGATTAGCAATTGTCTGAGCTGCATCAGGCAATGTGCAGAAATTCTCCAGAACTCGATACTAAACTTTTGCCACGAAGCGGTGCAATGGCACAGCTGCTGCGATTTTCAAACATCATTTCAAAATACATATACAACTCAAATTACTCAAGGGAAAAGGAGCTTGATTTTATCATACTTCTGCATGTTTCCAAATAAAGAAAGATCTATTTACACTTTCTGGCCAGTTAATTGCTGTACCCCTAAACAGACATAAAAGTGAAAGCCATATTTGGTAGTCTAACAATGGACCTAGGGATTTCAACATCACACCAATGTGATTTGGCATTAGCTGTAAAACCTTATTCAATCAGTCATACATTGTTACCCTGTTATGCCAGTTTTAACGTGATAGTTTTAAAAATCTCGTGGGCATCATTGATTGGGAGTGGTGAACCTTGTGAGCAACCAGAAAATCAAGAAAGATGCAAATAAAATAAGCAATAAAAAATTTCCCAGTTTGCGCGAGGATCGAGCCCAGGTAGTTTGCATGGCAAGCAGGCGTTCTACCGCACAGCCACACATCTTCTTGGAAATTCAGGGAAAATAACTTCATCTGTTTGAAAACGCAGTGAAAAATAACGCTAGGCTCTGCAAACACATGTGTCCTGTATACTTCCTTTACAATTCAATATGTAATATCACATTAATATTTCTTGATACAAGTGTGCACTGTAATCAGGCATCAGAACATGAGATTATCTTAAGGACTTCATAGTTAAAAGGTGACCAGCCATAACAAAATGCACACATTTTGCTGCACACATTTCCTTCAGACCAACCACATAGTGAGTGCATACCAAGTTCGAAAAGATTTCATGCACCAAGTGCTTGAAGTATGCACTAGGGCCAGGGTATCGTTATCATGTTCAATTCTTGAAAGCAAACCTTAAGGATCCCCCAATTTTTCTTTTTTAAGTGGGAGAAACAAAGCGTTATTCTAACCATGGATATTTTTATGCCAGGGAATTGACTAGTAGGTTAGCTCAGTGAGCCATTTTTGCATTTATATGAGGCTTATTTGACTCAAAGAAAGCAATGTTATTTTGAAATGGCACTGTATGCCAAAGACCTGACATGGTGTATATTGTTGGACATTAATCTCCTGCTATCCTCGGCCTCCCCTATTTCCCTCGTTGAAGGGCCTGTTTTTTGTTTGAGAAAAGGTGGCAACCCTGGTGACAGCAAAGTGTAAAAACAGTATAGAAATATAGAAGCAGGTTGTGTAGACAACAATCTACAGACAGTGAGTGGCATACAGAATTGACTTGGCTGTCTTTAATGTGTGTGGGGGGGGGGGGGGGGGGGGGGCATAAAAAAAGTTGCTACAAGGCCAAAACAGACGCCTCAATTGCAGTGGCAACTATGCGACTGAGGTTAGGGGCACAGGCTTTCACCCAGGTGCCGGGGAAGGAGACACCTTTGAAAGGCTTCTTGACGACAGAAACACGCAATTTATTTACATATTTACAGGTGTAAAAAACACAAGGCGTCAAGATGCACTTTTACAGGAAACAGGACTGACCGTAACAAAGGCCACAGAGAGAACCCTGAGCACACATGCGACGCACTTTTCATATCCTTGGTCCGTGCATACGCTTCTCCCCAAACACGAACTGTCTGTCCCAGCAACACTGATGCGTGTTCCCTGCAGCACACCCAGACACTTCTTGCGTTTCTGCTGGACGCGTACCACATTTGGCAGGTTCGCCAATGAGCGTCTATTGCAGTCTGGGTCCTTGTACTGCCAGTCATAACATTTGAATGGATACTGGCAAGCTAACTGGCACTTCCGAGCCTGTGCAGCTTTAGAAGACGGGCCCCATCTGCAATGAACCACTTTTTAGCAGCAGAAGGAAAGAAAACAAGAATACTTCTTGGTTATTTTTTTCTTACCCGAGGCAATATTCGAACCAGCCAACGTACAATTGAAAGCTGAGCATAATAACTCTTCAGCTCTTTACGCACGGTGACAGAAGAAATCATAGCCCTAAATAGTATAGGGGGTGAGAAAGGCAAGGGAGGATGCAAAGGAGAGAGTAAAAAAGAAGATGGGAGAACCATTAGAAAGAGGAGAAAGAGAAAAAAAAAGAAGGGGAGAAACCGATTGAGTAGAGAGCAAAAAAGACAAATATATTAACTAAAAAAAGCAGGCTTGTGCAAATATTCGAATGCTTCAAATATTTGAAGGAACAGTACTGTATTCAAACTCGCTTCGACTCGATTTTAAATTATTGAAAATTTTGAAGCATTTGCAATGAACAAATAGTTAACATTAATCTGCACATAACCTCCTGTAAAAGCGATTTCACTGCAGCATAAAATACTATTCCGTGAAAGCACCTACCTAAGAAAATTCGCACTGCCACAAAACCTCTTGAAAGTTTAAGGGGCACTGCAACACGGCGCTGCAACACTTATTGAATATGGTCATAAAACACGGCCAATCGGTAGTCCAGACCCCCGAGAACACGTGAACCAAATATTGTTGCGCAGCACGAGGCCAGAATTTCTCAATAAATGTTCAAATTCACCTGAAAATTGCTTTCCTTTCATTCGACAAATTGCGCTACAAGATAAAAAATTACTCATCGCAGCCATTATATCAGCGATTGGCTGATTTGAGCATGGCACGTAGAACGTTACTGGGGCCAGGCTCAGTTGGACTATAATGGAGTCGTGAGTTTGAGTGAGTACAGCTGAATAATATTACATGAGTTTGAGTTAGAGTGAGTCTGGCTAAGGGAAATTTTAATTAGCTTGAATCCGAGTGAGTAAAATATTTGTGAGCCTGAGGTGGTGAGCCCTAAGCTCAACGTGTATTTCTTGGGTGAGCCTTAGTGAGCACCACCTTTTATTTCTAACCTATGTTCTTATATACCCGCCTATCAGCATAACTATTGACGTCATATTTGCTTATATTGGTAAACCAGTCTGTTCAAGCATACGTCCACACACAACCGTTCATGCGGTTATTGCACAGAGGCGCAAGTTAGGAGATAAGGGGGCCGCCAAGACCTCCCTTCACAAACTCGCTCATGGGACATTCATGGCAAAAATTTCTGATGTGAGCTGCGTATTTCATAAAAATATTCTTATTGGATTGCGACTAGTGACAGCTGTTTGCTCACTCAGACACAGGTCAAATCGCGAGTCTGAGCGTGCCGAACTGAGTAATATGTTGGTAAATTTGAGCCTGAGTGAGAGTGGTTGACAAACAGTTTAGCGAGTCCCAATTAGTTCTGTTGAGCTAAATTTCAGTGAATTTGAGTCCGAGTGAGTTTCCATGGTGAAACGTATTTCTTGAGTAAGTTTAAATAAGTTCTACTTTTTCTACCGGCCTTTGGCTTGCTCTCAAACATCAACTCTACATCCTTGGGCAGCATTGAAGCAGCTGCAGCCATTCAGTCATCATGCCTACGATGCAGGATCATTTTACTGAGGCAGGGTCTCATTTCAGGAAAGGATGAGCCAGTTTTTCACACACAAATGTCATACATTTAAAACGAAAGTAATTTTAAATAAAAGCAAAACACCCACACGGAAACCGCACCCATTACCAAACTACTAAGACAAGCAAAGCTTTGTAGTTACCGTAAATGAAGTTCCGCTGAACATTTGAAACAAAAACAGCCGCTACTAGTTCCAATGCTGATGTCATCCACAGTGGCAGACTCACTCTTTGCAGGTGTATTTGTTGGCTGAAGCAGATGAGAAGCCCAGTTCACCCATAAGTCATGGACAGAAGCGCTTCAGTCATAGTGGGAAAACAATCTCCAAATGTGAGCAGAGAGATCAGAACATCTGATAAATAGAGCTGCAAGAGACAGGATGTCCCTTGCAGCTTCTGTTTCTTCTTTTTTTGTCTAGTTGTAGTGCTGTTTATAGCAAGTTCACGTCGTATTAACAAGCCTGTATTAACACTTTATATCAGACAGATCTACCCATGCATGCACTATGGTGGCTGGTCACTGCACCATTGTGGCTGGTGACCAGAAGCAGGAACCCGCTCGCCAACCTAGAGGGCTAAGTCAGCCTCCCAAAGGCAGGTCAGGACCAGGACATGATGGCTGGCAGCAGGTCCTTGTTCTGATCTCGTGAATGTTAACCAACATGAGCACTGCACTGATGTTACACGCACATCACAATGTCTAAGTATATTCACTGACTCAAATTCAGGTGATGTGTAAAAACCACTGGCCGCTAACAGCAGCAAAAGTATGGTTGTTACTAATATGAACCATGACTACATGTTGAAGCAATACTTTTTTGCAGACCAGTTGGTTCATACTTGAAAAATTGAATTGCTGCACAAACTCTTTCCTGTCTCCCTTGTTTTCCTTCAAGTTTGTGCAGCAATTCAATTTTTCATGACTATATGCCTGTTGGTCTGTGAGCATAACTGCCTGTACCATGATATGAAGCAGCTTTGTGCAACTTCACATCATGGAACGTTTCTCAGTCCGCCACCCGAGAACGCGCTCTGTAGCGGTCAGGCTCCGCCCAGAGACTTAGACAGTATGAAACTAATACAGGCCATGCTGAACTGCTGCCTCAAACTGCAGCCAGCCTAATGGAATCAAACTTTGCCATAGCAAACATTTAGACTTTTATTAGAAATGATGCTGTTTTCTAGGGAATGTTCAGAATATGAACTATTTGTTGATGCATTAAGAACATCTTACATTGTAATACAATCACATAAAATTTATTTACAGTTGGAAAAGTAAATTTTCACCAGCTGCCCACATTAGCTTTCATTTTGTCAAAGTATGTGTTTCCACATAGCACAGCTTAGAAAATGAAGTCAGGCATTCAATCACAAAGGAACAAATCTTTTTTATCTGAAAGTTACACTAAAGGCAAAAAGTTTCTCCCATTCGAATGATGAGTGAAAGCTTAAGAATGCCTAAACATCAGTAATATTTACAGGGCGTAGTTCACCAAGAAAGAAGTAAATGTATGATACGGCTCGAGGCACCCATGCAATATTCTGCGAACTCTGCAACTCTATAAAATGACATAGTCGACTCCCATAAAAAGTAATTACTGAAACTGTCCACAGTAGAAAAGATGATTTCAGCGCATAAAATTTGGTATGAAATGCTTATTTTTTTTATATGTAAGGTTTAACGTCCTAAAACCACCATATTATGAGAGACGTCGTAGTGGAGAGCTCCGGAAATTTCTACCACCTGGGGTTCTTTAACGTGCGCCCAAATCTGGTATGAAGTGCTGCTTGGTTCTTTCTATTTCATTCTTTGAACTAAGAGCCGCTGACAAGACTCATGGCTAGCTTCAATCATCCCCCGAAAACAGAAAACGGGGGGGGGGGGGGGTGAAAGTTTTCTCAAACTACCTACTTGTGCCACAGAAGCTGTGCCACAGAAGCTGACTAGTGTCTGCTCATAATAGCTAAACTTTCCTTCTGCCACGCCTGCTACTACTGTATTTCACGCCACCAAAGGGACAAAATGTCAAGAAGACTTACTTGGAAAGTTGTTTAAATACCAGCTGTAGCATGCTGACCACTTAATATATAACTTCTTTTTAAACAAGGCATTTTCTTAGCATGGAACAAACAGTGCACCACAAACAGTGCACCAACAGTATGCCTTTAGGGCCCCTTTGAAGGGTTTGATACATTTGTATACTTAAACATCTAAAAAGGTTGCAACATGCTGGATGCTCATGGTCCCTAAAATATACCACAAAAATAATAACTTTCTGGCCTGCGTTATTTACACAGTTCATTTTATTGAGTGATAGGCATAAAAATTTATTAACTTTTCCTCAAACCACTTAGTTTTTAAAAGCAAGGTGCATATAGTATAATGGTTTGCATTATTTTCTGGATAAATAATGCCTGCAGAAAGTTATCTCACTGAATAACACGGACCAAAGGATGTCATTTTAAAATTCTTTGTGGGGCAGAAGAACTAAGAATGCTAAAGATGATGACAGAGTATATTAATAACCTAGAGTAGGAATCTATAGAAAGGTCTCAAATCAGCAGCTATAGAACTATATGGTTTCAATTTAAGGCTGATTTTTTTAATGGTTCAAACATGAAATATTACTTTGGAACAAAAAAGCAACTTGATTTTGGTTTTACCATGGGCACTTGTATTGTAGCAATAAGGAAATGCACCATCTCATTGTCTGCAAGACATGATAATAAATGCCTGCACATTAAGGTCTTATCAAAAGCAACGGTGCATGGGTCAACGCCAGATGGAATGGTGAATGCATTAGCAATGGCAAAAACGCCACAGTCATAAAAGTTCTCTTGACGCTGTACTGCCTTAGTGTGAATGGTAAGAATGTTAGAAGCTAGACTCGTTATGTTCATAACTTGAGTTGCTACACTTGGCATAATGTCCTGGTCTAGCGAATCATACAAAAAAAAACACTGTTTGCAGGGCCCCATAATTTGTCACTGTAACCCAATGCCCAGGAACATGCAGAATTTGAATAAAGTTGTCTCGCTTCTTAAATTTCAAGCTCTCTCCAAAAAGAACATCCTGATAATTGCGCAGACCAGGAAACTGATGTGAAATAGTAAATTGTGCTACATTTACGATTGCATCTGACAGCCATCCCATGCCTCGTAAGGCCACTAAATCAGAGAAACTTATTAGATGCGGAAGCATCTTATACTCGCGCCTTGTAGTGCGCCGTCCGCGCCGTCCGCACCGCTTCTCAAACATTCGACAGCTGACGCGCGCGCATGCGCCGTCGCGCCGTCGCCCACCATCTGTGCCGCGCGCGCTTCTCCTTCAAGAACATACGTCAAGCGTGACGTCGACAACGACGACGACTCCTTCATTGACCTCCGACTACAGCCCGGCGTTCAACAACGCGCCAACGGCGAGCACTGCGTTGCTACCGTCTGTGGCGTCGACGTCATGACGATGTACCTCGCGCCAAACCTCTCTCGTGCCACCGTAGAAAAGTACGTCGATAAGGCCGTGCAAGATTACAGAAAACAACAACCGCAACATCGACCGTTCATGCTAGTTGGCGACTTCAACGTCGACGTCATCAAGGACGATTGGATAGTCGAATACATGGCGTCGCGACACTCGCTGAAACGCGCAACGCACGACCACTGCAAACACCACCAGCCGACCACCATTCGCGGAACCTGCATCGACCACGTCTTTGCAAATTTCGACCTACGACCGATGCAACCCGATCCACTCACTCTTTACTTTACCAACCACAAAGCCATCGTCCTCAAAGTTCGTCGCAATAAATAAAACACCGCCCTTTCGCATACGTGCCGTACCTGTTCACTCATTTAACACCCCATTTCACAACCACGTTAACCAATTTAGCCATCGACCCAAGTAAGTCGCAATTTAACACCCGTTAACCAATTACATGCTTCCGCATCCTCCTCAGTGTTCCCCCGAGGGAAGCTGCGGGCAATTTTTTTTGTACGGGTTGCAATCGTTTGGACCACAAATCACGTCAGCTATGGGGTCACTAATTTCTTCCACTGTTCTACCAATGACTGTCACAAATGCCTTCTCTTTAATTTGAAAGTTTTTCAAAACATGCAAACGTAGTCTTTTTTTCTCCCCGCTTCGTATCATGTGCACATCTCTTACGTGGTCGGCCGCGAGCGGATTTAACTAGAGGTATGCTAAGCGCTGTCAGTTGCTGTGCAAAATCACTAGGCGAAGAGCTAGTGTCCGATATCTTTGCTAAAACCTGACATACCTTATCATCATGCGAGGCTATAGTAAAGTTAATTTCATCTTTTGAATCAGATTTAACTTGACCAGATTGCTCTTTCAGTTCCAATTTGTCTTCTGTGGAACCCTTCTTCGTAGTGTCATCATCTACAGAATTGGCCAACAGATAGTCGTTCAGGTCTACACTCCACGAATTACTTACTTCTTTTGACTTTTCTAAGCCTTTTCCTTCCCCACTAACTTGTTCATTACTTTGTGTTATTTTAGGAAGTGGTGAATCAAGTTTCTTATTTCTAGGGTAAGTAACAAGATTTTGGAAAAAGTCCTCACACTCGCTCAATGTTTCGCAAAGCTTAGTTGCACTACATTGGGCTAGTACATTAGCAGCTTCCTTTGAAAGTTCCAACAGACGTGCATATGCATATTTATATCTGGCCTCTGAGTTATCAAGTTTTAGCTGTACCTTTACCATGCTTGTGATTAAAATGCTTAGTTTGTCTGCTGACACTGTCTGGTCGGTCTGCACAAAATCAGATTTAAGCCAGTGCATTGACACACAACTTCCATCAAACAGTTTTATATTATTTTTTTATCTAGCTGCAAGAATGTGCCTGCAGGGCAGCTGGTACTGCACGTTAAATGTGTTTATGCATGTCCTCATATTATTAGTAACTTCATAAAGCACACTGCCAACAAAAACGGTGCATTTGCCATCAGAGACAACACAGTCTCCTGGATATTTCATAAACAGCCCACATTCCTTGCATACTAATTTTCTAGCATATTCGGTGCATTTGCTGACACCTCATTGCAAAACTTATCAGTCTTAGTGGTGTCAATGCAAGTCCTCATTCCTTTATATTGCGTATGGCTGAGTGTGAGAGCATCATGGTTCACATACCTTATCAGAGCTTTCACTGCTTCCACTAAGTGCATGTCACGTGTTAGATAATTTTTATCTTTTAATTATGGCTTTCCATTCGTTTATTAGTATTATTTCCCAAACTACATGCATTTGCACGATAAGCATGAACTCACATAATCTTGCAGCTGTGCCAATTTTAATAAAAGTACTCCAGGAGGGCTTTGTCATCTTCAAGTGCTTCTTCCAAGTCCTGCAAGTGCTCTTGATATATATCTACAGTATGTGCAAAAACCAGTTTCGTAATTATATCTTTAACATACTTCTTATTTAGACTGTTTGACTTATGCTGCATCACTTTGGTGTGTAAGTACTTTAACACGTGCCACAAACACAACAAGATACTACATTTGGGCAGAGGCTGCTTAATTATAATCACTTCATTTAAATCTTTGTCCATTACCACAATTTTGCACTTCTCTACGACAAGATTCAAACAAAGGAATGTCTCTAGGAAAGACTTTAATATTTCTGATGTCTCCCGCTGAACAAATGCATAACATACAGGCCTCCCATGGCTTGTTCCATCTTCGCACAGAATCGAATGCTAAATATACCCTTCTTTATTAACTTTATACCTACCATCAAAGAACAACACTTCAGGGTATTTTTCTAGTACTTGGACCATATGCTCTGATTGAAGCGATACGTACAAGAGACCATTTTCTGTATTACTTTCAATATGAACCTTCCACCCAGATTTTTCAAAAATAATTCATTGATTTTTTCTAACAGAAGTGCTCCATGATGAGCATTGTTCTGAATCTTTTGAACTGTTCTATGCTTCAAGTTTGTAATATCACGAGAAGTAACATGTTTTCCCGTTTTCCCGTTTTACTCAGAATGGCATCCTTTAGGTCTTTAGGTTTCACATTACAAGAAATCAAGTCCTGAAGTTCAATCAGTCAGAAGCACTTAATGCACGATTATTATTAAACCATACAAAAATCTCGGGACCTATGTTATGGTTGTGCACATCCGCTAAATTTACAACTTCATAATAGGGCTGTAGAGAAACCCACAGCACAAGCTTAAGTTCAACGTTGCAACCTGTACCGTTGAAGCGTTCATTGGGTCGAATATTCTGTCCCCTTGGATTTGGATACCCTGCGTGGCAACAGAAAAACTTAACTCGAACAAACGGAAAGTCTGCTTTGTTTAAATCTTTCTCAATACACAATGGGTTTTTATCTTATATTTCAATACGCATCGGATGGAACCCTTCACTTTTCCATCCTTCAAAGCTAGCTTTAAACTCCTTATAAGTGCTGAATTTGCTCCTGCAGAAAGATTTCCTCCACCTATGCAAGTATGGCTGTGTGACAATTTTGCTGATGTTGCTTTCTGCTCCTGTTCAGGGTCTTCACCACGAGATGAGGAAGTACTGGTGTCAGCCGCACTGCATCCCTTGTGCAGAACCACACCTTCTGACTGGGGGCTCACCGTGGATGTTACGCTGTAGGTGTCGGGTGGCCCACAGTCAGAAGGTGGGCTCTGCTGAAAAGCGGCAGAGCACAGTGGCACGGCAGTACGCCCAGTCTTCTTCACTTTGTGCTGCATCCACACACCACCGACAAGTGCAAGAAAAACTGGTTTCTTGTTACTGCGCCCTTTCTTATTTTCGACTCTACCCTCCTTTTCTACACGGGGATCACCACAAGGTGTGGAAGCGCTGGTGTCAGCCGCACTGCTGCCCTTGTGCAGAACCACACCTTCTGACTGGGGGCTCACCGTGGATGTTACGCTGCAGGCGTCGGGTGGCCCACAGTCAGAAGGTGGGGTCTGCTCGAAAGCAGCAGAGCACAGTGGCATGGTAGTACACCCAGTCTTCTTCACTTTGTGGTGCACACTTGCACCACTGACGAGAGCAGGAGAAACTGGTTTCTTGTTACTGCGCCCTTTCTTATTTTCAACTTTACCCTCCTTTTCTACATGGGGATCACCACGAGGTGTGAAAGCGCTGGTGTCAGCTGCACTACTGCCCTTGCGCAGAACCACACCTTCTGACTGGGGGCTCACCGTGGATGTTACGCCGCAGGCGTCGGGTGGCCCACAGTCAGAAGGTGGGGTCTGCTCGAAAGCAGCAGAGCACAGTGGCATGGTAGTACGCCCAGTCTTCTTCACTTTGTGGTGCATCCACACACCACCGACAAGTGCAGGAGCATGCACATCGCGCCGTTTTACTTGAGCGAAAACAGTCACAGCTGGAGCCCTGGTGCTTGCCACTGCAGTTATTGGCAGTGAAGGGTACTCATGAGCAGTGCCTGTTTCTGCGATCTTAGGTGTCACTGACATCGAACTGTGACATATTGTATGGTAGCAGAATCAGACTTCTGTGCAACGTCTGACCACATTTCCTTAAGAGCTGGGAAAGAGCTGGGAAACCAATCAGTTACATTATTCTAATACTGTGCCAGCCCTTCTGACTTATCACCGTGCTGGAATCGAAGCTTCTTGTGGTCCTTTTCTCTCTGGTGCTCCTGCTGTAATGCTCCATTGTGGCTTGCCTCAAGGTTCTTGCTTGCTTGCTTGATGGCTGCACATAGCAGGCATCTCAGCAGCTGGAACACAGAGGAGCATATTTACAGTTGAACCCCTCCATAACGGAAGCCCTGAAGAATGAAGTTCTCATAGCAATGAAGAAATATAACGTCCACGATGAACATTCATTGAGTACAAGGTGTTTGCTCTCTCTCAACAGGGAAGAGATTTTAAAAGCACTCCCACAATACATGTTAGTAATATGCGACTTTTTTTAGACTTCTAAACTAGGTGAGAAATGATGTATCCGTGACGTCACGCCAGCCGAAGCCGCCGTTATCACCACTGCTTCTTCTCCTTCCCTTCCCCTTAACCCCTCTCGCACAACGCTACATTAACCCGCGCTATCGCAATAAAGCTTTTGTCTTGGCCCAGCCACGGCCCTGGCGTGTTCGTTTCAGTGGCGACGAGGATGGGATGAAAGCGGTGCGGCAACTCCGTCCGTCATGACCGCCGCACCCACGGGAGGATACGCCAGCCCGCCGCAGTTCGACGAGGCGAGCGACAAGTGGCCCGCGTACCAGGTTCGGCTGGAAGCCTTCTTTGAGGGAAATGGCATCACGGAAGACAACAAGAAGCGGGCCCTGCTGGTGACTGCACTGTCCACCCACACCGTCGACGTACTGAGCGGACGTTGTGCTCCGGATAAGGTGAATGAACTTTCGTACCCACAAGTGATAGCCTTGCTTAAGCAGCACTTCTCGCCGCAACCGAACGAGATAGCACAGTCTTATAAGTTCTTCACCCGCAATCAGCTGCCCGGCGAACCGGTCAAGGATTTTGTCGTGGCGATTCGACAGATAGCGGACACCTGCAATTTTGGTGCTTCGTTGGACAGAATGCTACGAGATCGCATCGTGTGTGGTCTGCACAACGTCGGAGTGCGTCGGCAGCTACTCGCGAAACCACAGCTGACGAGGAGCGAAGCGGAAGAAATTGCGATATCTACCGAAATGGCCGAGGCCAACGCGCAAGAGATAGTAAGCCCCACCGCTGAGGCAAGTGTGCATGCGCTGGGAGGCCAGTCCTATCGCCCACGAAGCCGGCCACAGATTGTTGGGTGCTACCGCTGCGGAGCAAAAGGGCACGGACCCGAGGATTGCCGCTTCCGCTCGGCGTCATGCTTCAAGTGTAAACAACGAGGTCATATCGCTCGAGCCTGTTGCCGCCGTGAGAGTGGGTTCGGGGTGGTACCACCAGAACGCCAAGTACACGCCTTGTCGCGGGAGGAAGACACTGGCACGGACGGTATGTTTGCGCTGGAGGCAGCGGACAGTCACATCGGCCACGTCGGCATTACGCAACCCATCGTGCGCACCTTGGATTGTGGTGGGGTTCCAGTGAACATGCAGGTCGACACAGGCTCGCCGGTTTCGGTCATCACGTGGCCCACATATGAGCGGAACAAAACAGTGTGGCCGAAGCTGCGTGGTTCGCCATTGAAACTCACCTGCTTCCTGGGACGGCTTCCAGTGCGGGGACAACTTCAGCTCAAGGTTTCGTGCGGAAACAAGTCGACGGCTGGATCTTTGCAAGTCCTTGGTTGCTCCGGCCCAAACCTCTGCGGACGCGACCTGATTCAAGCGTTCCACATGCTCGAGGCACCGGTAATGAACGTGAACACGTCAGGTGAGCAACTGCCGTTACTCGGTGCTGACGACGTTAACGTGGACCGGTTGCTAGCAGAATTCGCTGATGTGTTCGCGCCAGGTTTAGGGCTCATAAAAGGGCCACCGGTACACTTCGAGACGCGAGAAAACGTGGTGCCGAAGTTTTGGAAAGCACGCGAAGTTCCGTATGCTTTTCGGCCAAAGGTCGACGCGGAACTGGACCGCCTTTCGGGCGCGGGTATTATTGTACCGGTGCCTCATGCGGAGTGGGCGGCGCCAGTGGTACCGGTAGTGAAACGGAATGGCTGCATCCGCCTTTGCGGCGATTTTAAGCTAACGGTCAACAAAGCCTGTCGCACTGAGCAATATCCGTTGCCACGGGTGGAGGATATCCTGGCTACATTAAATGGCGGTGAAGTTTTTACCACGATAGACTTGCGGGAGGCATACAACCAGCTTCCGTTGGATGAGGAAGCCATGCAACTCACGACCATAAACACGCATAAGGGACTGTTCAGCTTTACTCGCCTGCCTTTTGGAGTGGCGTCCGCGCCGGCCGTGTTCCAACGGCGTATGGAGACCATTTTGCAGGGACTTCCGGGTGTTCAGGTCTACCTAGACGACGTCATCGTGGCAGAGAAACGCAATGACTGCACCACCCTGCACGAAGTATTCAAGCGTTTCCGGGAATACGGCGTGCGCCTGAACGCAGACAAGTGCAAGTTCCGCCAACTAGAGGTGGATTTTTTGGGGCATCGAATCAGCGCTCGAGGTCTTCAACCAAAGACGGAAAACATAGATGCCATCCTTAAGGTTCAGGCACCACGGAATTCCGCAGAATTAAGGTCCTACCTCGGCATGGTAACGTACTACCACAAGTTTCTGCCCAATGCATCGACCGCCATGGCACCCCTATATCAACTACTCCGGAAGGAAGCTAAGTGGAAGTGGGATACCGCTCAACAGCAGTCATTCAGCAGTGTGAAAGACCTTCTGAAATCCGCAGACTTTCTGGCGCATTTTGACCCACACAAGCCGCTAGTCCTGGAATGCGATGCCTCCCCGGACGGAATAGGCGCAGTGCTTTCACACGATGTCGGGGGCGGGGTACTTCGGCCCATAGGGTTCCGCTCTCGGTTATTGACTGGAGCTGAGAAAAATTACTCGCAGCTGGAGCGTGAAGCCTTGGCACTTGTGTTTGGTGCGTCGAAATTCCGACAATACTTGCTCGGCAATACTTTCACATTGATGACGGACCATAAGCCGCTTGTTGCACTTTTTCACCCAGACAGGCCAGTGCCCGTGATGGCCGCTGCGCGAATCCAGCGGTGGGCCCTGCTGCTGAGCGCCTACGATTACGTCATCAAACACCAGCCCGGGAAAGACAACATTCCAGCCGATGCCCTCAGCCGACTCCCCACGTCAGCAACTTCCCAGCCAGAGACGCAGGAAGAAACTGTGGACGGTGAGTATGTCCTGCTCACGGAGACCCTCAATGAGGGTGTCATGTCTGCGAAGCAACTGGGCACTCTCACGGAGCTTGATGACGATTTAGCAAAGGTGCAAAAATGGGTGCAGGAGGGATGGCCAAGAAATTTGGGGCCTAAGGACCAGCACTTGATGCCATACTTCAACCGGAAAGCTGAGATAACGGGGAGTTATGGGCTTCTATACTGGGGCCATCGAGTGATCGTCCCTAAGAGTGCCCGAGCAGTGATGTTACGTCTGCTGCATGATACTCATCAAGGGATTTGCTCAATGAAGCGGCTAGGGCGCTCCTTGATGTGGTACCCCCGGATCGATAATGACATTGAGCACATGGTTAAGTCCTGCACCAGTTGCATCCAAGCTGCCCCTATGCCCCCAAAGAAACCCCCTGTTGCGTGGCCAGAAACGGATGACCGTTGGTCGAGGCTGCATATCGATTTTGCGGGGCCGATCGATGGTCACATGCTACTGATTGTGGTGGATTCACATAGTAAGTGGATAGAAGCGATACCCATGAAGAGTTCCACCACACACGCCACCATAGAGGCTCTGCGCACCTTGTTCAGTACATTCGGGTTGCCCCGGACGCTGGTATCCGATAATGGCCCACAGTTTACGAGTTGGGAATTTAACACCTTCACGAAGCTGAATAACATAGTACACCTCCGAACAGCACCGTATCACCCCCAGTCCAATGGGCTCGCGGAGCGGGCGGTTCGTACTGTGAAGTATTCATTGAAGAAGAATGTACAAGGGTCACTGAAAACCCGCCTGGCTAGGATTTTGCACAGGTACCGCAGGACGCCGCAGGCCGGGGGCCGGACACCAGCGCAACTCCTAATGGGCTACGATCTTCGCTCCAGGCTGGACAACGCAGTGTCCATTCCGCCCTCACCAGTTGACCGTCCCCCCCTCGATGGGTGGCAGCCCGGGGAGCCAGTCTGGGTGAGGAACTTCGGGCGAGGCGAGCCGTGGACTCCAGCCAGCATTACATCGACAGACGGAGCCCGCCTGGTGAATGCCGATGGTCCGGAGGGGGAAACCATTAGGCGCCACAGCGACCAGGTGAAGCCACGGGAGTTGGAGCATGACCAGGGAGAAGTCGGTGACTCTCGGTGCCTCGAAACTGCCGGCGGGGCCCTAGCAGGAGGAACACCGAGGCGAGCGCCAACAAGGAGCGAGATCGCCGGGAGCCCCTCAACTCCGGTGTTGCGTCGCTCGGGCCGGCAACGCAAACCCCCAGACCGTTACTCACCGTAGGGGGAGCGGAATGATGTATCCGTGACGTCACGCCAGCCGAAGCCGCCGTTATCACCACTGCTTCTTCTCCTTCCCTTCCCCTTAACCCCTCTCGCACAACGCTACATTAACCCGCGCTATCGCAATAAAGCTTTTGTCTTGGCCCAGCCACGGCCCTGGCGTGTTCGTTTCAAGAAAGTAGATGTAAAAATATTGCAGCGCCGCTCATTTCACAAGTCGGGCACTTGGGTATTTGCCAAAAGGCATTGGTGCAACCATTGCTGTTTACGTTGTTGAACAATGATGATAGCAAGATCACTTCTTTTTCTTCAAGAGAATACTTTTTGCTAATGTGTTCTGTTGGCAACTACGTCGCACATGACATATAAAGTGCCATAATTTCGACAGATGTTTTGTAGACTGCCTAACTTCTTTCTGATGTGGTTCTGTCCAAACGCATGCCAAGACCTCACACAATTTGCTTACGTGCAGTGTTGTTTGGCATTTCAGCTTCAATGGAGCGACACCAGGCGTTGTTGATCTACATGACTTTGAGTGAGCTGATGGCGACCTGATTGCATGCAAGGAGTTCTGCAATGTTGCCAACATCAAAAGTACATGCCACAGTGAAAAAGTAAGAAGTGTATGAACTGGTCTCCAGATTTGGTAGGCAGATCAATAAGGCTGTGCTCTTTCCGCAATAGATGGCACAATACGTAGTGAGCTGTGCACCAGGGTCTCGCCGGCTTGCTATATGTGTATATAAGGAAAGCGCAGCTGAACCATTGAGGGCAATAAAATGGGTTTGTTGACATTTTTTTTCCTTTGTCAAAGTTCTTGCGATCATCTGCTCATGCTGTGAAAGTAGAAATGAATGTAGGCTGTCGCCACAGGCACAGCTGTCATGCACAGATACCTATGCGCGCACACCAGTCACATGAAAATGCCTGAAAAATCAACATACAAATTTGTATAATAGACACCTGCAACATGTATGCCCTACTAGAGGGATGGTTTTGTTCTGTAGCACAATGAAGCTTTAGGGAGAGTCAAAGCTGGTTTTTATTTTGCTTTTGTTTTTGAATTGAATATTGGAATTTATTTTCCGTATTCTAGACGTGTACTCTGTCAACACTGAAAATGTTATTTACGCATGTCGACAACTGCAGGCTGCGGTAGCCACACTTACTTTTGTAAGGGCCTGTGATGCAGTGGTTTGTGTCGTCTTGAGTTGTAAAATAGTGCCTGTACATCCTCGCAGGACCAGTGGTTTAGCTGGACTCACATTACTCACATACTCAAGCAATTTCTGTTACAAATATATTTTCTAACTTTGCCAATTGTTTCATTGCTTATGTCAGCATGCATGAGGCACCACAGCTGAGTACGTCACAACACATAAGCTGCACAACCTGCAGTGAATCAAAACTATGATTAACTAAGACAGTAAAATACATACAATACCTAGAGAGGAGCAGTAGTGACACTATATTAAAAACCTCAGCGGAACCAATTGCTTCACTGCGCTTAGCAGCTTGGCATTTAATGCAATGTTTTCTCACCTTTGTCCGGTATGCCAGGTAGGGAACATTACCGGCACAGTGTCCCTTGACAATGTCCCCCTTTGCGGCATGTTCCTTAGGACGTGTTCATTGTAGTGTGTTATTCATTCTTTGCGCATGCATTTGAGCTCGAAATGCTTTTTGCAGGCAAAATCAGTTGAATGAAGGACCTGATTGTTCATGAGGACTGCTCGCCTCCACTTGTCCAGAAGATCACCATCTCTTGTTGAACAAAACAAGGAAAACTTTTTTCTCACATCTTATACCCCAGGGTGTATTGCAGCAGGGTACAAAACGTTTTCTCCCAATTATGAACTGCAGACTGTGATGCATTCTTATGAAACCATGCGTTAAATAACTGGGCAGCAACTGATGCTACTTATCATAGAAACCCAACAATTACAGCGTGACCGTGTCACACTCTCTTCACAGTGCTCCCGCGCAGTTTTTAAATTATCTTTTTGAATGTGGTGCCGCCTGCTTTGTTCTTGCATAGCAGACGCCCTTTCGTGGAGAGAGCGCTTGCTTGCCAGGCAGTGCTATGAGAGCTTGCACACCAGCTGTCAAACTCACCATAAAATTATCTAAATGAGTGTCACGTTGGCCAATGAGAGCTCTGTGAAGTGCCACATAAGGTATACAACATGTGCAGAGAGCACACACAATGACTGTCAGTAGAAGCAACAGCTCGCATTGATGCCGCCGACGGCCAATATTAGTGTTTGGGGGAGGCACCTAAGGTTTTCACATTAATAATGCACCAGACGGCATACTTGATAGTTTTTTTGGTGCACATAATTTATAGCTAATACATTCGAATGACAGTAGTTATTTCATTAAGTGGTTAGATGCACCAGCCATATTTTGCAGTAACGCCTTGTGGAGGTGTCTGACATACAAACTATACCGCTGAAATAACTAACTAGCAAATTAATGAACTAGCATGCCACCATAAGCGATTCCTTCACAGGATATCCAGTCGTGGATATAAATCTTCACATTTATTAGCACGAAGACTGCCACGTGAAATTGCATGTCTACGTGAGGTTCCTAAACAATGAACGCACTCAACGACTCAGTAGGTCATGTCTACAGTGTTAAAGCAGGCTTTAAATTAAGCAAGCCTTGACATAACCCATACTCATAGTGATAGACTTGCAACTTAAATCGCAAAGTCGAGTGGAAAATGTCTGCCTGAAATTCTGATTCGATTAATTTGATTGATTGATATGTGAGGTTTAACGTCCCAAAACCACCATATGATTATGAGAGACGCCGTAGTGGAGGGCTCCGGAAATTTCTACCACCTGTGGTTCTTTAAAGTGCACCAAAATCCGAGAACACAGGCCAACAACATTTCCGCCTCCATCGTAAATGCAGCCGCTGCAGCCAGGATTCAATCCCACGACCTGAAGGTCAGCAACCGAGTACCTTAGCCACTAGACCACTGTGGCGGGGCGGCCTGAAATTCTTAATTCTGATTCTATGCAACCGTGTCTTTTGTCGCAACTCGTTACACTTAACAGATGGCATTATGAAATGCTTTCGGTCGCCACGACTTAATCTGGCATCAGAAGGTGCAAGAGGCACTGATGGCATCCAACAGCAAGTTCATTCTAGGGTGAAAGGTATTTCACAGCTCAACGCACACTAGAGGACAAGTGCATATCCAAAAAACAGATGCGTTGTACACCATCGAATCCATGCTTCTAAAGCAAAGTTGGTAATCGAGAGCGGCTGTAAACAAACGAGGCCTGCGAGCGGTCCCACGTGACAGCATCTAGCCAAAACCAACTCGGCGCCAGCCTCAGAGAGATCAGGACGTCTTGAGGGGCTAGTTGGTTCATTCTATGCAGGAAAAATTGCGCTAAAATAGAAAAGACACCACAAAGAAGGAACACTTAAACAGATCGAGCGCAAACTACCAACTGTTTTTTATTGACTGTAGAACGTCGGTAAAATAGGGAACCCGTACATAGCTGCGCCGACGCGTCGAGGATCAACACGTGCTACTTAACGCACCTTATCAATCAAAAAGGACACTTCTGCACCGTAGAGCGATACCGAGGCCTCACTTACACAGCTATCACCTTTCATGTTGATGAAGAATGCTTCCAAAACCTCACGAGCACACGTATCTCTGCTATGTCCCAGTATCTTAGTCTCCTGAAATAGTGGTTCACATCCACATGCTGCGCAGTGAGCAGGCAAATTTCCCATTTCATTATTTTTGATCGACAGCTGGTGTTCACGTATGCGATCGTTAAAAGAGTGCACTACCCTGTGTAACAAGAAGCATGCCAACCCGGTGGTGCAATGCGATGTGGGAGTGGTATATGCGACTCCGTTTTCCTGCGGCAGATCTTACGTGGGCCAAACAGGCCGCTGCGTTAACGATCGCATACGTGAACACCAGCTGTCGATCAAAAATAATGAAATGGGAAATTTGCCTGCTCACTGCGCAGCATGTGGATGTGAACCACTATTTCAGGAGACTAAGATACTGGGACATAGCAGAGATACGTGTGCTCGTGAGGTTTTGGAAGCATTCTTCATCAACATGAAAGGTGATAGCTGTGTAAGTGAGGCCTCGGTATCGCTCTACGGTGCAGAAGTGTCCTTTTTGATTGATAAGGTGCGTTAAGTAGCACGTGTTGATCCTCGACGCGTCGGCGCAGCTATGTACGGGTTCCCTATTTTACCGACGTTCTACAGTCAATAAAAAACAGTTGGTAGTTTGCGCTCGATCTGTTTAAGTGTTCCTTCTTTGTGGTGTCTTTTCTTTTTTAGCGCAATTTTTCCTGCATAGCCTCAGAGAGGTTTGAGGAGAGAGAAAGAGAGGAAGCATGCTTTTAACCACATATACTGTGACTTAACGAAGTTGCAGGGGTGTTTACACACCTCTCCTACTGGGCGCAAAGAAAAATGAGGATGACAACAAGAGTGAGGATAAAGCCGCAAAGCAAGTTTGGGTGAAGTTGTTGATGCTTTTAACAATGCTCGCACATTCTTTAGCACCCACGACTATGACGAAGCTATGCAAAACGTAATAAGCGGTCAGCCATCAAACTCCTTCAAAGCAATGTTATTATATGAAACAGAACAAGGTCACCAACAACCTCAAATAAATTTTTATTGTGCTGTGTAACTGCAAGATTTGCATATTTTTCAGTTCTCACTGCAAAGAAATTGTGACAACGAACAGAGATTAAGGGGCTCGACTGTACAGCAGTTACAATAGTTGAAAAAAAAAAGCTCAGAAATTTCTGTGCACAGGCATTTGTGGTGTCTCACATATCATGTTACTAAATTCGTAGAGCTTGTGTGGGTTCCAGCTCACTCACAGGTAGCAGGCAACATCATCGCTGTCTACCATGCCTCAGAAATGTTAACCTGGGCCTAGCAAGAACCGCAAGAGCTACTGCGCCCTGGTACCGGCCTTCGGGACATTACCCGGTTACACCAAGAGGAATGGTGCAAACTGCCAGAACTGCAGCCCAAACTGGCCAGGCAACAGCAGACGATCCCACATTGAGCGCAGGCAGGATCGCTTAAGCATCGCGTCCTATTTAGTAATCTCGTTTCATTCCTTACATCCAACTCTTTATTTTACTTCATTTCCGCATGGGTTTTGCAAGAACTACTCATGCAAAACAACACCAATATTGTTTAACCATAACATTTCCTCTACTTTTGACAAAGGCCATATTATTCACTGTATTTTTAAATGTTTCGCTAAAGCTTCTGACAAGGTGTCACACCGCTTACTACTTCTCCAACTTAGTATTCTTAACATTGACTCTAGCATCTTGAACTGGATAACCATACTCAATTTGCAACTTGATGCTGCATCCCCTTGTTGTGATGTAAAGTCGGGCGTCCCTCAAAGCTCTGTCCTCGGCTCATTGTTATTTCTGATTTACATTATTGACTTACCTACAGTAATTGATTATTGATTGAGTTGTGGGGTTTAACGTCCCAAAACCACTATATGATATTGAGAGACGCCGTAGTGGAGGGCTCCGGAAATTTCGACCACCTGGGGTTCTTTAACGTGCACCCAAATCTGAGTACACGGGCCTACAACATTTTTGCCTCCATCGGAAATGCAGCCGCCACAGCCGGGATTTGATCCCACGACCTGCGGGTCAGTAGCCGAGTACCTTAGCCACTAGACCACCGTGGCGGGGCTACCTACAGTAAATAATAGTCGCACTAAACTATTTGCTGATGACTGTATTTTATGCCATGAAATCACTAATCAGCATAACTCTATTCTTCAAGCTGACTTGGATAACATATAATGCAACTGCTCACAACGGCTTATGTTCTTAAATCCCACTATAAATGCTAAATCATGCATTTATTGCATCGCCCTGACTCGACAAAATCTTTCGGCTATGCCATCAATAAAATCAACCTCAAGTAGGTAACATGATATAAATACCTCGGAATTCAGCTTGCCAATAACCTTTCTTAGCATGCACACATTGAATACATCACTAACAATGCTAACAGATCTCTCTGCAGTGGCATACCAATTCTTTCGTGAGTGGGCGGGCAAGCCTACCTCACTCGTCACCCGGAATATATATATATATATATATATATATATATATATATATATATATATATATATATATATATATATATATATATATATATATATATATATTGTAGTGGGGAATTCGCAAGGCACTGCCTAGTGGGACCATCTCTCGCTGAGTACGAAGAGCGAGTGGGTGCACGAGCTGTAGACGCTGGACTGCTCGAGCATTTCTGTCCGTATCGGCTGCCTGCCTACTATACCTGGCGTCCTTATTAAACTCCCTTGCAAAGTGGTGGAGGTGCCGGGTATGCAAACCTGGAACTTCGAAGCCGGAAGCTGCCCACTGCATCAGCAATGCCTGATCAGACGACCGAGCAAGGTACCACCCTGTAAAGCACGGTCCAATCTCAACCGGTCATCGTATCTACCACCCTGCGCCAACGGGATCCCCTCTTCTTCAGCGGCACTGAGGACCAAGATGTGGAAGACTGGTTGCAGCTGTTTGAAAAGGTGAGCGCCGCCAACAAGTGGGACGAACCCTCGAAATTGGAGTACGTCCCATTTTATCTCAAAGACATCGCCAGCCTGTGGTTCACAAACCACCGTACTAAATTTACCACTTGGGCCGCTTTCAAGACCACCCTTGCAGCTGTGTTTGATCGCCCCGCAGTGCGCAAGCTGCGTGCTGAACAGCGCCTACGCGGACGAGCACAAAGGCAGGGCGAAAACTTCACTAGCTACATTGAAGATGTCATCGATTTATGCCGGCGCTTTAACCCTGAGATGACTGAACAAGACAAGATCTGGCATATCTTGAAAGGAATAGACGATGATGCCTTTCAAATGTTGCTCGCAAAGGGCCCAAGTACCGTATTCGAACTTGTTACCTTGTGCCAGAGCTTGGAAGAGATTCGCAAGCAACGTGCATCAGTTGGGAGGTAGACGACAGCAGACGTCTCTCTCGCTGCCCTGGTCGTCGGTGGTGACAGCACCCTGCTAGAGCAGATAAAAGAATATGTACGTGAAGAGGTCGCACGACAGCTTTCGTGTCTCTCGTATCTACCGACCACCGAAGCACCAACGAACCGCCTAACGCCGACAATCCAACAGGCTATTCAGGAGCTGGTCTCCGAGGCGTTGCCATTATCTACGCCTGCCTCTCCGCCAACACCTGTTGCCGCGCCACTGACTTATGCGGCCGTCGCTGCAATGCCTCCGCCTCGTCTGCCATTGTATACGCCACAACCTGTGCGACCTTCTACCGCGCCGTTTCCAGCTACACAGCAGCACGCCGGAAATCCTTGGCGCACTGCTGACAACCGGCCGATATGTTACTTTTGCGGGGTTCCAGGTCACGTTGCACGTCTATGTCGCCGGCGCTTCGCAGTTAATGCTCCAAGATACCCTGGCTATACTCGTTTCGGCCTCCATACCACCCGCCTCACGTGCCACCTGAAGTTCACAAACGCGATGCGCAAGCTGCTTCCGGTACCCGAACCAACGCTTCTCGACGTTCTACTTCCCGCTCGCCTTCCCCTTAAACAAGTCGTCGTTCTGTGACGCCTATGCGTCGACGACCCACCTCCATTGAGACGGAAAACTAACTGCCGCAGATCCGGAGGCACGAGCTACGTCATCACCTAATCGTATAAGTCCTCGCCTGTCTCCCGCCAATCTTATCGATGTAATCGTCGAAGGTGTACGAACACTTGCACTCATCGATACCGGTGCCGCGATATCTGTGATTAGTCAAAGACTCTGCCGCTCTCTTCGTAAAGTGACGATGCTTTCTCCCGTAGTTTCTCTTAGCACTGCGAGCGCCCAACAAATTGAGCCCATCGCGGCATGTACGGCAAAAGTGGTTAATCGAGACGTGTTGTACATCATTGAATTTCACGTGTTAGCCTCATGTTCCCACGATGTCATCCTAGGATGGGATTTCTTATCACG
The DNA here is from genome assembly GCA_013436015.1 of Rhipicephalus annulatus. Classification (NCBI taxonomy): domain Eukaryota; kingdom Metazoa; phylum Arthropoda; class Arachnida; order Ixodida; family Ixodidae; genus Rhipicephalus; species Rhipicephalus annulatus. The sequence continues at coordinate 124,663 of WOVY01010862.1, read as the reverse complement.
TCATCACGCCGTCGTAGACTGCGCTCGGGCCGAAGTGGAGCTGTTACCGTTTCGTGATGCGCCTTCTATTGATGCGGCCGTATCTAGTGTGGCTAACCTTGTCGTCGCGACGGACATAGATCGTCCTCCTTTCAGCGCCCAGTTTGTCCTTGCCTGCTGCTTTTCACTTTCTGACGCTACCGTCCTATTCGCGCCATCTGACATCTTCGGTAGCCGCCAACACACATCGCTGCCATTCGCCGGTTCTTGCGCTTTGTCAAGACACTACCGGAATATTTATTTCCAATCCGAACTCGTGTTCCCTCAGTTTGCGCCGCAACGAGACGCTCGGCCACATTCAGCTTATCGATGAAGGTACTATCGTGTCTGCCGATTTCTTCGACAACAAGCCGAATATGGATTTGAACGCGTTGGTTCCTCACTTTGCCTCGAACAGCGTGTCGTCCGATGCATTTCACAGTTATATTGACAGCCATCTCGCCCCGGCTCAACGAGAGCAGCTTGTTACCCTGTTGCACGAATTCAGGCGTTCGTTTGACTTTCCCCAAGCGGTGCTAGGAAGAACGAACACCGTTGTGCATACGATTGACACAGGGAAGAGTACTCCTTTGCACCAACGCCCCTATCGTGTGTACCCGGCGGAGCGCCGCGTAATCGCAGAACAAGTAGACGACATGCTACAGCGTGGAGTCATCAAGCCTTCTTGTAGTCCTTGGTCTTCACCAGTTGTACTCGTCAAAAAAAAAGGATGGTTCGATCCGGTTCTGCGTAGACAACAGGCGCCTGAACAACATTACGAGGAAAAATGTTTACCCTCTTCCCCGCATAGACGACGCTCTCGATTGTCTCCAAGGTGCAGAATTCTTTTCCTCGCTTGACCTTCGCTCAGATTATTGGCAGGTCCCAATGGCTGAGTCTGATTGTCCACAAACGGTGTTCGTCACACTGGATGGTCTCTATGAATTTTTTCGTAATGCCATTCGGACTCTGCAATGCGCCCGCCACATTCGAGCGAATGATGGGCAGCATTTTACGCGGCCTCAAGTGAAACATATCCTTGTGCTATCTTGATGACGTTGTGGTCTTTTCACCCGACTTCACTTCGCATCTCGCTCGTCTGCGTAAAATTCTACAGTGCGTTACAAACGCCAGGCTTCAGCTTAATCTGAAGAAATGTCACTTCGGGGCTAAACAACTCACCATACTTGGTCATGTCGTCTCGAAAGCCGGCATCCTTCCCGACCCTGACAAGCTTCGTGCTGTTGCCAATTTCCTAAGCCGACCACAGTTAAAGAATTACGGAACTTTGTGGGCCTGTGCTCCTATTTTCGTCAGTTTGTCCGGAACTTTGCTTCCATCATTGCCTCCGCTCACCAAACTCCTTGCTGGCCCAGCAGATCTTTCGAATTGGACTTCAGCCTGTGACGAATCCTTCGCAACACTGCGCCAACTCGATCCTTACCTCACCACCCGTACTGCGTCATTACGACCCTACTGCGCCGACCGAAGTACACACGGATGCAGAGTGGCGTCGGCCTTGGTGCAGTGCTCGCGCAACGCAAACCAGGTTTTACGGAGTATGTGGTCGCCTATGCCAGCCGCGCCCGCACTAAGCAGAAGCCAACTATTCTGTTACGCGGAAAAGAGTGCCTGGTGACTGTGTGGGTGTTAAACAAGTTTCGCCCCTATTTGTACGGCCAAACGTTTGATGTGGTAACTGACCATCACGCACTCTGTTGGTTGGCTTCACTGAAAGATCCTTCTGGTCGCCTCGGACGTTGGGCACTACGCCTTCAGGAATTCGACATACGCGTCGTCTACCGATCGGGGCGAAAGCGCTCTGACGCAGATGCGCTTTCAGGATCACCCGTGAAATCTGATAATACGGAAATATCAGCCCATGACCCTCTTCCCCTCTCTTCCCTCAGCGTCACAGACATGTCATCCGAACAGCGGAAAGACGTATCGCTCTTGAATATGCTTTCTGACGCATCAACTTCCGGTTACCCGCGTGCTCTTCGCCGCCAAGCAACGCATTTCGCCATACGGGATGGCCTACCGTCGCAACTACCAAGTGGTGGGTTGTAAATGGCTGCTAGTCATACCCAGCCATATGCGGTCTGATATCTGTGAATATTTCATGCTGAGCTGAAACACGCACACGCCGGTGCGCTAAAAACGTATGAGCGGATCTGCCAACGTTACTACTGGCGGGGTATGTACACGTTTGTACGCAAACATTCGCTCATGTTCCCTGTGTCAGCAGCACAAGACATTTCCTCATTCACCCGGTCAACTGCAGCCTTTACCATGTCCTGCACGCCCATTTTATCGTGTTGGGATTGACTTTACGGTCCCGCTACCGTGCTCTGTTGGTGGTAATCGATGGGTGATTGTGGCTGCCGACCATCTGACAAGGTACGCCGAAAAAGAAGCGCTTACCTTCGGCTGGTGCTCGTGACGTTGCAACCTTCATCTTGCATCGATTTGTTCTTTGTCATGGTGCACCACGGGAGCTCCTGAGTGACAGGGGCCGCGTATTTTTGTCCGAAGTTCTGCAGCAGCTCTTTTCTTCATGCCGTACGGTACACCGCACATCAACAGCCTACCACCCTCAGACGAACGGACTAACGGAACGTTTCAATAGAACCCTCGGAGACATGCTCGCTATGTATATTGATTCCGATCCCCTCCAATTGGGACGTGACTTATGCCTACAATACGGCGATTCAATCAACAACGGGCTTTTCTCCATTTTTTCTTTTATATGGTCGTGACCCTCTGCAGCACACTCGACATGATTCTGCCATACAATCCTGATGCCTCCGAGTTCAGCCTAGTTTCTGAAATGCCGAACATGCCGAAGAGTGTCGTCAGCTTGCACGGTCCTTCAAAGCCGATAATCAAGCCCTCCAAAAAGATCGCCACGACCGTGATCTTGTTCAGGACACTTTCCCCGTCAGGTTCTCTCGTGTGTCTCCGACTGCCTTTCCACTCTCCTGGACTAACTCCCAAGTTTACACCGAATTATACTGGCCCTTACCGCGTCATACAGCACCCTTCTTCTGTCACCTATGTGACTGAACCGCTCAAGCCGTCCACGGACAAGCGCCGCCTTGGTCGTGAGATGGTCGACGTCAGTCGCCTCAAGCCCTGCTACGACCCTCCTGTTCTCTCGTCACCTTGAGTCGCCAGGATGGCTCGTCTTCGTCGCCTGGTATTGTAGTGGGGAATTCGCAAGGAATTGCCTAGTGGGACCATCTCTCTCTGAGTGCGAAGCGTGAGTGGATGCACGAGCTGTAGAGGCTGGACTGCTCGAGCATTTCTGTCCGTACCGGCTGCCTGCCTACTACCTGGCGTCCGTACTAAACTCCCTTGCAATATATATATATATATATATATATATATATATATATATATATATATATATATATATATATTGTTACGAATAAATATAGCACCTGGTACTATATAAACTCTTTATTTAGAGGTGAACTTGTGCCCGTAAACTCAAAACTAAAAATGGTCAGCCAAAATGTCTCTTGCTCGCTGACTCGAACTTCGCCGGTCTCTTCATCTGCCCCTCGAGTCTCGTGCTGGTCCCGTGGCGTAGTATCATGGCACGTGCAGGACAGCGTTCCATGGTGCGGCTTTCTTGCTACTTGTGTGGTGGCTTTTACGAACGCGAATTGTGGCACGCGTCTTTTGCGATGGTCGAGCTGTGGCATTAGTCGTCCTCCTAGCACGCATCGCCCCGATGCGTAGAGCCGGCTGACAGTTTCTAAACAATAGGACTTGTCCTCGTGTTAGATGACGTGAGTCAGTTCACTGTTCAGTTCCTGCCGTAGTACGGTTTCATCCGTACTACATGTACAACCTTTCGGGAGATTCCAGCGTCGTGTTGTGCATACTTGACCTTCAGGGATCACTTCGTAGTTTAATGGGCCTAGCTGACGAAGAACCCCTGTAAGGGCCAAAATAGCGCCGCAAAAGCTTTTCTGATAGGCCGCGTGCACGGACAGGCGTCCAGACCACTTGGTCTCCAGGGGAGTACTGAACGTCCCTTCGTCTTAGATTGTAACGGTGCGCGTCGACGTCCTGCGGTTGAATGATGCGGTTCCGTGCTAGTTGTCGCGCCTCTTCTGTCCCATCTAAATATTCGCTATGTCAGGGTCCTCTTCATTCGTGCTGTTGACAGACAGCATCGCGTCTAATGTCGTTATTACTGTCCAACCATAAAGAAGTTGAAATGGCGTGAAGTTGGTTGTCTCTTGTACTGCGGTATTGTATGCAAATGTAGCATATGGTAGTATGGTGTCCCAAGTCCGATGCTCGACGTCCACATACATCGCGATCATGTCAGCAAGCGTCCTGTTCAGCCTTTCAGTTAACCCGTTAGTTTGCGGATGGTACGCATTAGTTCTTCTGTAGTCGGTGTGCGTTAGTTTCATGACCGGACTGTACTAGCCTGGCAGTGAACGCAGTTCCTTTGCCAGTAATGAAGGACTTTAGGTGCGCCATGTCGCAGCACTATCTGGGTCACAAAAAACTGAGCCACTTCATTTTCCGTTCCTTTTGTGAGAGATGACGTCTCGGCATACCGGGTCATGTAGTTCGGTTGCTAACACTATCCAGCGCTTCCCGAACGATGACATAGGCAAAATCCATTCCGACATGCTCAAATGGAACTTTCGGTGGCTCTATCGGTTTCAAAAGACCTGCCTGGCTTTAGGGGTGGTACTATGCGTCTTTGGCATTCTCGGCACTGATCTTACAGTAATGCTGTACTGAATCCATCAATTCTGGGCCAGTAATATCTCTGGCGGATTCTTGCCAAATTCCTACTAATGCCCAAGTGACCTGCCGATGGGTCATCATGACACGGTTCTAAAATTTCCGCTCGCAGTGATAATGGTATCAGCAGTAGGAACGTTTAACCAGTGTGTTGAAAGTTTCTCTTGTAGAGAACGTTGTTGTGGAGGACGTAGGAACGTAGTCCACGGACGAAAACTCGCGGTACTTCGACTTGCTGCCCCTCTAATTATTGAATGAGCAGAAGTAATTCTGGATTCATTCACTGATCATGAGCCATCTCCGACACATTCACAGCTCCAAGAAATGCGGAGTCTTGTTCATGCTCAGGAAACGAGGTCTGCACTGGTGCTCGTGACAAGCAATCCGCGTCATTGTGCTTGTGGCCAGACTTGTAGACTACGGTTATGTCATATTCTTATAGACGCAGGCTCCATCTAGCAAGTCTTCCGGAAGGATCCTTAAGGTTCGCAAGCCAGCACAATGAATGATGGTCACTGATGGCTCGGAATTTTCTACCGTATAAATATGGACGGAACTTACTGATGGCCCATATAACTGCGAGACATTGCTTTTCCGTAGCTGAATTATTTATACTCAGCTTTCGACAGAGTGCGGCTTGCATAAGCAATAACTTTTTCTTCCCCGTTCTGCCACTGAACAAGAATAGCACCGAGGCCAACGTTGCTGGCGTCCGTATGAATGTCTGTTTCGGCATCTTCATCAAAATGAGCGAGTATGGGAGGTGACTGCAAACGCCATCGTAACTCAGAGAAGGCGTCTTCTTGCTCTTGGTGCCAGATGAATGGCACACCTTCCTTCGTAAATCGTGTCAGTGGTTCCGAAATCGTGAAGAAGTTTTGAACGAAGCGCCTATAGTAGGCACAAAGCCCCAGGAAACGTCGCATAGCTTTTTTGTCTCTTGATCTCGGGAAATTTTCAACCGCAGTGATCTTATCCGGGTCTGGGCGGACACCGTGAGAACTGACAATGTGCCCGAGGAACCGAAGCTCCCGGAATCCAAAGTGGCACTTTTCTGGTTTGATCGTAAGTGCAGCCACGCGAATAGCGTCCAGTACCGTTCTCAATCTCTGCATGGGCTGCTCCAACGTAGTGGAAAAAATTACTGCGTCATCAAGATAGACAAGGCATGACTGCCACTTGAGGCCGGAGAGCATAGTGTCCATCATCCTCTGGAAGGTAGCGGGAGCAGAACACAAGCCAAATAGGAGTGCTTTGAACTCGTAGAGTCCATCGGGTGTCACAAACGCCGTCTTCTCACGTTCTCGTTCGTGGACTTCTATTTGCTAGTACCCGCTCTTTAGGTCCAACGATGAAAAAAAGTGAGCATTGCGCAGTTTATCCAACGTATAGTCAACTCGTGGGAGTGGGTACACGTCCCACTTCGTGACGAGGTTGAGTTTTCTGTAATCAACACAGAACCGCATGATGTTGTCCTTCTTCTTCACAAGTACTACCGGCGATGCCCATGGTCTTTTGGAGGGCTGTATGACATCGTCGTCGAGCATCTTCTGTACTTGCTTCTTTATCGCCTCAATTTCTTTCGAAGATACTCGGTATGGATGCTGACATACTGGTCTAACATGCCCTTCGATTACAATGCGGTGCTTTGGTACAGGAGTACGTCCGACTTTCAATGAATAGGAAAAACACTCTGCAAATTCCTTGATCTCCACAATCTGGTCTTTCTGCAGAGATGAAAGCTCTCGGTCAATATCTATTTTCTCGAGGACACTGTCCACTGTTGAGGGCGTTGTTGGTACTTTTTCTATTGTGCAAACATTTGAGACTTGCACGTAGTCATGAAGTGATGCTATGGCTGCTCCCTACGCCACATGCTGTACCTCGTTGGTAAAGTTAGTCAATGGCACATCAGTACATCTGTTCCGCAGGTTTACTAGACCTCTCGCCACGCGTATCCCCTTTGTGAGTAGCAGTTCGATATTTCCATCAGCTAGTCCGGCATATTCACGAAAAACGTCGCTTTTCACAGAAACTGTCACGCTGCTACGTGGCGGCACTGTCACACCTTCATCCACAATACGAAGAGACGAAACAATTGGTTGCTCCGCATGACACACGGCAACAGCGTTCTCTGTAGAGAAAGAAACTTGGGATTTCTGCATGTCGATGATGGCACTGTTTGCTTGCAGGAAGTCCATGCGAAGAATTGCCTCACGGGAAAATTCGGGGAGAACAATAAAACTGCAGACGTACACACGGCCTCTTAATCCCACTCTCGCTGTGCACAATCCTACGGGGCTGACTAAGTGCCCTCCAGCGGTGCGTATCTGCGGTCCAGTCCAATAAATGAGGACTTTCTTCAGCTTCTTTGCGATCATGCTACTTATTACTGAGTAGTCTGCACCTGTGTCTATTAACGCTATGGTTTCGACGTCGTCGATTCTGACTTGTAGCTCGGATGTCACGTCACCATTACTGCGCTTGTCCATCATTGTGTCAGTGTCATCGTCTGATCCGGTTAACGATGCAGGGTTTTCAGTTTTCCGAAAATCAGCGGCCCTGCCTGCACAGGTCGCTGGTTCTAGTTTTCCCGTCACGGGCTTGGTGAACGACGCCTCGGGAAAGTAGATGATGGGTGTGCACTCAGTGACCTATTGCGCATTGGTGGAAACGACTGCAATTCATGTCGCTGAGTGTTTGGAGAGGCATAGCACGAAGATAAATATTCTTCGATTTTGTAAGGGTGCTCACCGTTACGAGGGCAGGGTGCATTCACTGGGAAGCCACGTAGCCCGACCCGATGGTAGTGGCATGTCCGATAAAGATGACCGGCCTCTCCACAGTGGTAGCAGAGGGGCCACCGGTTTGCCGTGCGCCATACATCACTTTTGCGGGGTCTCGCTTCTGGTATCGGCGGTGGCCTACTGCGAGGAAATGTCGGTGGCATAACGGGAGCTTGTGCAAAGTTCGGGCGTCTGATGTCTTGCCGTACGACTTGCGTGTACGACAGCTGTGGCTGAGGTTCCGGTTGCGTTTAGTGGGGTACCTGAAGCTGTGGTTGAATAATTGCTTGCCGCATTTCTTCACGTACAACGTCTGCGATTGAGGGCATCACTGGAGGACTTTGGGGGAGTTGCACTTTCTGGAGCTCCTCCTTAACGATTGCCTCAACCATTTCGCGGAGGACGTCAAAGTTGGGGGGGAGGGCTGTTGACTCCGCCCTGACTGAAGAAACGCTGAAGTCTCTGTTGTACAGCCGCGCACGTTGTTGCAGTGTCCTTTCCATGGTTGTTGCCTCAAACCGGAACTCCACCACTGTTTGCGGTGGATTACGCACCAGGCCCGCAAAATTTTCTTCTTTTACTCCACGCATTAGGTGCCGAGACTTCTCCTCGGCCATGTTTTGGTCAGCTTGGCGGATAAGCCACGACATGTCTTCTATGTACATGGCCACGCTCTCGTTTTTCCGTTGGTTCCTCGCCTGAAGAGCAGCCTCTGCCTTCTCTTTGCGGTCCGTGTTCGGATAGGTTGCGATTAGCTCTCGTCGGAAGTCGTCCCACGACAGCAAGGACGCTTCGTGGTTCTCAAACCACGTACGTGCCGAATCTTGCAGGGCGACGTAAACGTAACGAAGCTTTCGCGCTTCGTCCCAACCATTCAAACGTGCAACGCGCTCGAAGCCTTCAAGCCAGTGCTCGGCGTCTTCAAAGGTCTCACCGTGGAAGACCTCCGGTGTACGTGGTGCATCCACAATGAGGTGAGATGGAGATGGCATCGACTCCGTGGCCATCACAGTGACGCTTGTGCTTGAGGTTTCGACAGGTCTTGATGGGTCAATTAAGGGGGCCAAACTCGGGCTGCTCACCACGTAGTCGGCGACTCGTGCGTTGGTGCAAAGGTGTTAATTCTGCTGGCTTCAATCTTGTGGGATCTGGGCTTCTCTCCCTTGCCTGTGGTGGTCTTGGAATCGTAGCCAGCACCTCCACCAGATTGTTACGAATAAATATAGCACCTGGTACTATATAAACTCTTTATTTAGGTTGAACTTGTGCCCGTAAACTCCAAACTAAAATGGTCAACCAAAATGTGTCTTGCTCGCTGACTCGAACTTCGTCGGTCTCTTCATCTTCCCCTCAAGTCTCGTGCCGGTCCAGTGGCGTAGCATCATGGCGCGTGCAGGACGGCGTTCCATGGCGCGGCTTTCTTGCTACTTGTGTGGCGGCTTTTACGAACGCGAATTGTGGCACCCGTCTTCTGCGATAATCGAGCTGTGGCATTAGTCCCCCTCATAGCACGCATCGCCCCGATGCGTAGAGCCGGCTGACAGTTTCTAAACAATAGGACTTGTCCTTGTGTTAGACGACGTGAGTCAGTTCAATTGTTCAGTTCCTGTCGTAGTACAGTTTAGTCCGTACTACATGTACAACTTCCAGGAGATTCCGGCGTCGCGTTGTGCATACTTGACCTTCAGGGATCACTTCGTAGTTTAATGGGCCTAGCTGACGAAGAATCCTGTAAGGGCCAAGATAGCGCCGCATAAGCTTTTCTCATAGGCCACGTGCACGTACAGGCATCCAGACCCACACTTGGTCTCCAGGGGAGTACTGAACGTCCCTTCGTCTTAGATTGTAACGGTGCGCATCGACGTCCTGCTGTTAAATGATGCGGTTCCGTGCTAGTTGTCGCGCCTCTTCTGCTCTTTCTACATATTTGCTTATGTCAGGGTCCTCTTCATTCGTGCTGTTGACAGACAGCATCGCGTCTAATGTCGTTATTACTGTCCGACCATAAACAAGTTGAAATGTCGTGAAGTGGGCTGTCTCTTGTACTGCGGTATTGTATGCAAATGTAGCATACAGTAATATGGTGTCCCAAGTCCGATGCTCGACGTCCACATACATCGCGATCATGTCAGCAAGCGTCCTGTTCAGCGTTTCAGATATCCCCTTAGTTTGCGGATGGTACGCATTAGTTCTTTTGTGGTCGGTGCGCATTAGTTTCATGACACACTGCACTAGCCTGGAGGTGAACGCAGTTATTTTGTCAGTTATAAGGAAATTAGGTGCGCCATGTCACAGCACTATCTGGGTCCCAAAAAACTGAGCCACTTCATTTGCCGTTCCTTTTGTGAGAGATGACGTCTCGGCATACCGGGTCATGTAGTCGGTTGCTAACACTATCCAGCGCTTCCCGAATGACATAGGAAATGGTCCTATCAAATCCATTCCGACCTGCTTAAATGGGACTTTCGGTGGCTCTATCGGTTTCAAAAGACCTGCTGGCTTTAGGGGTGGTACTTTGCGTCTTTGGCATTCTCGGCATGATCTTACATAATGCTGTACTGAATCCATCAATTTTGGCCAGTAATATCTCTGACGAATTCTTGCCAAAGTCCTACTAATGCCCAAGTGACCTGCCGATGGGTCATCATGACACGGTTCTAAAATTTCCACTCGCAGTGATAATGATATCAGCAAGGCTCTATTCGCACACAAAAACAAAGCGCAAGAGCTTTGCTTTGCTTTGCTTTGCTATCGTAGATACATGGCACGTACCCACTTTGGAAGATTGGCCAAGAATGCAACGTAAAGACTGGTAAATGTTATTTTAGGTAAGCTATCAAATTTAAAACCAAAACTGAAGAAATTAAATGACAAATATGCGAAAAATATTAAACTTAACTACAAGTAATATGCTTTCGAGCCTGTATTCAAGACTGCCCTAATAACATGACGGGAATGATTTTGAAAACTGAAGTTATAAGCTTACGAAATGACGAATAATTTTAAACACCAGGTTAAAACGGTACTCGTTGAGTATTTACAATGATATCACACACGGCTTCAAAGGCATTTCTGTGGCAGTATCCCAAGCCTGAGGCACCGAAGCTTAAAATATTTTCCTCCGATAAGGTCAAGCCTATTTTTGTGAAAGGAGTAATTAGAAATCAAGTTCTGATACGGGAATATCTTCACATAGCAAGAGTAGACGCACAACGTCGTCTTCCCCGAAAAACGCAAGAGACTGCCGCTCGTGATGCTGGCTTCTTCCTCCTTTGTTGTGCTTACGGCTAATAATCGTGACAATAATGTCACGACGTCAGAGCAGAGGTCTTGCCGCAGAGATTGAGACAGCAGAAGCAGGTCGGTCTCTTTAATCGAACGCTCAAGCGAGTTCTTCTTTTTCATCCATTTCATAGTCCTTCATGGCACATGCACGAATGCCATTGTCTTTCTTGATCAAGCACGTGACATTTGCCTCCCTCAGAAAGAGGCATCGTCCCGATGCGCATCTTAGGCACGCCACCAGGCGTATGAAGTGGTCGCGCCAACGCGGTAACCGGGAGCTCGATAAATACGGTTTCATACGCACGACGGGCACGACTTCGGGTAAATGCTTTTGGCGCCTAGAACTACAGTCAGTGTCGGGAACAACTTCGTAGTTCACGTCGTTCAAGCGTCGCGTGACGCTGTATGGGCCAAAGTACCGTCTTAGCAGTTTTTCAGGAAGTCCACGTCGACGTATCGGAATCCAGACCCAGACCTTGTCGCCCGGTGTGTAGCTACTAAACTTGTGTCGGGAGTCGTACCGTTGTGCATCTTGATGCTGTTTATAACAGATGCGCACGTGCACGAGCTGTCTGGCTTCCTCGGCGTCTACATGGGTGTCGTCACACTCATGCGGCAACATGGTGTCCAACGTTGTCGTGACTTTGCGACCATAGATCAGACTGAACGGTGTCATTCCAGCGGTTTCTTGTCGAGCGGTATGATAGGCAAAGATCACGTACTGCAATATCTGATCCCAGTTTTTATGTTCCGTGTCAATGTACATGCTGATCATGTCTGTGAGGGTCCTATTGAGGCTCTCCGTCAGTCCGTTTCTCTGCGAATGGTATGCAGTTGTTCTGCGGGGAGCTGTACTGCTGAGTCTGAGAACGGACTCCAAAATGAGAACGGACTCCAAAAGCTCTGCGGTGAAGGCAGGTCCTCTATCTGTTATCACTGCTGTTGGAGCGCCATGCCGAAGGACATTGTTCTTGATGAAGAACTGAGCGGCTTCTCCTGCTGTGCCGCGCTGCAAAGCTTTAGTCTCCGCATAACGGGAAAGGTAATCGGTGGCCACAATTATCCATCTGTTCTCTGTTGTGGAAGTTGGAAAGTGATTCGGGAAATCTATTACAATTTGGGTGAATGGCCTCGCTGGTGCTTCGACTGGATGTAAAAGACCGGCTGGCTTGCTGGGCGGCGCTTTGCGTCTTTGGCAGTCGGTGCAACTTCGCACGTGATGGTTAACAGCAGCAGGCAACTTTAGCCACTAGTACTTGCATCGTAGTCGGCATAATGTTCGGGTGTAGCCTAGATGATCAGAAGTTGCTTCATCATGGCACGCTTCCATAATTTCTTTCTGCGGAGAGGCCGCTGGCACGACGAGCAAGTGCGGCTTGCCGGTTGGTGAGAAGTGTTTCTGAAAGAGAACATCGTTTCGCAAGCAAAAAGATGGCAGTCCTCTGGCAAATAACCGCGGCACGTCTTTACGTCTTTCTTCTGAATATTCAATGAGTGGTAACACATCGGGGTCACTGCGCTGTTCTCGTGCAATAGTGGCCATGTCGACAACTCCCAAGAAAGCCTCGTCGATGCTTTCGTCATCTGGAGCGACAGTCTCCACTGGTGACCGTGAGAGACAGTCGGCGTCGGTGTGCCTCTTCCCAGATCTATAAATGATGGTCATATCGAACTCTTGAAGCCTTAGGCTCCAGCGCGCCAAACGGCCAGATGGATCTTTAAGGTTGGTGAGCCAGCACAAAGAGTGATGGTCGCTAACAACCATGAAGGAGCGGCCGTACAAATATGGGCGAAATTTGATGGCCGCCCACACCACGGCGAGACACTCCTTCTCGGTAGTCGAGTAGTTCTCCTCCATGCGAGAGAGAGTTCTGCTGGCGCAGGCTATTACTCTTTCACAGCCGTCTTGCCACTGCAACAAAACGGCACCCAGACCTACATTGCTGGCGTCATCGTGAAGCACTGTAGGCGCGTCCTGGTCGAAGTGCGCAAGGACTGGAGGTGTTTGCAGGCGTTGTAGTTCATTGAATGCCACTTGCTCTTGTTCACCCCAGAGGAAGAGAACATCTTCACGTGTAAGTCATGTCAATGGTGCCGAAATAGACGAAAAGTCTTCGATGAATCGCCGGTAATAGGCGCACAACCCCAAAAAGCATCTGACGGCCTTTTTGTCACGTGGTGCAGGAAATTGCGCTACAGCGTCTATTTTGGCCGGGTCAGGTCGAACACCCTCGTGACTGACGACGTGGCCTAGGAAGCTGAGTTCGTTGAAACCAAAATGACTTTTTTCCGGTTTTAAAGTAAGGCCGGCCGAACGTATGGCTTGGAGGATGGTGAATAAACGGCTGAGATGTTCCTCGAATGTTGCTGAGAATACAATAACATCGTCCAGATAGAACAAGCATGTTTGCCACTTCAAGCCTGATAGTACGGTGTCCATGAGACGCTGAAAAGTGGCTGGCGCCGAGCACAACCCAAAAGGAAGCAACTTAAATTCGTAAAGGCTATTGGGCGTCACAAAGGCCGTTTTTTTCACGATCTCTCTCGTCGACTTCTATCTGCCAGTAGCCGCGTCGGAGGTCCATTTAACATAAATAGCGCGCATGACGCAGCCGATCGAGTGAATCGTCTATGCGGGGCAGTGGATAGACGTCTTTTTTCGTGACTTGGTTCAACTTACGATAATCAATACAGAAGCGCAAGCTGCCGTCTTTTTTCTTGACCAAAACGACGAGGGACGCCCAAGGACTTTTCGAAGGTTGTATGACGTCATCCGTAAGCATCTTCTGTTCTTGCTTGTGAATCTCCTCGCGTTCTTTCGGAGCCACGCGGTAGGGGTTCTGCCGAATCGGTCGCGTGTTGTCTTCAGTAATGATACGGTGCTTGGTCAATGGTGTTTGCTGGACCTTTGACGTACGCGAAGAGCAGTCTTCCAATTAGTGTATAAGTTCAAGCAGGCGCTTCCTATCAGAGAGCGGTAGCGTGGAGCAGATGTCCACCGACGGAGTTGTCGAGGCGGGGACAGTCGCGTCATCTGGTTGCAAGGCAAAACAATCCCCGGCATGGTTTACATCATCGTAGTAGGCAATTGCGGTACCCTTCTGGATTTGACGGCGCTCGTTGCTGAAGTTTGTGAGGAGCACTTCAGCCTGTCCACCAGTAAGCGACAGGACACCCCTCGCGATGGAAATGTCTTGAGTGAACAAAAGAGAGACTATGTGCTCCGCTATCACCTCTTTATAGCAAGGCCACCCACTGGACACCGACACAAGGCAGCACGATCTTGGTGGGAGTGTCACATCGTCGGCCATTCGCAAACGGCCGCGTGGTTCGTCGCTGCTGTCGTCGGCATACGGATGTTCGCAAAACGTCACAATACGTTGAGGGATGTTGATAACAGCGCCATGATCTTGAAGAAAATCCATGCCCAAAACTACCTCTTACAGCAGTCTGGCAACAGGACGAAAGTTGCCACGAAGCTAGGTTGGCCATTCCAGCCACCCTAACGAAGCTAGAATCTCCGATGCGAAGTCGAGTGGTGCATTTACCCGCCGGAGTCACCAGCTGAACACCAGTACTTCTTATGTGTGGCCCTGTCAATGGTGTCTTGACCTTTCTGAGGCGGTCGGCGAGCTCTTATCGCATGATTGAGAAGTCGGCGCCAGTGTCGACCAGTGCTGTAACGTGATGTCCGTCAACGACAACGCTAAGATCGGCACGCGCAACTTCATCGGCATTAGTATTCATCGTCGTATTCGTCGTCGTTGTCGTCATACCTTCTTGCGATGATAGGGGGAACTTTTCAGTGTCTCGACGATTGGCAACCTTGCCCCCCGAGGTCGCAGCAGTCAATTTCCCCGGCACGGGCTTGGCAAACGGCCTGTGGTTATGTCCGCGTAGTTCTGAGGGAAGCCACGGTGACGCGCAGGTGATGGAGATCGCCAACCACGCGGTGGAGTTGCTTGGCCAGGCGACAGTTGATCGGCATCATGGGCACGATGGTCTTCAGAACGGAAAGAAGCCGGACGAGAAAAGTTCCCGAACCCGGAATCGCCCTGACGGCAATAGCGGGCAATGTGACCGGGTTCTCTGCAACGGAAGCAAATAGGTCGACGGTCGGCCATGCGCCATAAATCAGTTCGGCGAACTGGTGGTCGTCTCATAGAATCCCGTTGCCACCAATGTACGGCAGTGGGTCGTGGCTGGAAGGTCGTCGCCACAGATAATAGTAGAGGACGACGGACCGCATCACCGTAGCTCGCTGGATGTGGCTGAGGACTTGGCACGGGGGGTGTACCGGCTTTCCTCAACTCCTGAAGGATGATTTCGGCAACAGATGCGACATGTGGTTGGGTAGAGAGAACGCAGAGGGCCCGAAGTTCCTCACGCAGTATTTCCCTAATCATTTGTCGCAGGGAACTTTCGCATTCGGCAGTGTTTTGAGCTGCAGCACTTACTGCCGTGTGGTTCGGCAGGCGGTCAAAGTGTCGGCGTGGTTGTTGCAATGCACGTTTGATGACAGTCGCCTCTCTTGTGAATTCATCTACTGTTGTAGGTGGATTTCGTACGAGGCCTGGAAACACTGCTTCCTTAACGCCCTGCATTAGGTGACGCACCTTCTTCGCCTCGGGCATGTCAGGGTCAGCTCGTCGAAACAGACTTATCATGCCCTCTGCGTACATGGCGGCTGTTTCATTGGGTTTTTGCACGCGGGCCTCAATCAGTTGCTTTGCGTGATTTTGTCGGTCGCAGTTCAAAAATGTAGCGTGAAGCTTTCGACAGAAATCTTCCTAAGATTGGAATGTAGCTTCGCGGTTCTCGTACTACGTGCGAGCGCTATCTTCCAGTGCGAAATATGCACGGCCAAGTTTGTGCTGTTCGCCCCAGTGGTTGGATACAGCGGCCAGTTCGAACTGTTCGAGCGAGTCCTTGACATCTTCGTACTCTTCCCCATGGAAAACTTCGGGAACGCGAGGATGTTGAAGAGTCACCTGCGAGGGAAGAGTGGTCTGCGATGGCAGGATAACCGGGGATGTAGTTGGAGCTGTCATGCTGGAAAGAAGCGGAACAAGTGCGGACTCTGGACGTAGGCCTAGTAGGCGCCTACTGAATCACTGCACCGGAGTCGTGACGAGGGGCTGAGTCTCGGGACTAGGTGAACGGGTCCTAGCTAGACTGTCCTACATCAGAATGTAGGCCCCAGCACCTCCACCAGTGTCACGACGTCAAAGCAGATGTCTTGCCGCAAAGATTGAGACAGCAGAAGCAGTTCGGTCTCTTTAATCTAACGCTCAAGCGAGTTCTTCTTTTTCAACCATTTCATAGTCCTTCATGGCGCATGCACAAATGCCATTGTCCTTCTTGATCAAGCACGTGACAATATGTTGCAGAGCAACAACCATCTTTTGGGAGTGATAAAAATGTGATAAGTGTAACTTTTTGTTGCCAGCTGGTAAGCGGGCAATAAAAACACTATACAGTTAAAGCTTTATATAACGAAGCTTATGAATTCCCGGAAAAATCGTTATAAAGAGGATTTTGTTATATGCAAGTTGGTACGTAAATACGAAAAATAAAAGGGCAACTTATACAAAACGTGGACTAAAGGCAGAGCTAACCCAAAACAGTTATTTTACAGTAAAAACTGCGTTATTATTGCGATAGCAATTATATGGACACTCTCGGCGGGTGTTTTCCGTAAGTGCAATGTTCCATAAGAAGTCCAAATTGATAACGATGCCCACGCGCATTGTAGCTTTCACGAGCGGGTAAAAGCGTGCGAGCGCTACTGAAGCAGAGATCAAATGAGTCTACCCATCCCTATCGCCTGGAAAATTCATATCTCCCGCGTGTTAGAACAGCCGTCGAATGCTCTAACAAAGAGTAAACCATCCCTCTTGGACGAGCACGAAACAATGCGAGGAGAGGGGGGGATCACTCGAGTAGCAACAATGAATTTGTATTTTAAGGGTTGTCGCGATCGCTGGCGCGCTTGCTATTGTTGTGATCGTTCTGCCTGGCTTGGCGCTGCTTTGACGCCTGAGACGTTGCAGCTGAGCCTACCCTGATTTCTTGCGGGTCAGCGCTTCCATAAATGCACCAAGAGCTTGGTGACAACATTAAAGTCGTTCTTCTAATTATCCCGGGCCGTTGGTTGCTCTCGTAAAACTCTGTGGACACGCCTGACCGACTGACGGATTGGGAAGAGTTGTTGGCCATCGTGGCCGCTTTCTTTGCCTCCAAGGTGTCCCGGACAAAGGGCCCAGCGTCACCGTTTGCGGATGCGTTTCCCACGTTCTCCGTGGTGCCTTAATGCTATAGTTCCTGCAAGTTGTGGCCTGCCTGGCGCCGCATACCCATCACTGCAACGGGCTGCAGATTCATTTCCTCTTAGGACTCAACGTCTTCGTGCTGTGCTGTGGCGAGCGCGGTGTGCAGTATTTTCTCCCTTGGCATGGGACGAGCTGGGAGTGCCTCTTCCCCTTTCCTGGGTTGGGAAGGAGGCAGCGTTTCATCTTCCCTTTTTGGGGGTGAATGTGAAGATGATAATTTCATTGGACTGTCCTGGCCTCAAGTGTTTTCCCTGGTGGGAATCTCGGGAAGGCCAGAAAATAAAACGCGAGCGCCGAGGTACTCCCGGCATGCACCGAGAAGCTCCCCGAAGGTCCCATCATGCTTCGGTCGAAAGCTTTCATGATGCTACCACCATCATGTAACACACTACCCGTAAATAATGTAAATAAAAGGTAAGTTTACGAATAGGGCCGAAAAGTGGGGCGCCAAAGCCTGTCCGTATGGACGCTTTGGATCAAGCAGTAACAATGATGTTATGAAGCGTAGAAACTTGGGCAAGTTGGTAGGACATAACTTAATACACGAACAGCGCAACTTGAAAGTAGTTACAGTGTAACTACGGAAGCGAAGAAACAAGGACTAAAAATAGCCCTGTCTTTCAACAATGATTTAATAGCGGAGTGGTGTTCATATAGGCCAAAAAAAGAGAATCGGCATGCGTAGAAGGGTGGAGTCTATAACCACTGCGAAAAAAATGTCAGCAAAACTGTTGATTGAACAAACACATAGCTTAAAAATGATTGAAATAACGCAGTCTCTTTCTGCAATAGCGCAACTTGCACATGTACCGTCAAACTTCCTTACGTGATAGGCTTCAATTATCTCAGCCCCGCCGCGGTGGTCTAGTGGCTAAGGTACTCGGCTGCTGACCCGCAGGTCGCGGGTTCAAATCCCGGCTGCGGCGGCTGCATTTCCGATGGAGGCGGAAATGTTGTAGGCCCTTGTACTCAGATTTGGGTGCACGTTAAAGAACCCCAGGTGGTCAAAATTTCCGGAGCCCTCCACTACGGCGTCTCTCATAATCATATGGTGATTTTGGGACGTTAAACCCCACAAATCTAATCTTCAATTATCTCACACGTGGCCTGTGAGTGCTATACTTGCCTATTACCTCGCAGCGCTCAAAGAGGGGCACGCAGCCGCAGTTTCGGCAGTGGATTCCGAGGTGTCCTTGGGCCGCATTGTGCACAGTAAAATTGTGCTCTCATAAACGGTCATTCAAGCACCTTCCGTTTTGCCTGAGGTATATACGGTAATGCCGCAGGATAGCGGAATAAGATATTCGGCACAAATAACACAAGGTACAAAGCACATTCTGTGTTTCATGGAGCATTTTACTCTATTTGCAGCTGGATGATTCACTAACCTACGATGCTTTGATAGCTTTTCCGGGGCGGAAAATAGTGATACAGCTCGTTTCCAGACTTTCTTCAGCTTATGCGAAACGTTGTGCAGATAAGGGACTGCAACACAGTTCTTAGGAACTGACGCATTTTGATGCTCACATGCCTCCTTGATTTTTGATTTGCTTTAAAAGATTTTCCGCAAAAGAAGAAATCAGAGCGTTCGAGTAATCATGCAATGCTTAAGAGGCGCTTGACTTGTGCTATGAAACTGCGTTGCATCGAGTGCGGGCGGGACCTTCTAAGACAGTTAACAAGGCAAACATTGATGATACCCTTTTTCACCAGTTTCGAATAAGCCGAGTGGAAAGGTAAGAGGAGTTTACCACTTCTCGGTGAGAACAGCCAACTAAAATGATTGCTCCAAAAACAGAGTGTTAGGTCCGGAATCCTGATAGAATTACTGGATGGTAGCTCATGAGTGAGCTCCAGAGGATGCAAGTGCTTTCTAAATAACCCTAGAAGCCTAGAGTTATTTAGAAACCTGTGGGCCTGTGGTAACGATGCAGTGAGTCACAGTGTACTTGAGGGTCTTATTCATAAGAGACTGCGTTGTAATCTCCGGAAACTCGTTGAGCAGAGCTGTATATGGTGACGTGGGCGGTTTCACGAAAGTGGTGTTTAGGGCCGTAGCACGTGACAGAAACCCATTGACCGATAAGCCGGTATAGCTATTCACCAGGTGACAGTGGTTCATATCCACGAGCAGATGAAAATTCCTAAAGAAATCGGCGCCTGAGATTGCTTAGCGTACATCTGCTGTCTAAAATAACCACTGCAGATTTCCTCTTAAGATCCGAGATCAAGGGTCAGAGACTTCTGTCCGTAAGTTGCGATGACCGAAGAATTGATCGCTTGTAAAGGAGTTGACTTCTCGCAAAGACGCCGGTCAGTTTTGGACGCTGGAATTATGCTGACTTCTGCTCCAGTGTCCACCAGCAAGTTCAGACCTGTGGTTCTGTCGGTGATGTGGAAGAGGCGGCTTGATGCTTGGCCTTGATCGCCCGGGGCTGTTATTGACGATCGGCCGGAGCATTTCCCTTGCGCCATGAGCAAGGTGGCACACATCTGCGAGCCGCGGCACGAAAACGCCGGTGATAATAGCATGTGTTCTGCAGTGAAAAGCAGTGCTCGGGCTGGTGGAGGGGCCGTTGCGGAGCAGCCGACGTGAGAGATGGTCGATGTGGACGAGGCTGGTCCTTTGTGTTGCGAATGCTCAGCAATTGCAGACGCAAGTTGGCGACTTCAGCTGCGAGATAGTTTACCGTTCCTCGAAGGGAACCTGCTTCGGAAATCGGAGAGGTGTGGGCAGCGTTTATGACTTCCGGAGCAACGTGCATCATGTCATTGGCCATTTCTGCCAGCTCCGACAGCGGCTTATCCTGAGCGGGGACAAGAGCCATTCGCAAGGTATGTGGACGACGCTGTAGAAACAGCTCCCGTAGTATGGATGTTTCCGAGCCGTCTGGCTGGTCCCCAAGCAGGTGCTGCAGGTGACGTAAAAACTGTGTGGGACGGCGGTCCACGAGCTCTTCGTTGCACAGAAGTTGCTGGATGCGCCGTTGTTTAGGTGGAACGAGTCGGTGAAGAAGAGCCTGTTTGACTGTCGTATATGGAGTGTCACCAGGCGGGCCCACGAGGATGTCGCGTATTTCGGCCATTGCCTGTGGCGGCAACGCTTCATCGAGGAGCTCATGCTTGCGAACTTCTGACGTGATGCGATGAATGCGGAACTTGTTCTCGACTTGAATGAATCATAAGGAGGGATCGGCAAGCCACAGCTGTGGTAGCGTCATGGTAGCAGTACCTCCAGCAACACCCGAAGAGGGTACATGGCCGGGTGCAGTGGCAGCGGTACCAGGGCTGAGGCTGTCGAGATGCTCACGCTGCTCCATGGAAGGTCATGTTCGTAGTCCGGGTCACCAACAAATATAGCACTCTGAAACGCGGTTCCGAAAACACAGCGCGGTTTATTAATGCATCTCCGCCATTGTTCCAACTACTACTTTTTTCTCCTCAGCAGACTACCCACTACTAGCTTACGTCTCAAATGTGTCGTGCCAGAAGAAGAAGAAAAGTACGCCACACAGTCATTCCACTCCCGGACCTGATGGGGTGACCTCTACAATGATTCAAGTGCTATACGAAATAGCCCCACATGAAATCCGTAATATAGTTAATTATTCACTGAAAAATTCTTGGATTCCGGCAGATTGGAAGCTTTCCAATATAATTCCGATACTTAAGAAACAGGGAATGGAGTTTAGTCTGGATAACATAAGGCCTATTTCATTGACATCTAACCTGGCCAAGCTTGTAGAGAGAGTCTTAAATGCCCGTATAATAAACTACATCAATGAACATACAATACCAAACCCCAGACAAATTGGCTTTAGATCGGGATACTCCATTTGGTGTGCACATGGAGATGTGGAAAGTCGCATACAGCTGGCTTCGCATCGCCGCGAATACTGTGTGCTAGTCACTCTAGACTTAGCTAAAGCGTATGACAAAGTGGAATATCCTATCCTAATCCAGCAGATGTAAGACTATCGCTTTCCAAAATATTGTTACGTCTACGAGAGGGGTTTATTCAGAGCCGACGTAACGGTCGACTCGACGGTATACAGCAGAACATGATTTTAACAGCAAGATGTGCCTCGATTGTCCGTATAATTGCTATTGCAATGAAGCAAACTCGTACCCACCCGAGCCTTGCCACCAAAACACAGGCCAGGCACAACATGAGAAGCCGCCACAGGCGACTTTTCCGACCGCGTCCCGTAAGTAGACGTCGCAGCAAAGTTATCTTCGAGAAAAACGCGTTCGCGAAACCTGAAAATATGATTTAAAAACGCATCTCGGTAGCCATGCATTAGATTTCACTTCAAACGCAAGGTCCAGGGCGTCCCTTCGACCACCGAGGGTAGTCGGTTCGCATACAGGCCAATCAAAGCCTTCAATTTAGATATATGGAAAGGCTTTAGAGAGGGGAGATACAGAGAGCAGCGCTCGCTTGTGTAATTTGTCTCTTGTATCTTGTCTGTTATGCGCTCTTAAAATACTGATATAGATAAGAAACAAACTGAGCTTCTATAAAAGACAGAGACTTGATATATACTGAATGCTTGCAGCGCTGAGAAGCGATGACAAAAAAGACACAAACAACAAACAAGTGCGCTATTTTAACTTATATTTATTGAACAGCAAGCCTGTTTTTAAACATGCACTCATGTTAACTACTGGAACACGCTATCACAGATGACCGAACACAAACAGAGTTTCTTTGTCAGATATGTACGACCTCAGAGCACACACTCAGTTGAAGCCTGGTTTCTTAATGTGGGTGGCCTCTATTACTTTTTTTGGGGGCACGCTTGATGAAGATGACACTATATAAATACGGTGTGCATTTACACTCGCTGCAGTGATAGGCGAGAGGTCCCCCTGATTTTGTTCCTCACATTCGGGCTCTTATATTGAAGCATTCGCGGAAGACTCGTTACCGCAGCTGAGAGGTATCTTCTATATGACATGCGTTACACATTCAGCGTCACGGTGAACGTGCGTCTTTGAGCATTATTGCTTATCGTAAGTCAATAATGGCCCATCTCAGCTGAACCTCACACGGGGAAAATAAGTGCCATTTGTGATTTCTTTGTCTTCCTATAAGTACTCAGCATATATCACGACATGTAAGCCCATCAACGGATTTCTGAATAGATAAAGACGTTTACCGAGCTGACACGAGGCTACACGCCCCGCCGCGGTGGTCTAGTGGCTAAGGTACTCGGCTGCTGACCCGAAGGTCGCGCGATCGAATACCGACTGTGGCGGCTGTATTTTCTAGGGAGGCGAAAATGCAGCAAGCCCGTGTGTTCAGATTTGTGTGCACGGTAAAGAGCCCGTGGTGATCGAAATTTCCGGAGCCCTCCACTACAGCGTCTCTCCTATTCATATAGTGGGTTTGGGATGTTAAACCCAACATATCCATCAATGACGACGCTGCCTCAACGCTTCTGGAAGGTTGAATTTATGGGCATCGAATGACTTCCCTTTGTCTTGCAGCATAGACGTGCGCCCAGAGGAGAAATGTATTCCGCTCTTTAATCATCTAAACGTAGCTGCAACTCAACCCTTCCCTTCTAGTCAGTCGTACCTGTCCTACCATAGTTCATTGTACAGGATAACGACCACACACGTTTTAGACGTAACGGCTCCAGAAGATTCTGAAGTTACGTTTCAAGAGATGTTTACTTTCCAGAGTTGCTACCTGAATGACCAAACGCACGCCTTTGGAAGGAGCATGCCATAACTTCCTTTTTTTATTTTTGCACCCATCGCGAAGCACGTCTTTGCGACTCCTTCACCGGACAAAAAAAAAGGAAAGATGTTTATGGTTGTGACAAACATTTGCGAGCATAGTTTCATACTTTAGTGTAACAGCGCCACACAACCAAACAACCGGACTGAAAGGTGAATATTGGCACATTGAACAAGCGCTATGAGTTGTCGGTCGCCTTTAGTCTGGTAGCCACCGGTGCACTGACACACTGAATTAAGAACCGATACTAGCTCGTCCAAGTTATCGTCTCACTGGCGAATAGTTTGGCATTGCGACCTTTTCGTTGGGTCTTGGCGCGTTGCGACAGCACTCACCTTGCTCAGGGGCAGCGATCCTATTGCGAATGATTCGTTGATGATGATGATAATGACGGTGATGGTGATGATGATGATGATTGTGATTATGATGATGATGATGATGATGATGGTCTAAACGAATGGCTCACACCCACTCTGGGGGATATGCCAAGAAACAATTATTTAGATAGTGGATCACATATTAGGTTTAAATCTAATGAATTCTGAAAAGGTTAGAAGAAATAAAATTTTACTGATTGAGAAATTTGCAATCAAAACCGGCTTGGTTCAATTAAGAATCTTTGTACAGCAGAACAGATATCCCGGTGACAATAACCTAATTGAGAGGGTTCCAAGGTGAGAATATTAGAAATATTGAAATCCAATCTAAATCAAATAAAAGCCGCTTTAAAAATGCTTTTGCTCAGTGAGTTGAAGCGAGTACACGATAAAAATAATGCTTAATTTTTTCATCCTTGTTATAAAGTGAGCAAAGAGCGGAAGGAGCCAGAGCAGCTATATGCATGAAGTAATTTAGTTATGGCACTCTACAGAGTAATTTCGTAAAAGTAACTTCGGAGCGCGGCTTTCTCTTCTTTTCGCCGCAGAAGAGTATCATACCCACTAAATTTCATAGTCCGAAATGGGTCTTGCGAATTGAGTGAACCCCTTTCGTTATAGCTAAAAAAGCAAAAAAAATGTTTAAAAGGATTCCAATGAAGTGAAGGGAAGTTATCGCACAATTCTGTAAGATTGCCTCGTAAGGAATTGTACATTTCTTTTATCAACGAAGCGATAAGCGTCCGTTGTAATTCTGACCAGGTCAGGTACATCTGTGAGTACTAATGTCAAAAATATAAGCACCCAAACACTGGGTCTATATGCATAATCAATGAAGCAGAAACATACGCCCGGTCTCCATGTTTATCACTGAGTTGATCGATATCGCTTCTTTCAACTTAAGATTTCTTCAATTGTTGGCTACACCTGTCCAGAAATTCTAATTCGTGCTTGATGATGATCGTGATCATAAAAATGATGATGATGTTGATTAACGCCTCTTCCTGATGACGTTCACCCACAAAGGCGTCTGGGCCGAAAGCCAGTTGACATAAGGCTCACGGTAAAGGCCTATGACGCTAAAAGAAGCTGCAAATTTAGATTCAATCTGAAACAACAAACAAATGGAAATCTTTAAGCTATAAGACTGACGTGTGGGCTTTATAACATAAATACTGTCTGATTTCCAACCAGGAATACGAATAAAGAAGAATGGTAGTCTTTTCGTTTAATTTGTGTTGGCTGACTCAGCAGAACACGCCTCCCGGTGGCTGTGACAAAACGTAATGCTGCCGTGTTTTCCGGTCCGTGCGGTATTTTGCACATTTTAGCATGCCACTGGCAAGCACTGGAATTTGCCCCTATCCATGTTAAACATACGTTTTTATTGGACATCTTTACTGGAGCAATGCAGAGTAGTGGGTTTGTCCAACCTTCGTGGCGCTTAAGCCATAAAATATTTCGCACGAATAAGACTATCTAATTTTAGTTTCAGCAAGTCATATGAGCTTCGTTATAACAGTCATTTCATCCTGAATGAAGGTTCGTTTCACAGTTATCCGTACACACTGATGCAGCCATTTGAACAAGTGGCATATAGGAAAGCATATAGAGGCCACGTACTAATGGAAACAGTGATCCTAATAGAGAGATCACTATGAAGCACCGTAAACACTTAAACACATATGTTACACCTGTCCAGCATACACACGCGAATGACAGAAGCCAATTTTTCGGATTGCACGAGTTGATATTAGACTGTTATCCTACCAGCTCATGTTTTGTGCCTGACCTGACGTCATCATTACAACTGTGTTTGTAGTAGTGGTTGTGAGACAAACGACGTCCGAATGACTGACCTTTATGTAGCCAGCTTCTTAGCTTATCGACACGTTTAATCACTGGTTTCCCCATTCCCGGCCCTTCTTAGCAAGTGTAGATCAACCAAATGTTGCTTCTTAGCAAGTGTAGCTGGCTAGCACAAATTATACCTTACGCTTCCCTTGCTCTTGTATCTTCACGCCTCCGAGCTGACGCATTTAACAATTGCGGCATGGAGCCCCCCTTTGAGTTCAAGGAATATTTGCTCGCTGCACTTTTCATGCCAATGGAGACAGGCAGTGAGTACTTTAGGTTCCGTACAGTCTTTGGCCTTCGGGCGCAGAAAAATGCTCATACAAGGCTTATCGCAGCCAAAAATATTCGGTTCCTGCCTGTGTACTTTCCTGAACAGGCTTTTGTCGTGCGCTATAGTGAAACAATCAATGGGTTAAAGTCTTTCGCATCGACTGATTGTTGTTGGTCTCATACATTTTTGTCTTAGTGAATGGTAAGGTGCTGCCAGATTGCTTGTTGCCGAGGTACTGGCGGGATCGCCGCGCTGGATGCAACAGGCAGCAATGACGTGTTTTGCAATTTCTGCGGCCTGCAGGTGAGTCCTGTATTTTCAGTGTCCAGAGTGAATCAACAAAGAAATTTTTTATCACTCTGTTTATTCAGGGCACACGAAAAACTCAAACTTAAAGCCCAAAACTATAGTAAACAAGGAATAAAAACCAATATATTCCGTACGAAATACACCGTACAGCATACAAGCTGCACAATGACGTTGAAAACGTGAAAATTCTCGAATATATCGCGGATTATTGCCTCCGCAGCGACCAAATAAAGGCGTACTTCTGCGAAAAAGTTCTCGTCTGTCATCTTTTCCACCTGGTTCACTTTGCGAAGAACGCGCACTTGGGAACCGATGACGTCATCGGCGAGCCGGCGGGGCACCCGAACGCTCGGCCGAAGTACGCGACACGTTTCAGAACGTCGCCACAGCGGACTGTGCGCCGGCCATTGAGACCACCACTGCCTTCTCGAGACTCGCAGGTCGAGTGGCAGTAGACGAGGAAGAAAACCATCTGTGGCGACAACGCCTGCCATTGACCCGGAAGTCGGTCGGCCCCATTCGCGTGCGCTCTCGACAACGACTTCCCGTCGGTTCCCGTCGCTCCGAAGGCGGCGGCGTGAGCGACTTCGAGGGCGGCAACATGCTCCATGGTCTTAATGCTTTGGCCCTCGCAGCCTAGCTTGCGTTGGTACGAAGCGCTCGTGGAGTCTGACACCCACCGGCGCCTCCTGCGTTTGGCGTCGAGCTGCGAGCCATGCTGAAGAAGGAAGCAGCAAAAACAAAAAAAATTAATGTGAGCTACGTCCTTCCAACGTCGTGTATCTAGCGTGGTGTTCTTTACCGTTAACTTCATGCCGAAGTTAAACGTGCTTACGATTTAAAGGGGCAAAAAAAAACGTTCCATAAAGGTTCGCGTTGCAACAGACTTGGCCACGTTCGTCTCCGATGCAAGTAGTTTTTTTTAGAAGAAACCTATGGTCGAATATAATCTAAGAATGCTAGATTCCCCACACACATTTTTGTGCTTACCATGGAATCGATACTGCGTGGTAGGAAACATGGTCCACAAGCATACAAGGACAAAAGCAGAGAGGACAAAGACTGCTCTTATCATTGTCTGCATAATCCGCGTGTTCTCCACCGGCCACT
Organism: Rhipicephalus annulatus; assembly: GCA_013436015.1. Lineage (NCBI taxonomy): Eukaryota > Metazoa > Arthropoda > Arachnida > Ixodida > Ixodidae > Rhipicephalus > Rhipicephalus annulatus. The sequence goes on along the minus strand of WOVY01010862.1, from coordinate 97,793 downwards.
ATACATCAATCAGGAATCATGAACAGGCCTAATTGTCTACTTTGATTTACACAGAAAAATCGCATAAACGCTTTTTGCAATACCGATTAGTCATTACGCTAACGTCAAGGAGCCGTCGAGTGTTAAAAGACTTTCGCATGCAGGCAGGTCGAACACGAACGTCCTGGTGAATTTCACGAGGGCTTTGGACATCGCAATTCAAACATTGTGTTAGGTATATAAAGCTATAGTAGCAACAACCCTAACTGATTATATGCAGTGTATTAACAATCAGTCTCAATAAAAACCGTCCAATGTGAACTTTTTCACCAAGGAGAAATGGCGTGCAGTGCTTTTGTGGGCTGTGCTGCCATTTTTTGTTCCTGTTGTGACAAACGATAGTGTATTTTGGTATTTGCTGCATACGTATTCCGAACTGAAACTCGTCGTTTTTCCTATTTAAAGCACAGCCATTTGGGGCATGCGGTGAACAAGTTAGTCTGTAATGAGACTAATGATGCAAGCTAACCTAAAGGAACTATTCGAAAAATAAAAACCTTCAAGATAAGTCGTCGTCGTCGATTTCATAACGTTACAGTGTCTACGCTAGACGGCCAGTGTGAAAAGGTTCACAGCCTTTCCACTTTTACGAATATAAAAGCCAGCAAACTCTGACCTGCTGCTGCAGATGTTTTACGACGGCAGCTTTGCGTCATTTTTCCGTGCGTTTGCGCTCCTTCATTTATAGCTGTTATTCCTTCGAGAGCTCGTCCCATCGTGAATCCAAAAGGTAACCGACGTTAACAGTGTTACACTGATCTTTACTTCTTGAGAAAACAACGGCTGGGAAGCGCCGTCATGGTTTTTCACGACACATGTGGAAGGTGTATCGATGGCGGTGAGGGGTCCAGTGGCGCTGAACCTTGATATATACCCGCCATATTATCAGCGGGCGCTATATACCAGAACCTATAACAAATGCACTGCTTCCGTGTAAGGACTACGGAGGTATGGCCAGGCGACTTTCATGACTCACCATGTAATCACACGCCTTGAAGAGATGCCTGGCGACGAGGACGCCTATGCCACCGTAGTTCGCCGACACCGGGCCGTCCAGATAGAACAGAGGCTCAGCAAGCGCGCCTATCTGTATGAAAAGCGAGTTCGACCAGTAGTCGTAGTGGGCCAGCGTCGCGTACAACAGGTGCCGGTGAAGCAGCGTGTCGTCTAGGGGCCAGTTGGGGAAGCGGCACTTGTAGCTTATCGCTGCGTCGATCAAGGACTGAACGACCGTCGCTTTCGGCGGTAATGTCCGCCTTCGCCACCGCTGGGCCATTTGGTTGCAGCGTCGGCGCGGTGGATTCCTTAGGACGTGCGCCCACCACTCGGTTCCCTAGGGTGGTGGCCGTAAGGTTTGCTAAGCTGAAGTTGTCCTGTGGAGCTTCCGAGGTGCTGCTTCCTACGATGCTCATGGTTCTGCGAATAAGTATTGCTCTTACTTTTCCACTAAAAAAAATGGTCCGTATCCGTGTGCTTCGATGATAATGTCATTCAATGACGATAGTCTCCTGCCGAGCTTTATGCGTACACAGTGTCGCATTTTCAGCGCAGCTTAACGGTTACGAGGGTCCTTAGGATTACATATCTATTTATTTTCTAATAAAGGGACACACCATACAATACTTACGTATCGATGTTGCGCCTCATACATTGTCACAAAACGAGCGCTCAAAAAAGGGCGCGCCGCCAAATTCTTGCGACGAAGTGCCGAGAGGTCAACGATGTTCTCGTTGGAAAGGGGCGTGGTGATGCTGGGTTGCGTCATCTTTCGCGGACGGCCCTCGTACCGTCTCGCCGTTTCCCCCAGCCTTCGCTGCGCATCGCGCCGACGAAATGATGAGAATTTTCAGGAATCTCGCGCGGATGGTATTAAACCGAGCAGCAGAGATGGGAGATCAGCAGAAGGAAGTTAGCGCCAGAGTGCGTAGGGTATCCCGCCGCGTCTATCGGTGAGGGTTTTGTCCGTATTGACAAAGCAGGAAAAGAAGAAAGTATGCGCCAGAGTGCGTAGGGTGTTCCGCCTTGTGGGCGAAGCCTTTTGTCTTCCATGACAAAGGAGGAGAAGAAGAGGATTTCCACCTGAGGGGTGAACACTCGAGCTACAGGCAAGAGTGTGTGTACCGCTATCGAGCGAAGACGCGTGGCAACAGCTGTGTTTGTGAAGCCGACGTTTTCCGGCGAAGAAGTTTGAAGCTTGGAGAGTGGCCAATTAAAGACGCGAGGTTTTCTGGAAGACAAACTTCGGGGGCGGCGGAACGACAACAGCGCTGGACTTTGAGTGAGTGATTCTCGGAAGAGTATCATTCAGACTTTTGTTCCAAGAACTTTGGACTGAATAAGTTTTCTAACTCTTTAGTGTTTAAGTGTTTTGGTTGTTCGATGCCTGCGACGGCAGTGTAGTGCGTATTGTTGTCTGTGTCCGTTGTTTCGAGTGTGGCTGATTGTACTGTGTAGTACATTGTTTGATTGGTGACACATTGTATTCAACTATTGTCGAGTGTGCATACTTGTGTATTGTTTTGATCTGCCATAACTGAGAATATAATTTTGTTTTGTTTATCATCTCTCGGCTCTGACTTGTTCTTTGGGCCACAGCCGGCGTCCGCTGGCACGCCAAATAGGACCACTTCTAAATTGTCCACGCTTTCGTGGTGTGGTTCGGGGGGCCGATACTTCTGCCCTTGTAATTAGCCCAGCGATCGGCTTGCTAATTAACACGGGACCTGTGACAATTAATCTGGCGTCCGCGACAGGACCTTTTGGTGCATAGTGTGTCCAAAGTAGTGAGAAAGAGCCTCGAGTTGTTGATACTGCTATCGGAACGATTTGGTGTGTTGCTCAGTGTTCTCGTTAACGAGTGCAGGGGAGTGTTCCGATAGACTGATTTAGGCAGATACTTTTTACACGCGGCAAGACTTTATTTGCGAGACACCAGTGGATCTCGAAAAGTTAGTAGCTCTTGGTGAGAAGATGGTCTTTCTGGCGCCGAACTACGGAAGTGGGTAAGCCAGAAGGAGAAAGAGGCGGTAGAGAGAGAGAGATTGGCAGCTGAAAGGGCCAAGGAAGAAAAAGCTGCTGAGTTGGAACGAGAGAGGTTAGCCGCTGAGAGGGCCAAGGAAGAAAAAGCAGCTGAGTTGGAGAGAGAAAGGCTGGCCGCTGAAATGGCGAAAGAAGAAAGAGAGGCAAAGGAGCGACAGCTGAAAGAAGAAAGAGAGCAGCAATTGAAGTTGGAGCTGGAGAGAGAAAAGTTGGCAACTGAGAGAGTGAAAGAAGAAAGAGAGCAGCAATTGAAGTTGGAGCTGGAGAGAGAAAAGCTGGCCGCTGAGAGGGCGAGAGAAGAAAGAGAGGCAAAGGAGCGACAGCTGAAAGAAGAAAGAGAGGAAAGGGAACGGAAGCGGCAGCACGAGATGGAACTCGAGCGGCTCCGTTTGCAACAGCGAAGTGAAACTCCCGTCCAAGCTAGAGTTGAAAGCAGCGAACAGGAAGATCATGGCTTCCGCTTGAACCCAAGCAAGCTGCTCATAGCATTTGATGAAAGGAAGGACGACCTTGACGCGTACCTTCACCGATTTGAGACGATTGCGAGGAGCCATAATTGGCCGGAACACCAATGGGCAACTGCTTTGAGTACTTGCTTGAGTGGTGAAGCGCTCAGTGTGTACGGCAGGCTGACGCCGACCGATGCAGCCAACTATGCAAAGGTAAAAGCTGCCTTGCTGAAGCGATTTAGATTTACTGTGGAAGGTTTCCGGGACAGATTTCGGACAGGAAATCCAGCTGATGGTGAGACGGCTACGCAGTACGCCGCCCGACTTAGCTATTATTTCGACAGATGGATTGAACTTCCAGGGACAGCGCACGAGTACGATGACCTTAGAGAGCTCCTTATTAGAGAGCAATTTCTTACTAGTTGCCACCCAAGCCTGTCGTTGTACTTGAAAGAGAGGAAGGCTGAGTCACTTGAAGGCATGCTTGAATTGGCTGATCAATTCTTGGAAGCGCAAGGTGGAACTAATTTGGCCAAGGTCAAGAAGGAGTGTCCCGAAGATTCGAAAAATTCAGCTTCCGAACAAAAGAAGTGTGCACCAGAGAGTGTTCCGCGATGTTTCTGTGTAACCGAGTGGGTCATCGAGCGAACAACTGTCGTACTAACTTTACGAGCCCTACGGTAGTAAAATGTTTCAAGTGTGGTCAGACTGGGCACAAACCAGACGCATGTCGTAACGGAGCAAGTCAAACTCACCAGGTATCCTGTGTGCTAGCAGCACCGAAATCCGATGGTGATGCCGTCACCGACGGATTCGTAGAGTTGAAAAATGGGGAGAAACTTCCTATTGTGCGTGCTGTAATGACAAAACAGCCAACCGGTGTTACGAAGGGAATGCCAACGCTGCCTGGAAAAGTTGCGGGCAAAAAGGTTACGGTGGTATGAGATACCGGTAGCTCCACTGTTATCGTGCGAAGAAATTTGGTGCGGGAAAGTGAGTTAACAGGCAAAACGAAACCGGTTTGCCTAATTGACAATACGGTTCGGATGCTTCCCGAAGCAGAGATTGAGGTTGAAACCCCGTATTTCAGCGGCAAGGTTACTGCTCTATGCATGACGACCCCCCTGTACGGCCTCGTCATCGGAAACATCGACGGGGCGCGAGCGCCGAATAATCCAGAACGATTGGGAGCAGACCCCAAGATAGAGCCCTCGTCAACCCAGCGACCGCGAGATACAGTGGAGGAGTATCCCGTGACGGATCTCACTCGAGCCCAAGGTGAAGCCGCGATGCAAGAGACAGTGAATGAGGAGATGATCGTGTTGAATGAGTTTACGTGCTGGGCAGCTGGACTTACGTCGACACGACCTCAATTGACCGACAATGTAAAGATGACGGAGTCAGCCAGCCAGGACCAATGCCGTGACATGAACAAGCTGGTAAATAACCGGGCAGGACCGGTTGAGTGTCATGACCCGTTAACAATGTCGGAAGTGACAACGATGGCTGAGACGCCGCCTCAGATATCATCGTTGGAAGGGGCTCACCGGAACACAACGAGGAAAAACAATAAAAAGAGATCGAGAGAGCTCCGCAAGAAAGGGCGCGAGCGCCGTTCGAAATGCACAGGATAGGTGTCGTGGTCGATTCGGAATGTGTTTGACAGTGCTTTATGTTAAGTAAATGTGGTTATTATCCTGTGTCACAACTGTATGTCGAGTGACTCAAAATGTTTGTTACGGTGATGTGATTGTACAATTGTTGTAATGAGAAAACTTTTTACATTTGTATTGTCTGGAATCTGTGATGGAGTGTTGTACTCATGGATCGGTGGTTATACTTCATGTGCTGTGATATTGAATTACAATGTACAATTGTATTGAGTGATCTATCGTGAATGTGACTTGTCATGAGCGACGGACTATGTTACAGTCTCTGAGAGAGTGGGGACTGTTCGCGCTCGTTTGTGTGGTTTTGAATATTATGAGATAATATTCTTAAAGTGGGGGGCAGCGTCACAAAACGAGCGCTCAAAAAAGGGCGTGCCGCCAAATTCTCGTGACGAAGTGCCGAGAGGTCAACGATAAAAAAGAAAACAAGCATCCAAAGACTCCCGGGCGCGTCCCTCTCCCCTCGGAAGTGTAGGTTCGCCAACGAACCTCCTCGCATCGGCGGCCGAGCAAGCCCTAGAGAGTTCTCGATGGAAAGGGGCGTGGTGATGCTGGGTTGCGTCATCTTTCGCGGACGGCCCTCGTACCGTCTCGCCGTTTCCCCCAGCCTTCGCTGCGCATCGCGCCGACGAAATGATGAGAATTTTCAGGAATCTCGCGCGGATGGTATTTAACCGATTGATTGATTGATATGTGGGGTTTAAAGTCCCAAAACCACGCCGTAGTGGAGGGCTCCGGAAATTTAGACCACCTGGGGTTCTTTAACGTGCACCCAAATCTGAGCACACGGGCCTACAACATTTCCGCCTCCATCGGAAATGCAGCCGCCGCAGCCGGGATTCGAACCCGCGCCCTGCGGGTCAGCAGCCGAGTACCTTAGCCACTAGACCACCGCGGCGGGGCGTATTTAACCGAGCAGCAGAGATGGGAGATCAGCAGAAGAAGGAAGTGAGCACCAGAGTGCGTAGGGTATCCCGCCGCGTCTGTCGGTGAAGGTTTTGTCTGTAGTGACAAAGCAGGAAGAGAAGAAAGTATGCGCCAGAGTGCGTAGGCTGTGCCGCCTTGTGGGCGAAGCCTTTTGTCTTCCGTGACAAAGGAGGAAAAAAATAGGATTTCTACCTGAGGTGTGAAGACTCGAGCTACAGGCAAGAGTGTGTGTCTACCGCTATCGAGCGAAGACCTGTGGCAACAGCTGCGTGTGTGAAGCCGACGTTTTCCGGCGAAGAAGTTTGAAGCTTGGAGAGTGGCCAATTAAAGACGCGAGGTTTTCTGGAAGACAAACTTCGGGGGCGGCGGAACGACAACAACGCTGGACTTTGAGTGAGTGATTCTCGGAAGAGTATCATTCAGACTTTTGTTCCAAGAACTTTGAACTGAATAAGTTTTCTAACTCTTTAGTCTTTAAGTGTCTTGGTTGATCCATGCATGCGACTGCATTGCAGTGTGTATTGTTCTCTGTGTCCGTTGTTTTGAGTGTGGCTGATTGTACTGTGTAGTACATTGTTTGATTGGTGACACATTGTATTCAACTATTGTCGAGTGTGCATAATTGTCTATTGTTTTGATCTGCCATAACTGAGAATATAATTTTGTTTTGTTTATCAACTCTCGGCTCTGACTTGTTCTTTGGGCCGCAGCCGGCGTCCGCTGGCACGCCAAATGGGACCACTTCTAAATTGTCCACGCTTTCGTGGTGCGGTTCGGGTTGGCCGATACTTCGGCTTTTGTAATTAGCCCGGCGATCGCTTTCCTAATTAACGGAGCCTGTGACATACATGTGTATTATTTACGTTTTCTGATTGACAATGCTCACAAGTAGGAATGCAACAACCAGTACAATATAGCTTGGTGTTCAGAAGGAGGTTAAACTTTGACCGGGTGGCTGAATCGTGTGGCAGACAGACAGAAAGACTGACATACAGACAGGCCAAAATTGCCGCGTTGAAGTATCTCAACAAAGACTATCGCATTTAAATATTTATGAGCCGTTTCTCAATTCAGCACATTGGTGCAAGCGAACTTTGGCTTGTACAAGCGTGTCTAACACACAAGCGTGGGCATGGTCTCGTCATGTGGTGAGCCTACCCGTGCTGGATCATGGCAGGGTAAGAAGGGACCGCTGGTTTGAATTGAATGGGAGCAAGTATTGGTGTAACTAGGGGGGGGGGAGGGGCGGCTAATACTTTTGCCTCACTTCCTGCTGACACCCATGGACCATCTGTGTTAAAGGCACGCAGTGCGAATAACTATTGGTAAGTGAACGATTCCGACAACCTGCGCTGCTGCTTCAAGGCGTAAAAACTCTTTACCCTCCTCAGAACCTTTTCGTTTCTTTTACGAGTTGTCAGTTATTGGCAAACTTACGGCGGCCTTTCCCGGCTGTCGTCGTCATCGTTGTGGTTCCCTAGGTTGCGCCTCCACACCTGGAACTCCGTGGCCTCAACAATGGCGACTGATTCGTTGCGAGCCGCCTCGTCCATCCACGGCAACGAGCTGCGTGATGCCGAGGTGGTAAAAAATTTAGCGCGAGCTTTTGATCCTACTGCAGAATGGGGGCACGTGAAATCGGGCGGCCTCAGCCGTGCTCATTATGAGTTCAAGCACGCTACCTGTACTCAAAATGGTGCCAACACTGCAAAGTGGCACGTACCAAGAACGAAATTGTGAAATGAACTCTCTCATCTAGCGGTACTTTCTAAACCAGTTTACGTTTGTAGGAGTGACTGTTCAGGCTTGGGGTCACTTTAACCACAGCCAGCGCGTTGAGAGTCATATTAAGTGCGACTGCGTGCTTGACCTGCTATTATTTTTCTTTTCCTCGTTCTTTCTTTTAAATGCCAAGCATTTCTTAGCGAACTTCAGCGACTTTGAGTCTATCTATCTATCTATCTATCTATCTATCTATCTATCTATCTATCTATCTATCTATCTATCTATCTATCTATCTCTCTATCTAGCCGCTTACGTTTGGGTGCTCTCGTGATCAATTCCTTAACTTGGAGTGAACCGAAATTAGCATGGGAAGGTAGCATAGTTTGACAAATATGACGTGCTAGTCAAGACTTGAATGATGTCACAATCCCGTCGCGTATGTCAGCAAATATTTCCCGTTAGACAGTGGCATATACCCATGGTGGGTATGTGCCGCTGGTGTGTTCAACAGGTGATTGACACTTAGTGTCTACCCAGAAAAGACGAAACCACACATGGGCAATTTTAATGCGCGAGCGTTAAAAAATACCCGACATCGGTAGCGTCGAACAAACGAACGCAAAGAATAAATGTCAGGGTTAAAACAGAAACAAACCCGAGCATTCTACGTGGCAATGAAGCTTCTGTACCACAGAGCTACGCCGGGTCTCGGAACTGCTTTTCAAATAGATGCTATTATTCGTGAAACGGCAATAGCGATTGCAGTGCTGCCTACCTAACTTTGTAAACATTACATGTGTACTCCTTCGATACAGCTGTCACGTCGGGTTAACGTCGATTGTGGTTAGCTGCCATGCGCTGAAGTTTATTTGTGTAGCAGTGACCAGGGCCAACATCTTCCCGAGCATTAGCGCTTCATATCAGCTTCCGGTGTTGCTAATACCCATGTTCCAGTTGGCATCGTGGCGCAAGTGCGAACAACTGGTTATATAAACATCTGCAACTCTTCAACATATGTCTGTGCGTGCAAATTTTGTACGTATATTTAGCGCCATTTCATGACGTGCTGCTCAATAAAAAAATTATCACACGGTCACCATCCCTCCACATGCTTCGGTTAAGATCGATTTCCAGGTGCGTGAGATCTGCCGAATTTTCTGTCTATCTATCTATCTATCTATCTATCTATCTATCTATCTATCTATCTATCTATCTATCTATCTATCTATCTATCTATCTATCTATCTATCTATCTATCTATCTATCTATCTATCTATCTATCTATCTATCTATCTATCTTCTTTCTTTCTTTCTTTGTTCTCTCTTTCGCATTTCTGCTTCCTTCCTCCTTGCCGGGAACCAAAGTGCTTTCCACGTGCTCAGAATCACAGCACAAGGACGATGCTTTCGTACTCTGGGGGTGCTGACACCCCCTGTAAAGTTGTTTGCGCTGCGTGGCGCACGTGTCTCGCCCAAAAACCGCATTTCGGGGTACAACTACCGGGTGGTAGAGGGCGTTGTTTTCGCGTTGAACACCGCTATCATCATCATGCTTGTTACAGTGGTAATGCCAGTGGTGACCCCTGGTGGAAATCAAGCCTTGCGGGTGGGCGAGAACTAGTTGAGCGAGTCTCTTCGGCGCGTGGCGGTTGACGCGAACGGTTGTCACTAGTGTGGGTCCTCGGTGCGTGGTACAGTGGCCCACGCTGCGGGGGCCCTCGTGGTAAGTGAAGCGTTGGCGACTCCGCCTTGGGTGTGTTATTGTGTTTGTCATGGAGTGTATAGTCATATTTTGTGTGGATGCCTTAGTGGGTTAACTACAATTGATGTGTCGATTCGACGGACGATATCGTCGTTCAAAAGTAGCTAAATAAATGTGTGTATGTTGTTCGATTTGTACCGATGTGCCTGCTGTGTCCGTTCACTCCAAGAGCGTGGTGTGGCGCCCACTCGCCATTTCCAGAACCCACAGTACCAAGGCAAAAATGCAAAGTGGCAACGTGAAAGGACAGGTGACCAGGATTACGAATCCTATTGCCGTATTAGAAACTCATCATCAGCGACAAACCAACAATCCACACAGCACCAATTGTTGACGAGAGACACACAAGCTTAGTGGTGTGACCGGTGCACCTTCAACGGCCACATTTCTCCTCCCTTGGAGCTACCTTTTTTGCCTCTTGTGCGCAAACTCTCAACCTTATCAACACTTCAGCCAATACATGCTTTGTTTTAAAAGCGTACAGTTATACGTCCCTGAAGAAATATTAAAGAAAATAATAAATTTAGGGAAATTCTGATAATTAATTCGAGAAGTAACGCCACGAGAAACTGTGACGCGGACTCGCAGTGGTCGTACTTGTAAGGACCCGCCCCATAAAATGTGAAAAAGAGATGTAGAGGGCACTGCCAGTGTTCCTTGCAGCATGTAGCCACAAGGAGGCACAGCTGTACACCGAGCGTACATATGGTATTTGGAGGGAAGAAATAAAGTTCTTTTGGTTTCGCTTGCCAGCAGTCCGCCTCGATTGCTGGCTCCCGGGCTGAACATTTCTTGCCCTTATTTTCAAATGAGTTCATTGTGTTTGTCATTTTTAGCAGTGAAACTCTTGTTCCGAAACAAAAGACCTCCCTCCCGAAAAGTTATCATTCTGCCCAACCTAAGTATTATACACACATGGCAACGAGCTATGTAAGCACTTCCAGCTTTTGTTGCTCATCCCCATAATATAACACCAACCTACACGTAAACACTTTCACCTAGAAGTGTCTTAAACGCTTGGGAATAGATAAATATTGACTTCCCCGCATCAAATTTGATTTGTAGTGCCTACGTACCGCAGTAGAGTCACGGTCGTGTCGCGGATGTTGCTTAAGATGTCATCGACCTGCCTCATTCCGGGATAGCCAAGCGACGCATGCGCCCTCTGCAAGAAGAGTTGCCGCCAGAAGCGGCTCTCAGCGAGGGCGTAGCAGTCGCTTTGTTGGTTCGCAGCCGCCGTCGTGGCGCTGCCATACGAAGCGATGCTGCCTTCGAGCGATGCCATCACCGAGAATTGTTGGGCGAATCACCAGCCGAGTGTGTACAGCATCTCCATGTTTCTGCATGATGCGTGAATAGAAGTCATTCTTTAATTTGATCGTTTCGATAACACTGTGACAGCGCCGATTAAGGAATGCAATCATGCAACCTTGCATCCTTAGGCTCCGTCCATGTTATGGCGTCTTGATGTGGTCGACACTTTAGTGATCATTTCCTGCGTGGTGATGCTAGATGCGCATAAGAGACGTTCTTCTGCCTCGAAAATTTTAGTTATGAGCAAACAGGATGTCCTATATTTGCCATCTTCTTGTATTCATTTTAGCGCTGTCTCTGCCTCGTTATCAAGCCAAGAAAACTTGACCAGAAATATGCTATTATTCTGCGTATAACATGTCACCGAGGCCACTTGCTGCAGGAGGCGAATTCATTCGTTCATGGTGTGGCTGCAGAAGATGTATGTCTGTAGCCCCGCCGCGGTGGTCTAGTGGCTAAGGTACTCGACGGCTGACCCGCAGGTCGCGGGATCTAATCCCGGCTGCGGCGGCTGCATTTCCTATGGAGACGGAAATGTTGTAGGCCCGTGTGCTCAGATTTGGGTCCATGTTAAAGAACCCCAGGTGGTCGAAATTTCCGGAGCCCTCCACTATGGCGTCTCTCAAAATCATATAGTGGTTTTGGGACATTAAACCCCATTAACAATCAATCAATCAATCAATCAGAACATGTCTGTAGAATTCATACACCGATGCACACACAGTAAAATCTGGATAGGTGGAGACTTGAGGGAGCAAAAAATTATGTGCATTTAAAGGGTCTCTGTGGAAGTCGCGGGTTCGATCCTGGACATGGCGGTCACATTTTGATGTAGGTAAAAGGTTGGATGCCCGTGTAGTCTGCAATTTAAGTGCTTTTTAAGTAACACCAGACTGTCAAAATTACCGGAGCCATCAACCATATCGCAGCGTACGTTAGATATAAAACCTCTATGTTAATTAATTAAAGGCTCACTTCAGTACTTTCCCAAGTTACCATAGGAAATGGCTTCTTTAAAAGAGTTTATTGCCTCACATATTGACCACCACCAAAAAAATCTATAACTGCAGTGCAAGAGCTGGCAGAGTTGTGTGTTCACTGGCAGAGTTGTGTGAAACAAGAGTGACTTGTTATCTTCAAAGAAGAAGAACAAAACTTTATTTAAGTGGAAGACTGTATTGCCGCTAAAAGAGGGGGACGGCACCTGGTCGGGATTATATTTCAAGGCACCGCTGGCTCTCGTCATTATTTTAACCGTCCTGAAGGCGCGGGATAATTTTAGTGTGATAGCAAGTGCACACGCTGGCACGTCTCCGTGGTGTTCGCGGTAACTACGCAGTCCAAAAGTGTAAAAACTTAAGCTAGTCCGCATGGCTTTATCGTAAAAAGACTCATCTATCAATGGCTACCTGGAAAAGCGTTCCAGGGATCACTTGAAGGATGATAACATTTTGGTACCTTCGAGTTCCACCTATTCAAGCTCTTTACTGTACATGCATCTGTGTATGATTTCCACAGACATGTTTGGCAGCCATGCAATGAATGAATGGGGAAATTAATTCGTTTCCTAAGAAAAGGTGTCTCGGTTACATGTTATACATAGAATAATGGCACACTTATGGTTAAGTGTTCTTGACCTTTTTCATAACCACGGGTGTTTATTTAGCGTAACTACGCAGCTCGTGATGCTCAATTCGGCGAGTGATCTAATATTTCCATACATTGCGTGTTCATTCAGAAATATAGCGTCACTTGAAACAGACAAAAAGACGAGCGAACTGTTTCTAGTGTATTTCATAATCAATCAATCAATTTTATTTGGCATTCATTACAGCAAGATAATGAACACGAGGACAAGAACAAAAAGCTGCTATACAGCAGCTTGACAAAGGTCCTTGCCCCAATTCTCGACAGCCAAGAACAACCTACCATGCATTTAAACATCTCTAATTTCACATTTCTATTATACATTTTCGGTTATCACATCTAGCAGAGTAGTTAACAAAAAATAAAGACACACATCGAAATGAATACATGACAATTACAAAGTAATTACAAAAAACAAATTACAAAAAAAAAAAAGAAAAAAATCATGAAACAGTGCATAACGCAAGCGGAAATAATGTAGAATAATGGAATGCACAGGTTATTTCGCACAAATGAGATGTACCAAATTTGTATGCGCAATAAAGGACCATTATGCATCATGTATGTAAACATCTTAACAAACTGAGAAGCTTGTATAACAGGCAAATTTTTTGATAAAAATAACTTAACGTAACGCGCACTACAACTTTGAAGATAAGTGCTCACCCACATACCGTTTTATTGCACTTCTTGAAGATCTTTGTATGCAAATGCCATTTCTTTCAAATTCGTTTGAGCAAGCGTGGCACAAGGTATGACAGACTGCTCACTCCATATTTCGTTCGCGAAAAAGGTATGAGCCATCTGTCTCTCTCCCTTATGTTATATGAGATAGCTTTAGGTATAGTCAGCTTGCATAATAACAAAAAACTAAGGTTGTTGCATCGGAAGTATTTTTGGCATTTTAAAGCGAGGTTAACGTTATAGAATTTTCGAGGGGGCAGATCTTAAGGGTGGAAAATAGTTCTCCAGTATTGGCATCATACTGAACATTTGCTATGTGACGAACTGCTCTTTTCTGAAGCACACTCAACCTATGTAAATTGGCTTTTGTAGTGTCACCCCATACTAACTGACAATACGTTAAGTGAGGGGAAAATAGGGGCGTTATAAATCATTGCGTTTAACGCTCCGCGGGTAAAGTATAGCGCAGTCTACAGAGCACCCCACAGGCTTTCGCTAAACGGGTGGCAATGTGATCAACATGATCATTCCAAATGAGATGATTGTTAAAAACAACTCCCAAGGTTTTGACGTTTGATGCAAGTTCTATGCGAGCAGATCCAAGCTCCAATCTGAAATCTTTAAAATCATGTCGTTGCGGCGGGGTGAAAAGGACCGCCTTAGTTTTTGCTGTATTCAGTTTTAATGAATTAACGAAGCTCCATTCGGCCAAGCATTTCAGTGCACTGTTAGAGATGACCGAGAGAGTACTTATGTCACTTGATCTCAAGAAAATGCTGGTGTCATCTGCATAAACTATGAAGTCAGCGTCATTAGAAATATTTGTTATATCATTGATATAAATGTTGAATAGTATGGGCCCCAGTATGCTACCTTGCGGTACTCCTTGAGTTATTTTTTGTAGTGTAGATTGTTCTGACATGATGGCAACGCATTGCCTTCTGTGCTTTAGATACGAAATTATTACCTCAAGAGGAGTGCCACGAATCCGTAATGTTCTAGTTTTGTAAATAAAGTGCGGTGATTCAGGCGGTCAAACGCCATTAGAATAGTCAACAAAGATACCCAACATAAATTGTTTATTTCAAAACTGTTTATAAAGAAATATTTGCTTATTCAAAACTGTTTATATAGAGAAATATTTGCTGATTCCTGGTCACGTGGCGCTAAGATGATGGATTGCGTGTTCTCAATAGCCTCGAATGCCGACCGGCAGCCTATTTTGACCATGGGGAAAACCAGAGATCCTTTAAGCTTCATGTATACTTATAAGTTAACAATCGTTAAGTACCGAATCAAATATACTAGAGGCATCGTACTAACTGCAGTTCAGTGTAAGGGATATCTGTTTCTTTAGAGTCTTCTATGCCAGCTCTCGACAGGTTGTCTAGAAACCACTCTTTCATGAGGTGAAGATGCTGCGACTTGTTTTGTTGTGGATACTAATGTCTTTTTATCAATTTGAACTTTTCTGTTATCAATTTAGACTTCATAGAGAACATGATAGCGATGTAAACGGCAAAAGCCGTTCGAGGCTGTGTATATGATTGCTATCTCAATAAATAAGGTGAATATGCACCATCCTGATCAGGGGACTTTCGCGAACCTGAATTGCATGAGGATTTCAACCATGGTTCGAGAGAGGCCGATGTCGTCGACCAGGATGTAATCTTCCATTGTAAACTGGTGAGGTTGCAGCAGCTCGTTCAGGAAACCCAGCCACGTTTTGCTGTTGTGGCTGGTTGTGAACAGTGTTGTCGAGCCTATTGACACCAGGATCTCCGTCAGAGCTCCCGGTTGTATTTTGTCCCTGCGCTATTGAGAAATTAGATACCCAGTTCCCAAATAATCAACCACAAAAATACACAAACTGTTCACCGTCATACTTGATTTCTTCACCACCGTATTTTGTCCAGTGCGGCTGCAGCTGCGCAAATGTCAGGACGCTTGTAACTAAAGGACACTCCGTAAATTTCAAAATTGTGTTCTGTGAAGGCCTAAGCCCATTTCGACTGGGTTGGTCAGAATATAGAATGCGATGCACATTCCTTTCTATTATTTGACTTCATGAATTAGTCAACGTCATGATTTGACGTCATAAGTGGTTCATTCGAAACATTATTCCGAGCCAGCCACCTCAGCGAAAAGGGGACACACATTCGTTGGAGCACTTCGCGGGAACCCTTAAGTTTACAAAGTAGCGTAGCGGAGTGCCGTACTCGAAGTCAGGTGGCTCGATTACGGCGTGCATGTTCTTTTCCAGCTTGAGCAACTGGTCGATGTGAGAGCGGTCCTCCTTACTGGCGCCGTACACGTCATAAAACGTCTTGGCGTACTCCTTCAAGTGACCCAGGTCGTCCGACATCTGCTGCTGGCAGCGCCACTTGTTCATCGGGACGCGGTTAATGTACAAGCTGTACCTGGCCAAGGGGACAAAAGAAGTGAATTACAAAGACTGCAAATCTAAGTCAGATAACATAATAAGGTAAACTTCTCGCTCAGAGTGTTCAGCATCTCGATGCAGAGAAGAACATAGAAAAAATCAAGACAAGGCAAAAAATTTGAGGCGTTTTAATCGCTCATTTGCCTTGTAATCGTTTTTGTGCGCGGTTCCCAGCTTAGAGGCATCAGGTAGGAAAATCTACATGTGGGTTAGATGCTGCGGTTTTATGCGAAAGCGCTGGCAGTGCTGAGTAAAGACGACGCAAAAGTTTACCGTTAGCAGATAGCGGATGTTGAGGGAATGGCGTCACCATGCGGCAAAAGTTCGTTGCGGACAGCGTAGCGAGATAGTGTTTACGTGGTTTATGTGTCCAAGCTGGGACGGTGGCGCCACCTAACGGAGGGTTAATAAGTTAAATAGAGTGAGAAAAAAAGAAAACGAAAATGTTTGCCTATGCCACTGCGCAAACCATTGTCACAAGTTTATTTTAGTTATATTCAAATAAATGAATATGAATCACACACCAAACGCGAAAACATTTAGGTTGCCAATTTGTTTACATCTATCTTGTAGTTAGGCCTAGACGCGTTCGAAATGGAAAGATCTAAAAAACGACGCCAACTTATCCGTAATACCTGGTCATCGAAGCTAACTTAAGGCAAGCGAAGCCACTTTAAACAGTCGTTTGCTGCGAACAAAGTGAATCTTTCAACAACTACGCCAAAATGACTTTGAAGTGGGCGTCCGAGAGTGCCTCCATGTTGTAGGTACACTACGTACATCTTCGCTACCATGGTAATATTAGAGAGTTATCGTATTCCGGGCTTACCGGACTACCGGGTGTACCGCGATACCGGAATCGAAGTGCGCATGCGAAGATACGTACATCATCCATACCACTTCGCATACGCGCGGTATTTTTCAGATTTCACGTTACCGTTGCATCGTAGGTGTACGTATAGTGTACGTAAACATGGCAGCGCTTTCGGATGCCTGCTTCGAAGTGATTTTGGCATAGTTGTTGAAAGATACACCTTGTTCGCAGCAAACGACTGTTCCAAGTGGCTTCGCTTGCCTTCAGTTAGCTTCGATGACCGAGTATTACGGATAAGTTGGCGTAGTTTTTGAGATAGCTTCTCACTTCGAACTCGTCTAGGCCTAACTACAGGATCGATGTAAACAAAATCGGCAATATAATTGTTTTCGCATTTGGTGCGTGGTTCACATTTATTTACTTATATTATCACTAAAATAAACTTCTATCAATGCTTCGCGCATTGGCATAGGCAAATATTCTCGTTTTTTTTCATTTTCACTGTTTAACTTATTAACCATCTAATTGTTGGCGCCACCATCCCAGCGAGGGCACGTAAACCACGTAAACGCTATCCCGCTAAGCATAGCAAGACACTGCCCACAACGAACGTTTGCTGCACGGTAACGCCATTCCCTTAACCTATACGCTATCACGCTAACGCTAAACTATAACTGTCTAATAAATCTGGAAAAGAGCGCACATACTAACTCGTCACTCCCTGCCTTTGTACTAACTAACTAGTTGTACGAACTCGTCACTCCCTGCCTGTCACACTCATTATGATTTCCCCATGGACCCTGTTCATTTTGATTTTGATGGCATTGTACGCATTATTGAGAGCCTAAAATTATCTTCTAGTTGTGGTCCCGATGACATTAATACAAAAGTGCTCAAAAACACCTTGGTTTATTCTGCTATAATATTGTCCAAACTATTTAATCAGTCTCTTCAGTCAGGGGAGATTCCAGGTGACTGGAAAATAGGTAAAGTGATTCCACTCCATAAATCTGGTGACAAACATTCTGCTTCGAACTATCGCCCCATTTCGTTAACGAGTATTTCATGTAAAATATTTGAACACGTCATCGCTTCCCATTTGGCAAAATTTCTTGAATCATTCTCATTTTTTTCACCTGAGCAACATGGCTTTAGAAAATTATTTTCGTGTGAAACGCAGTTGGTAGCCTTCACAAACGACCTTCATTCTGTACTTGATAATGGTTCCGCGGCTGATTGCATATTCATAGACTTTTGTAAGGCATTTGATAAAATTCCCCACAGCCTACTTCTTCACAAACTAAGCCAACTGAATATCGACCCTAACGTTCTTAAGTGGATTAAATGTTTTCTAACAAATCGCTCTCAATTTGTTCATGTTAATGGTGTCAACTCTTCAACTCTACCTGTCACTTCAGGCGTCCCACAAGGCTCAGTTTTAGGTCCACTGCTTTTTCTTATATATATTAATGATCTGCCTAGCAATCTGACTTCTTCTGTGAAACTTTTTGCCGATGACTGTGTTATTTACCGCGAAATAAAAAATGCTACTGACGTTTCTTTGCTTCAACAGGACCTTGACGCCATCGATAATTGGTGCTCGACTTGGCATATGACACTTAATATTAATAAATGTAAAGTAATGCGGTTCTCACGCCAACGTAAATTAAACCCTTCCTCTTACAATATAAGCAGCTCCCCATTGCTACCAGTGTCGTCCTATAAATACCTCGGGGTTATTTTAACAGCGGACCTGAGTTGGAATATGCATGTCTCCTCTATTATCTTAAATGCTAACCGGACGCTTGGTTTTATTCGGCGACATTTTTCTCTAGCCCCCGCTTCTGTTAAACTGTTATTGTACAAGTCACTTGTTCGATCTAAACTCGAATACGCGTCTTCAGTATGGGATCCATGCAATAATTCACTAATAAATGCACTTGAAGCAATCCAAAACAGAGCATCGCGTTTCATTCTTCACGATTACGGCCGTTTATCAAGCGTAACGCGAATGAAAGCAACTCTATCTCTTGAACCACTCGCACTGCGCAGAAAGATATCGCGCATGTGCCTTTTCTTTAAAATCTATAAATTGAACGCCACCCTTAAAAGTGCTCTTATCTTACCCCCTGCTCATGTTTCATTGCGCATAGATCATTCTTGCAAAGGTGGTATCCCCAAATGTCGCACTGTATCATATTCAAATTCGTTTATTCCTAAAACTACATCAGAGTGGAATCACCTGCCACCATCCCTAGTGCTTACTAACAATATTGACCAGTTTAGGAAAAAAGTGTCTGATTACTTCACTTCTGTGTAGCTTGAACTTTTTTTTTCACAGTGTTTATTTACCCTATAATGTGTCATATGCATGCAGTTGTCAATGTTAGTTTTGTCAATGTTAGTTTTATCTTTTCATGCTTGAGGCAATACCTGTGTAGATTTGTGTAAACTTTTTGTGTACTTCTACGCACCGCTGGATACTTGTTTGTTCAGTGCTTTTGTACATTTGCTCATATGTGTGCAATGTTTGTACAATTCGAACACCTTTCAACATCCTGATCCTGTACCACTCCCCTCAACAATGCCCTCTGGGCCATGAGGGTACCTGAAATAAATAAATAAAAAATAAATATGGTAAGTGGTACGGCTAGCGTACGTACTTGCGCACGCGCACTTCGATCCCGCTAACACGCTACGCTCAGTATCCCGAAGAGTCCGGTATACTACAACTGTCCATTCTTTAGCCTTTCTCGCACCAGGACACATGCGTCCTTCCTCGGCAGAGATGAGAGAGTGCGGCCAAACCACAGCGCGGCTGGTCTTAATTTGCGAGAAAGGGCGAGTGCTTGCGGATCCACGGAACCCTGCTCTTCTTTTTTTCGGAGGGAGGGAGCGCTTGTGATTGGCCAGGAGAGTATGGCGTAATTCTACGCGCCATTTGCGAAGTGGACGCCTTCCGAACACCAGTTACGGCTGAGGAGGACAAATTGTTGCTTGTTGGAGTGACCGAGTCTTTCCGTACGACGCGGATTCATCATGCGTCGCCAGTCGGTACAGGCTTTGAAAACATAGCACGCTTATGAGAAGCTTCATTCCCGGCGTATCAGTGCCGCCCCATGGTTACACTGATAACAATTCGTATTGTTCTTATGAATGCCCTATACCAATAAGTCATGTGCGTTAAAATTGAAGTCGATTGTTTGTAGGAAGTATTTGTTTGGTCAGGAAGGAGCATGAAGATGAAAGGAAATGAAAGAGTGCCGAATAATACCTGGTCCCGTTTCTTAACTATATGACAACGAAAAAAACGCTGAGAAGCGATGTTAAGTGCTAACCACTGGCACGCGTATGTCCGCGTCTACGCGTCAAAAGCGTCGAATGCGCCTCTCGGCGTCGGCGCCGGAGGGGCATACGCGAGAAGGCGCGAGGGATCAAGCCGGGCTTGATATTTTTGCGCGCGTACGCTACGTCACCACGCGTACAGCGGCGCCAACCAACCAGGGACCGCGCGCCAACCAACCAGAGGCCGCGATGACTCCGAATGCTGTGCCTAATGGCCGCCGCTTCGAAGGCACGGCCGAGTGCTGAAAGCAAACACGGAAACTACTCCAAACATTCCTGAATGAGTGATTCGTCATCTAGAACGACATTGAAACGACGAACGACTGCGAGTGCTACCAGCGTGACGTTGTTTCGTGCCGAGTTCGAGCGACGCCGACAAATCCAGCGAATTATGGCCGGCTGGCTTGCGCCGGTCCTGAGTGCGATCGTCGGCCGAGCGAAACATCGTACAGGCTACTGGAGGATGTCGGTGTTCCTGTGCTTTTATCTGTGATTTTCTGTGCTGAAAACGAGTGTAAACAGACTTCGGAGGTTTGAAGCTGTCAGTGTGAGCCCTTGCTTACCGCGGAGGCAATTCAGAGCGGTGTCATCTGCATCCAGCGTAGGCCTCTACCGTCTAGTTCCTATGAACCAGCACATGTGAAAAACATCGGCTGAACATATACGACGCCCGAACCATCACGTAGTGCATACGGAGGAGTTTCTATCTGCACTGTGTTTGTTTTCAACGTCGGTATTCATCATCGCTGAAAGCGAACCTCGCACTAGCCAGCACATTTCGGTTAAGTAAAATCGTACGTACTTATACAAGTGTATTCGCGAATTGTATGAAGCTGAAACATTCGTTGGCTTCGGTGCAAATTGTTTTCGCGTGTTGCCAAGCTAATGACAAGCGTGCGCTGGTTGGTAGCAGTGTGATGTGATTTCGTGTCGGGTACGAGCGACGCTGACACATTCAGCTGTCAGCGGTCTCATGTCCTTTCATGTACAAGACAGAAACTCGTACGTGTGTTGCTGTGGTTATCGAAAAAAAGAATTTGCATGGGTAAGCGTTGCTGGTATTGTCGTATTGCCTGCTATTTCACTTCTCGCTTGTTCTGCTTCTCTGCCACGCTCAGTAGCACATACGTTGTTTGGAGGTATTCTAACACACACACTCTTAATTTATAGTTCATTCTAATACTCATAGCTATGAGCATACAATGGCGCTTCTCCGTCGTTTTACAGTTTACTATTATATAACACGCGTTTTGTTTACAGCGGGACAGATAATTGAAAATCTTGTGAAAAGCACCTGATTTGAAATCAGCTGCACGATGACACAGTAATATGAAGAGAAGGTCACCACATGTACGCACAGAATGAATGAAGGTGCACTAGTACTGTACTGCACTTTGTGTAGATGAAATGCAAAAAGTACCTCATTTGACTTATAAGACATTTCAGAACTGTTCATGTATTGATCTCTTCCTCCAGACTGTAATGAGCTGAAGATATTATTACATGGTTTCGAACATTGAATCTTTGCATGTGTTTCGAAGGACTGCTTCATTTCTGTTCAGTTTTTAATATACGCATTAACTTGGACTATATATGCATGCACTTAAGCATATTCAAAGTATCAAAATATTCAGTTTAGCTTTGTTGGAAAACTTGCCAAAACTTTTGCACGGTGCTCTGGTACAATCCTATGACCGGTATCTGTCCCATAAAAAATTTTTGGCATGCTTTATTGCATTATAGGGTATTTTGACTATTGATGACGTGTGAAAGCCTTCTACACAGTGCTTGGCTGCATTCTCAAAACCAATATCTGTCTCATCAAGAAGTGTCAGATGCATTTTGTAGATGTTAAAGGATATTTAAACTATCAGCAAAGTGCAGAAATTTTCAACACAGCACTGATATGCAATGACAATGCAGCTTAGAAGCCATTTGTAGCGCTCTCTAACACGTTCAAATAAAGTTATCAAACACTGAAATGAACTACTTGGTTTGGTTCGTGATACCATGGTGTCTGAATTTTTGGAGGCACTTGTATCATAATGATGTTCTATTTCTCTCATTTTTTACCAGGGTGCACTCAGGGGGTAGTGATATTTGTTTATGTTGGCACACTTATTGAGATATTATTGTTTAAATGCTTTCATTTTGTACATATGTACACCACTCCTGCAGTAGCCTCCCAATGGGCTGCCGTATTTGAAAATAAATAAATATACCACCCGAAAGTGTTCCATGCTGCACTCGCTTCCAATCTTATCACTAATATCTGTTGTATCATCAAGTGTCGGGTGTGTTTTATTGCAAGAGAGAACATTTTGGCTGCCTTCCATACAGGGTTCAGTTCCAATATTATGACCGATACCTGTGACTTCTTGAACAGTTGATTGCAGTTTGTCACTTTAGAGAATACTTTGTTTAATGATAACGTCCAGAAGTCTTCTATACAGAATTCAGTTCCAATATTATGACCGATATCTGTGACTTCGTGAACAGTTATGTGTGATTTGTCGCTTTAGAGAATACTTTGACTAAAGACAACATCCAGAAGTCTTCAATACAGGGTTCAGTTCCAATTTTATGACAAATATCTGTGACTTCATGAACAGTTGTGTGTGATTTGTCTTTAGAGAATACTTTGATTAAAGACGACGTCCACAAGTCTTCCATACACGGTTCAGTTCCAATATTATGACCGATATCTGTGACTTCATGAACAGTTGAGTCTGGTTTGTCACTTTAGAGAATACTTTGATTAAAGACGACGTCCACAAGTCTTCCATACAGGGTTCAGTTCCAATACTATGACCGATATCTGTGACTTCATGAACAGTTGAGTGAGGTTTGTCTTTAGAGAATACTTTGATTAAAGACGACGTCCACAAGTCTTCCATACAGGGTTCAGTTCCGATATTATGACCGATATCTGTGACTTCATGAACAGTTGAGTGTGGTTTGTCACTTTAGAGAATACTTTGATTAAAGACGACGTCCACAAGTCTTCCATACAGGGTTCAGTTCCAATATTATGACCGATATCTGTGACTTCATGAACAGTTGAGTGAGGTTTGTCACTTTAGAGAATACTTTGATTAAAGACGACGTCCACAAGTCTTCCATACAGGGTTCAGTTCCAATATTATGACCGATATCTGTGACTTCATGAACAGTTGAGTGAGGTTTGTCTTTAGAGAATACTTTGATTAAAGACGACGTCCACAAGTCTTCCATACACGGTTCAGTTCCAATATTATGACCGATATCTGTGACTTCATGAACAGCTGAGTGTGGTTTGTCACTTTAGAGAATACTTTGATTAAAGACGACGTCCACAAGTCTTCCATACAGGGTTCAGTTCCAATATTATGACCGATATCTGTGACTTCATGAACAGTTGAGTGAGGTTTGTCTTTAGAGAATACTTTGATTAAAGACGACGTCCACAAGTCTTCCATACATGGTTCAGTTCCGATATTATGACCGATATCTGTGACTTCATGAACAGTTGAGTGTGGTTTGTCACTTTAGAGAATACTTTGATTAAAGACGACGTCCACAAGTCTTCCATACAGGGTTCAGTTCCAATATTATGACCGATATCTGTGACTTCATGAACAGTTGAGTGAGGTTTGTCTTTAGAGAATACTTTGATTAAAGACGACGTCCACAAGTCTTCCATACACAATTCAGTTCCAATATTATGACCGATATCTGTGACTTCATCAACAGTTGAGTGTGGTTTGTCACTTTAGAGAATACTTTGATTAAAGACGACGTCCACAAGTCTTCCATACACGGTTCAGTTCCAATATTATGACCGATATCTGTGACTTCATGAACAGTTGAGTGAGGTTTGTCTTTAGAGAATACTTTGATTAAAGACGACGTCCACAAGTCTTCCATACACAATTCAGTTCCAATATTATGACCGATATCTGTGACTTCATGAACAGTTGAGTGAGGTTTGTCTTTAGGGAATACTTTGATTAAAGACGACGTCCACAAGTCTTCCATACACAATTCAGTTCCAATATTATGACCG
The DNA here is from genome assembly GCA_013436015.1 of Rhipicephalus annulatus. Classification (NCBI taxonomy): domain Eukaryota; kingdom Metazoa; phylum Arthropoda; class Arachnida; order Ixodida; family Ixodidae; genus Rhipicephalus; species Rhipicephalus annulatus. The sequence continues at coordinate 73,890 of WOVY01010862.1, read as the reverse complement.
ATATCTGTGACTTCATCAACAGTTGAGTGTGGTTTGTCACTTTAGAGAATACTTTGATTAAAGACGACGTCCACAAGTCTTCCATACACGGTTCAGTTCCAATATTATGACCGATATCTGTGACTTCATGAACATTTGAGTGAGGTTTGTCTTTAGAGAATACTTTGATTAAAGACGACGTCCACAAGTCTTCCATACACAATTCAGTTCCAATATTATGACCGATATCTGTGACTTCATCAACAGTTGAGTGTGGTTTGTCACTTTAGAGAATACTTTGATTAAAGACGACGTCCACAAGTCTTCCATACAGGGTTCAGTTCCAATATTATGACCGATATCTGTGACTTCATGAACAGTTGAGTGAGGTTTGTCTTTAGAGAATACTTTGATTAAAGACGACGTCCACAAGTCTTCGATACAGGGTTCAGTTCCGATATTATGACCGATATCTGTGACTTCATGAACAGTTGAGTGTGGTTTGTCACTTTAGAGAATACTGTGACTAAAACAGCGTCCATAAGTTTTTCATACAGGGTTCAGTTCCAATATTTTGACCAATATCTGTGACTTCATGAACAGTTTTGTGTGGCTTGTCATTTTAGAGAATACTCTGATTAAAGACAACGTCCAGAAGTCTTCCATACAGGGTTCAGTTTCAATATTGTTACGAGTAACTTGTTTAATGATCTATTTACAGCGCACAGAACTCGACGAGCAAGATGGCGCCAGACCAGCATCAAGCGAAAACTCACTTCGTCCTCCTCTTTCATGCAGCCGTGTTTAGCGGCTGTTATGTATCATAACCCCCGGCGGTGGAAGCATAGCCCCGGTGCTAAATTTACGCAGATGATGTCGAAGGGGGGTGTTAGGGCTTTAGCCGAGCCACGTGAACGGTGTCGCTCGGAGCTGACGAAGACTTTGTTGGATCGGTTGGAACAATCTCGTACGTGACGTCTGTCACTTGGCGAACGATACGGAATGGTCCAGTTTAGGGCGACAACAGTTTTTCAGACAGTCCCACACGCCGAGTAGGTGACCAGAGGAGCACGAGAAAACACGGAGCAAAGTGCACGTCCCTATGATGAGAATTGTAGAGCTGTTGTTGGCGCGCCTGTGAAGCCTGTAGACGGTTACGGGCGACTTGGCACGCGTGGTCGGCGCAGGCAATGGCTTCCCCAGCATATTCAGTGGCCGCAGGTAGTAAAGTGTCTAAGGGTAGAGTTGGGTCCCGGCCATATAGTAGATAGAAGGGTGAATAGCCGGCAGTGTTGTGACGAGATGTATTTTAGGCGAACGTCACATACGGCAAATGAATGTCCCAATCATGGTGGTCTGGCGCAACGTATTTGGCAAGCATATCGGTGAGGGTCCTGTTAAAGCACTCCATGAGGCCGTTTGACTGGGGATGGTACGAAGTAGTAAATTTGTGATTGGTATGGCAAGACCTCAGGATTTCATGAACGACAGCTGATAAGAACGTGCGGCCACGGTCGGTGAGAAGTTGACGGGGAGCACCGTGCACTAATATTATGTCGTACAGCAAAAAGTCCGCAACGTCGGTAGCGCAGCTGGTCGGGAGTGCTCGTCTGATTGCGTACCGCGTCGCGTAGTCCGTGGCAACAGCAATCCATTTATTTCCGGCTGGGGAGAGTGGAAAAGGGCCCAACAGGTCGAGACCAACTCGAAAGAAAGGCTCGTTGGGAACGTCGATTGGTTGAAGGTAGCCGGCTGGGAGGGCAGACAGCGTTTTGCGACGCTGACAGGGCTCACAAGCAGCGACATAGCGTCGAACAGAGCGGGCGAGTCCAGGCTAAAAAAAATGACGTCGTCCCCGATCATATGCGCGAGAAAGGCCCAAATGGCCTGTCATGGGAGCGTCATGAAGTCGATGCAGGACAGTGGAACGCAGGTGCGCTGGGATGACAGGAAGTAAGTCTGATCCGAAAAAAATAAAGGTTGCGGCGATATAGGATTCCATCTTTCACCAAAAACATTCGTAGGGACGGGTCGCGAGGCGTTGACTCCAGTTTGTCAATGATGACTCGTAAAGAAGCATCCCGACGTTGCTCTTCGCCAATGTTCAACAGCTGCGACACGGAAAAAAACGTTCGTGATAGCGTCAGTATCAGTTGCTTCGTCAACAAGGTAGCGGGATAAACAATCCGCATTCTGATGTAATCGCCCTGTTTTGTACATTACAGGGAACGTGTACTCTTGAAGGCGTAGAGCCCAACGAGCGAGACGTCCCGTGGGGTCCTTCAGGGAGGCTAGCCAGCAGAGCGCGTGATGATTCGTGACAACACGGAATGAGCGCCCGCACAGGTATGGCCGAAACTTGGCGACTGCCCATACAAGGGCGAGGCACTCGCGCTCCGTGATCGAATAGTTGCGCTCGGCTGGAGATAGCAGTCGACTTGCGTAGGCTATAACACGGTCGTGTCCCCGTTGTTGCTGCAATAGCACAGGTTCTATGCCGTGTCCACTAGCGTCCGTGTGAACCTCGGTTGGGGCTATAGGATCAAAGTGAGCCAAGATTGGTGGCGTGGTAAGCAGTGTCGTAAGTTGCGAAAACGATGACGCTTGGTCATGGCCCTAGATAAACGACGCGTCTTTCTTCAAGAGGTCTGTGAGGGGACGTGCAATGGTCGCAAAGTCCCTAACAAAGCGTCTGAAATATGGGCACAATCATACAAAACTGCGGACATCCTTTGTGGTTTTCGGAACGGGAAAGTTCATGACTGCGCGAATTTTCTCTGGGTCTGGACGCACGCCTTGTTCATCGACAAGGTGACCGAGCACGGAAATTTGACGACGAGCGAAGTGGCACTTGGAGGCGTTAAGCTGGAGTCTGGCTCGACGAAAAACGTCCAGAATAGCTGACAAACGATCAAGATGCGAGTCGAATGTGGGCGAAAAGACAATAACATCGTCAAGGTAACACAAGCAGGTGGACCATTTCAACCCCTGGATCAATGAGTCCATCATTCTTTCAAATGTGGCTGGTGCATTGCAGAGACCAAAAGGAATCACCTTAAACTGATAAAGACCATCAGGAGTGATGAATGCGGTCTTCTCGCGGTCCATCTCGTCAACGGCTATATGCCAGTACCCTGACCGAAGGTCAATAGTTGAAAAATAAGTGGCACCGTACAGGCAGTCGAGGGCGTCGTCGATGCGAGATAAAGGATAAACGTCTTTTTCGGTAATTTTGTAAAGGTGACGGTAATCGACACAAAAGCGCCATGTTCCATCTTTCTTTTTAACAAGGACGACTGGAGAAGCCCAGGGGCTGCATGAAGGCTCGATTTTGTTTTTCGCAAGCATTTAGCCGATTTCATGTTGTAATATTGCACGCTCCGACGCAGACACACGGTAGGGGCATCGGTGAATGGGAGTTGCATGGCCAGTATTTATGCGATGGGTGACAATGGTCGTTTGGCCTAAAGAGTTGCTGGCAAAGTCGAAAGTGCTACGATAGCCCTCAAGAACGTGGCAAAGCGCTGCAGCTTGCTCAGACGTGAGGTCCGATGGCATCATTCGCTCGATGTCGGCGCCCCAAGAACGTGATGGAGTGGAACCACTGACTGAGCTGCAGCAATCGTCAACTCTGAAAGGCTCGTCAGGGTGAACTTGGAGAGCGGTAATTTTGGCCAGGGAGATACCTTGTGGCAGAACTTGGGTGGTGAGCGAAAAGTTGACCAGTAGAAGGAAGGTGCGGTTTCTCGTAATCGTCAGAATCATATGCTGCACAGCAACCCCATGCGTAAGCATCACGGCTGGAATCGGGGCCACCATGTATAATCACCATCAGGTACTGGCGGCGTGGAGAATAAGTCGACATGTGTGACAGAGGAGGGAGGCGCGTGAAATCAATGCAGCAGAGGCAGGTTTGCGGTGGGCTGGTCGGGTCGGAAAGGAGGGGTAAATAGTGATGGAGAGAGCCAGCTGAACAGTCTATCAGGGCAGAGTGCGTGGCTAGAAAATCCATACCGAGAATGAGTTCATGAGGGCAATGTTGGATAACGGCGAAAAGAACGACAGTGCTTCTCTCCCCAATAGACACTCGAGCAGAGCACATGCCAAGAATTGCGACAGTTCCTTCATCGGCGACTCGTACGGCTCGGTTGAGGGCGGGCGTGACAACTTTTCTAAGTCGGCGGCGAAGGTTAGCATTCATAATGGACACATGCGCGCCAGTATCTATCAATGCACTGACACGAACATTGTCGACAGTAACGTCGAAAAGGTTCCGGTTCGTTGTTAACGTTAATCGAGGATTTCTTACGAAGGTCGTCAACGCAGCTCCACCTCCAGAAGCTGCACGACCTAGTTTTCCGGTCGGAGGTGCTGCGAATAGGTCGGGGAGGCAGCACGGCGTTGTGGGGGCGACTGGGACTGACGACGAGCAGGGGACGGTGACTGGTCGTAACGAGGTCTGCTCAGGGGTGCTGCTGGAGCGGAAAATGTGGTCGGCGTTGATGGAGAAAGTGATGGGGACGATTGGTGAACAGAAGTGGCGTGATACTGAGGTGCATAATGGGACGGTGGAGCCCAGCGGCTGCGGCAGTGATGAGCGATATGACCAACGCGTCTACAGTTAAAACATATGGGCCTGTCATCAAGAGTACGCCATTCGGACGGATTGCGTTGTATGCGAGGAGCAGAAGGGGTACGATAAGACGGCTCAGCATAGTATACGGTAGGAACAGGATGTAGGCCGACATTCGATAGCTCTCGACGAACGACCGTTTGTATTAAAGCGATCGTGGTCGGGGAGGCGCAGGCGTCGGTAATGGCGTGGCTACTGGTTGTGCTGCCTCGACCTCTCGACGAATGATGCGTGTAAGGTTATCACATCGAGGGGCCTGGTGGAAGGCGTCGTCACACGAAGAAGTGGGCGCTGTGTTCGGTAGGCGCAAAATGCTTTGGGCTACGCGGCGGGATTTGGCTTGTTCGAGACGTCGGCATTCTTTAAGGATTGTGTCGATGCTCGAGAAGTTGTTAAAAACCAGCACGTTGAAAGCATCGTCAGCGATGCCTTTCAAGACGTGGTTAACCTTTTCGTCTTCCGACATGCACTGGTCGGCCTTGGAACTAAGGGCCAAGACGTCAAGAATATAGGAGACGTACGATTCGGTAGAAGACTGGGCACGTGTGGCAAGAGTCTTCTTCACAGCGAGCTGATGACCAGATAAATCGCCAAACATGTCACGTATCTGTTCGTTGAAGAGATCCCAGCTCGTTATGTCGGCTTCTTGGCTTTCTAACCATGTTCGGAGAGTGCCGTCCGGGTAGAAAAGCACGTTGGCAAGCATGAGCGTGGGATCCCAGCAGTGAGTAGCACTGACGCGCTCGTACCAGCTTAGCCAAGTGTCAAGATCGATCGTACCATCACAGGAGGAAGTGCCGGGATCCCGGAGGTGCGGGAGTGTGACGTAGGTGGTGGCTTGGACTGATGAGGGCGGCGTAGAGGAAGTACCAGCAGTCGAAGCAGTCGAAAGGTCACCGATGGCGCGACCGCTGCGCGTGTCCATCGAGGTACGGGGGTCGTCCACCACCACCAATAATGTTACGAGTAACTTGTTTAATGATCTATTTATAGCGCACAGAACTCGACGAGCAAGATGGCGCCAGACCAGCATCAAACGAAAACTCACTTCTTCCTCCTCTTTCATGCAGCCGTGTTTGGCGGCTGTTATGTATCAATATTATGACCGATATCTTTCACTTCATGAACAGTCGAGTGCCATTTGTCACTTTAGAGAATACTATGACTAAAAACAACGTCCATAAGTCCTCCATACGGGGTTCAGTTCCAATAATATAACCAATATCTGTGACTTCATGAACAGTTATGTGTTGTCACTTTAGAGAATACTTTGACTAAAGACAACATCCAGAAGTCTTCCATACAGGGTTCAGTTCCAATATTATGACAGATATCTGTGACTTCATGAACATTTCTGTGTGAGTTATCGCTTTAGAAAATACTTTGATTAAAGACGACGTCCACAAGTCTTCTACACAGGGTTCAGTTCCAATATTATGACCGATATCTGTGACTTCGTGAACAGTTCAGTGTGGTTTGTCACTTTAGAGAATACTTTGATTAAAGACGACGTCCACAAGTCTTCCATACAGGGTTCAGTTCCTATATTATGACAGATATCTGTGACTTCATGAACAGTTTAATGCGGTTTGTCACTTTAGAGAATACTGTGACTAAAAACAACGTCCATAAGTTTTCCATACAGGGTTCACTTCCAATATTATGACCAATATCTGTGACTCCATGAACAGTTGTGTGTGGCTTGTCACTTTAGAGAATACTTTGATTAAAGACGACGTCCACAAGTCTTCCATACAGGGTTCAGTTCCTATATTATGACCGATATCTGTGACTTCATGAACAGTTTAATGCGGTTTGTCACTTTAGAGAATACTGTGACTAAAACAACGTCCATAGGTTTTCCATACAGGGTTATCTTCCAATATTATGACCAATATCTATGACTCCATGAACAGTTGTGTGTGGCTTGTCACTTTAGAGAATACTTTGATTAAAGACGACGTCCACAAGTCTTCCATACAGGGTTCAGTTCCTATATTATGACCGATATCTGTGACTTCATGAACAGTTTAATGCGGTTTGTCACTTTAGAGAATACTGTGACTAAAAACAACGTCCATAAGTTTTCCATACAGGGTTCACTTCCAATATTATGACCAATGTCTGTGACATCATGAACAGTTGTGTGTGGCTTGTCACTTTAGAGAATACTTTGATTAAAGACAACGTCCAGAAGTATTCCATACAGGGATCAGTTCCAATATTATGAGCGTTATCTGTGACTTCATGAACAGTTTTGTGTGATTCGTTGCTCTAGACGATGCTTTGATTAAAGACGACGTCCAGAAGTCTTCCATACAAGGTTCAGTTCCAATATTATGACCAATATCTGTGACTTCATGATTAGTCGAGTGCGGTTTGTCACTTTAGAGAATACTGTGACTAAAAACAACGTCCAGAAGTATTACATACAGGGATCAGTTCCAATATTATGACCGATATCTGTGACTTCATGAACAGTTGTGTGTGATTTGTCACTTTAGAGAATACTTTGTTTAAAGACAACGTCCAGCAGTCTTCTATACAGAGTTCAGTTGCAGCCCCGCCGCGGTGGTCTAGTGGCTAAGGTACTCGGCTGCTGACCCGCAGTGCGCGGGTTCGAATCCCGGCTGCGGCGGCTGCATTTCCGATGGAGGCGGAAATGTTGTAGGCCCGTGTGCTCAGATTTGGGTGCACGTTAAAGAACCCCAGGTGGTCTAAATTTCCGGAGCCCTCCACTACGGCGTCTCTCATAATCACATAATGGTTTTGGGACGTTAAACCCCACATATCAATCAGAGTTCAGTTGCAATATTATGACCGATTTCTGTCACATCATGAAGTGTCAGGCACAGTTATTTGCATTAGAGCACATTTAGATCATTGAAAATGCCCAAAGGCATTGTACAAAGTATTTGGTTCCTATATTATGACCAATATCTGTTGTACCAATAAGAACCTGGTGCTTTATTGCATTAGAGGATATTTCTAACACACACATCAGCTGAAAGCCTGCTACTCTGGCCTCAATTGTAGTCTTATGACTTAAATCTGCCAGATCATGAAGTTTCAGGTGTGAATATTAAGCTAACGACTATCAAATATGAAGTGTAAGTGTACTGAAGGCACCAGCATATTTACGATATCATTAGTAAATTTGGTAGTGCAGGTATAGAAACCCGGTAATTTTATAAACCTGATTAGGAGGGCAGCCGCCGCCTCATTCACCGAAGAGAGGGCGGGGGAGGGGGAGGGACTTAATGCCGCTTTCATATATTAACATAGTAGTGAGGGGGCGCTAAGTCAGCCCGTTCCTGTTATAGGAAGAGTGAAGGGGCACTGTGACAAACTCTCCCCCCCCCCTTTAAGGAGAACCCTGCACACGCTTATGATAGACGTACAGTATCCTAGACGCGAATTTTCATTCGCGGGAGCGGCGCACGCACTGATGTGATTTCTGGTGCATACCGTTGTAGTTACTTTGGGCATTGGGATGTGAATTACTTCTAAAATAGTCAAAGTTGTGGTGGGTGAAGCACTATCAACTTTTTAACGTGTTATTATATCCTCTAAAACATACAAACCCACTCCAGTTGAGAACGTGCCGTTCTGTGCTGAACTTGGACAGTTCTAAGCCAAAAGATCAAGCAACATTGTGCATCGGTCTTGGACGCGTGGGTACTGTAGTCTGTAGCGTGGGCGTGAACGCGGTCGACGCGTGCAAGTAGTTGCGCGCCCTTTTTCTCCACGGGCGCGACTAGACGCTTTTGACGCGTAGGCGCGTGCATATGCGTGCCAGTGGTTGGCACTTTAGTCTGCCACTAGCACACGCCAGGTGGTTCGGCAACGCTTTTCTTCAGACGTGGGCTCACTTTGCTGGGCCATCTTACTGTGAACAAGGCTACTGTGAACAAGGCTAACATTAATTTTTGATGTTTTGAACATGTTTCATATTTTAAACATGTTTTAATGTTTTAAACATTTTGGCCCCACTCTTTCATTGCGGTTGTTATTCGTGCGTTAAAAGTTTGGTATTGTTTCTCGGTGGGTGTGGTCATCTCTTATTTTCTCTGATATGTTACCGTTATGAAACCTGATGGTCGTGAAGAGCCTTTCGCATGTCTGTAAAGACATCTATAACTCGTTGAGACAGTAGTAACAGAATACCTTGCGTCGTTCGGCAGCCGCCTCAAGCTCATCTCGAACCAAAACGGTACGCCCCAGTTGATGAACAGATCGAGCATCACGTACACCGCATGCTGGCTGTTGTCCGCCCCATACTGGGGCCACGTCATGCCCTTCATAAACGCCTTGAGTTGCGACACGCACTCCTTGGCCGGTGCCAAGCACGCGGAGTACAAGGAGAAGGCAGCTGCGCAACATGCGTGGCCAGAGATAATTTAGCGCCTAATGTTTGATATTTATTTCCAAAAAAAGGACCGTACCACCCACAGCACCTTGGCACGTCCTATGACCTCTGCTGACTTTAGATCAGAGGGCCAGTCTTTCACATATATATTAGACAGTCGTGGTGGCTGCATTCATTTCAAGTATTAACTACACTTTGGAGGCTAATGTTAGGGCTACGAATACTATGAGTGAAATGTTCGTCGCAACCACATCAAACATTGCATTTGATCTAGCAGGGACGTTAGAATTATTGACAAAATATAGCGAGACGTTCAAGTTGCCGTACTAAGACCAGAGACTCAAACGAGAAGCTGTGTGGGAATATGAGGTATCTGGAATGCTTAAGCGTTATTGACATGCCTTTCACCACCGGTTTTATCACTGTTGACTCATTTCTGCTCCTCACGGGACGGCTTTACGCTCTCCCATAGTAGAGTACCTAGTACTCTAAATCGCTACCCACTTCTTCTAAACACACAGATTTGTCTCGCCTACCTTAGTGTGAACCAAGGGACGGCTGTCAGCTCTCCCGTAGTAGAGTACCGAGTACTCTAAATCGTTAACCCCTTTCTGTTTACACACAGGTTTCAGGTTATATCCGCTACGGGACGGCTTCATGCTCTCCCATAGCAGAGTATCAAGTACTCTAAATCGTTAACCACTTTTAAAAAACGCACAGGTTCATTTAGCTAATTCATGTACACAATGTGGCGGTTTAGTCATCTTACCTTAGAGAAATAGGACCTTACTCCACATGCTCTGATAGTGCCCTTCGGTACGCGGCACCGATAAAGCATCGTCTAGCAACGGGATTCCGCTCTCCTGAGTACTGACATGGCATCAAAACTCTGGGCTGAGCAAGAACCCACGTTGTGGTGCTAGGTCTCGGCCTCACTGTACCGTCGTGGAAGCAGCCCACCGTGTGTTAGGGGGCATGCCTTCGGACTTTCAGAATAAAGTTTTCTGAAACGAAAGCAATCTCGATAATAAGTAAGCGCTGTTGAACGGAGCACTTATTCCAAGGGCATCAAACGCGCGGTCCACATGTGACCTCAGCTTCGCAGGGAATGAAGTTGTGCCACTTGTGGGGTCTGAAGGGAGATCGCCGCAGCTCTCTGAATGCACGATACAATCACAGCACGTGCGGTCGAGAAAAGCAACCAGGCGTGTAATTATATATTTATTTTACAAACGGCGATATCACTAGCCGAGTCTATTGTATCACTAGTAACGCGGTAAAAAAATGACCTTATACCATACGTCTGTGCAAACACAAACATAAACACGGTGCAATGTGAATACGGCGTCATCGAACATATAAATCGATGGGTTTGGTAAAACGTAAGAGCCATGTTAGATGCATGTGATATCGATGCATAAGCTATAGGGGTCACTTAACTGACAAAATAAATGATGAACGTTTATTGAATGGATTCATTTAAAGAATAAGTGCTTTTCTTTTGAACAGCGGGTGCCGTAGCGGTAGCTTGTTACGCATATCTTAGCCGAGCGCTTGTTTCCACGTGGCCTCCGAGATCCGCTTCGGCAGCGCGCGCCACACAGATTAAGCTGAGGAATACATGAAGGCACAGAAACGTTGATGTTTGAGTGCCACTTCCAGACAGCTAAGTCAAGGATTAGGGTAGCCTGATACTTTTAAGTGCGGGGCATTTTAATGGCCCGGCCTGTGCTCCGTCTTGTACATGTGGCGTGGTCATGCTCAAAATAAAGCGGTACATGTACCGGCCCTAAAAGAAATCTAGCTATGGTAATAACATAATCAAATAAATGAACAAAGTCTAATGTAATACAATCGACAAAAATAACCAAGAACTAATCGCACTTGAAGTCGTTTAAACCACTTCAAAAACATACGGTTGATACGCGCAACACGAGATGGCGCCACTGCCTCTCTAAGCGCGTGATTGCTCCTCCCACAGACACCTTTCCCGCGCCGGATCTAAAGAAGAAACTACCTGGCTGAACTGGTTGCACGCAGCAGGTATATCAAATGTCAAAGCAAGCATGAAGACCATAACGTGCAGCAGAAAAGTAGGGCACATGTCGTACATGAAGCTACTTGATTTCTCTAGCAAGGTTCTGCTCATACCCTAAAAACTCTACATGCTTGCCTCAAACATTGACGCCATTGACGGTTTGTTAGACGGAGTTATGCGAATTGTGCGAGGGGGCATCGCTGGATACCCGGGCTATGCACTTTCTTAGGTTTCACTGTATCAGGCACAGGATTTGAAACTACAACATTCACTCCATAGTTTTGAACCCGAAAGTGTATTATGCAAGGGAGTACCATAATTTCAATGACGTACGTATTTCCGCCATGGAAATGACATCAAAAAATATGCACGATCAGAAAGCAAACAAAAATAGATGCGTATACATATACGGTGAGTGGCGCCGACGTCGACGCTGACGCCGATGGCGAAATCCAGCGAAAATATCCATAAAATTGCTATCCCAATAAAAGTCTCATCAACAGAAGTTGAACCAATGACTTTCGGCTGGCGGAGATTTATCATTAAGCATCAACGTGGGTGTGTTCCCGTTAAACGGTGCTTTAGCAATCATACATCAAAGCACAATGTACAGGTCCTATTATATCAATGTACAGTAAAAAATTAACTTATTTTTAAAACGAAACCTTGGGCGAGTTTGTATGGACCAACGGACAACTTCTGCGACCACTTTTGCAAGAACACGCTGCACTTCCGTGTTATACCGACTCATATGACGAAGGGATAAGCCATATTTTTCTGTACCTTCTCGCTTGCTCTTAGACTCCAGGTACTGCGCGCCCCTTCTCATCCACATTCGCATCATCTTCGATGCAGTGTCGGTCTTCAGGCCGTTCTCCCACTTAATCGCACCGCACACGTGTGCCTCAATGTCGTCGCAAGGGTCGATGCTCGTGTTGAGGTGGTTGATGACCTCGCTCACTAGATGCTGGCAACCGGCGCTGTTGCAAGGTGATTCGTTTCTGGGCATCTGGGCTATCGAAAGTCGGTGCCTGAACAGCAGCAGCACTAGCGCGCTGGCGATCAGAATGACGGCGACAACTCAACACGCGGTAAGTGCATTCCACCGAGCTTCAGTCCACAGGCTGTTAACCTTCGTTTGGTTGGCACCTTCGATTGCTTGCGTTGGCGTTAAAGACATATGAACTGATCATTGGGCTTGGTGAGAAAATACAACCTGCAGATAGCCGGCACTATTGTGAAGAAGTAGGCAAAATATTGTCGTTCGCGCAAAAGAGTTCGCAAAAAGGCTATTTTTCTAAGCGTCCCCTTTTCATAGATAGGCATGTGCTCATTCTCTTGAGAGCTCCGTTTCGACGTCAAATAAACAGATTAGTCAACAACCGACAGAATGAATTGTGTTTCATCACGTGTTTTTAATGACATGACGTGTAATGACGCCATTTTATTCCACTTGCCATCCCTCCCGGTCAAACTTACCGCGTGCTAATCACGTAGGGAACAGACAAAGCACATGGTGTGTTCGACAAGTCTGAGTAGCTACTGTCATTCATGACATATTTCGCAAATTTTCGCGGTAATCGCCGCTTCTTTTTCAATCAACTCCAACGTTGCGGTTATTCTATAACTACTTTGAAAACTGCTGTATGACACCTTTAATGGTAACCGGGAAACCAACCACTTTTTGTAACATGTGCGTGTCTTTGCAAGTGTCCTGTCGTTCTGTCTATACTCTAATGTTAACCACAAGTCAGCAAATGTCATGGTTACAATGTGGAGCTTCCCTTCTAACGTGTGCATAGCTCTATCGCGCCTATAGAAGTGTCAGGTGTCACACACACCTTGACCATGCATGACGCCATCGGCGCTGATTTCTCTACGCTAAATCGACTGGCAACATACCGAATGAAGCAGTAATCCTGACTTCCTGGCCCCTTTCGTGGATCGTACCTGCTCCCTTGATGGAAACCACAATATCAGTACTTGTAGTAGCTTATCCTTAGACACCATCACTAATTCTTACGAATTGTACTGAATTCTTGCTTAATCCGTCGGCTGCATCCGCACAAACTCTTACATGCCACTTCGTCATAATCTGGGGTTTAATCAGGTCTATTATATTAAAAGTCAGGCTAAACAGGGTCGATATGAATGAGAAATTTTCAAGAATGTGCTTTTCTTGGCTCGTATGCTTATAGGACAGATGCGTACATCAAGAAGCACAGAATACAAACGTAGTCGTTGCAAGAAATAACTGTTTTGTAATGCCCAGTCCTTATGCGTTCCGGGAAGGTGTGAAGACAAGCCGACGAACGCATGACGTTCGGAGACCATGTTTTATGAAGCCGGGAATCGACCAGCCCTCCTTAGTCTCCTATTGGGAATGCATGCGCACCACTTTTACATTACCTTATTTGGCGCTCTCAATGGGGTCATGACACCTGTATCTTGCTCTAGGAAAGTGGGGTTTATGCCTTAAATATAGAACGGAAATATAGAACGGAATCAAGAACGTGTACCCTGGCTGGAGTACACACCAACAACATAGTGTTGCCACGGTGGCAATAACCAGGTTCGTTATTCTTCGCTTCAATGCTAGTCGCATTTCAATCGACGCTTATCTACAGACCCCGCAGAAATAATTTTGAGCAAATCGTCAATATCAAATCCACCATTCACTTTCAGAATGCAACAAAATGGCGACTTTCGTCATCTTCCTCACTCTTCACATGTTGGTCAACTCCTTTTGATTCATACCTGTACTTTTTGCCTTCGGCAGTTTACAACTTGCTAAAAAGCCGGTGAGCAAATTGTTGTGTTCTAGGTTTTCGGTTTCAGTTTCGGAATGACATGTGAGGATGCCAGGGGGCGCCGCTCTGGCATCCAGGATTTCAAGGCGACTGTAAATAAAATCAGCGTGCGTTGGGAAACCGTGGAGTGTGGTTGTTGTTCTTCTCTTCGGCGCTTCGCGCCAACCCGCGTGTTCGGGCTGGTCAGCGTCCCCGCCAGCCGCGTACGTCTCCACCGGCCGTCTTCTTCTTCTGATCCGTCGGGACCAGCAGGCCCCCAACACAGCAATGGCGACGAGGACCTGTAAGAACCCATTTCGTTATCCTTGTTCGTCTTTTTCTTGCTTCTAACGGACCTACCCTGCTAACCCTGGACGCTCTTCGTTCCCAGCAAAGTGGCAGCAGCGGGCTGCATCGCTTCATTTCTTCTTCATTCAGCTACGCCGCCTCTGCCATCTTCTTCAAACAGTGTACTGGCGTCATTTTCTTCTCTGCACCTCTCCATTCTTCTTGCTTGAAATGGCGTCTCCTATTCCACCTCCCCTATTTCTTCATTCGCCCAGAGATCTGCCACTTCCGTGGGCGGACTGGAAATTGGTGTTTCAGGCCTACGCAGACGCGGCCGGGGAGGACGCCAGCAAGCCCGAGCGTCGCAAGGCCCTGCTGCTCAACGCGTTGGGCCTTGCCGGGTTAAAAGCTCTTCTATACTTTGGACGCCACCAACGCGTCGCCGACGCCAGCGTCGGGCGATGCCTTCGAGAATGCCGTTGCTCTTTTTGATGAGCATCTTAAAGATGTCTCGTGCGATTACCTCGCACACGTAAAATTCCAAGAAAGGCGACAATTGCCTGGCGAGCCAGTCGCCGAGTTCATTACTTCTCTTCGAACGCTCGCAGCGTCGTGCGGCTTCGGCGCGCTCGAGGACGATATGATCCGCCATCAGCTTTTCACCGGGGTTGCCTCGCAAAACGTCCGCTGCCGCATGCTCCAAAGGGCTCCTCGATTTCATTATCCGAAGCCCTCTCGATCGCACGAGAGGACGAGCTTATTCGCTCCCAGTTGGAGCAATTCGCTCCACATTCAGTGCAGCAACTTTCTACTGCGGGGGGCCAAAGCGGCGGCTCTTTGTTTCACGGGACGCGTCAACATGGCGGCCCTTCATCTTCGTATCGGCGTGGCGGCCAACATGGACGCCCGCCTGCACAGTCCTTCTGTGGCGGCCCACATGGCGGCCTCTCTGCGTCACGGGGGCGAGGAAGCCGGCAATATGGCGACCCCATTCCGCCAAATTCTGGTTTTCAGGAACAGCACCGAGCTCCTAACTCACGTTCGCAATTTTCTTCTCCAAGCGCAACCGCGCATTGCTTTCGTTGCGGATCGGCTCGGCATTTAGCCAATTTTGCGCAGTGTCCCACGAGAAACCGCACTTGTCTTGCGTTCGGAAAAATCGGACATTTTCAGTCCGTATGCAATTTCCGTCCAGCAAATCTTCCTGAACCAGTTTCTTCGTCCGCTCCTTCGAGCACTGCGCAGACCAATACGGTCACTGTTTTAAATGTGGATGGCCTCCACACTACGTCCGAGCCCAGGATCGTAGCTTCAGTGGGCCATGTGCCCTTGTCATTTCTCGTGGACACTGGTGCGTCAGTCTCTTTAATCAGTGCCGCTGACTTTCATAGTCATTTTTCCAACATTCGGCTTTTGCCTTCACACGTCGTTCTACAAACATATTCCAAGGAAACGATTGATAATTTAGGTCATTTTACAGCTCAGGTCTCCTATCGCAGTCGCACTGCTTCCAATAATTTTATGTAACTACCAATGGCAGCTCGCTTTTGGGACGTGATGCCATCAGGGCTTTGTCCATCAACATCGTCGGTGCGTCTATGACGTGTGCTCCAGTCAACGTCCAAGATGATCTTCCAGCCAACGCGCCTTCTGAATTCCACCTCCTGTTCACCCGTGAACTGGGTTGTGTGCGTGGTTTTGTGCATAAAGTGATGCGTCGACCAGGTTTGTGCCCTGTGCGTGCAGAGCTGCGCCGCATTCCTCTTCTTCTCCGTGAGCAAGTCTCTGCGGAACTGTCTCGCCTTCAAGCCAGCGGAATCATCGAGCCTGTCTCTGCTTCCGACTGGGTTTCTCCACTGGTCGTCGTCAAGAAAAAAGATGGATGCCTTCGACTATGCGTCGACTTACGAGAACCGAACAAGGCGATCATCGTAGATGGTTTTCCACTTCCTCACATTGAAGAACTGCTTCATCAGCTCTCCGGAGCGGTCTGTTTCTCCAAGCTGGACCTCGCGTCCGTTTATCACCAAGTTGAACTTTCTGAGTGCAGTAGAGACTTAACCACATTTGTATAGCACGAAGGCTTGTTTCGGTTTCGCCGCGTGTGTTTCGGACTTGCATCTGCCCCTGCAATGTTTCAGAAAATGATGTCAATTATTCTCAAGGGTTGCAAAGGCGCCATTTGTTACTTGGATGACATTTTGTTGTGGGGACGTACTCGCGAAGAGCATGATGCTAACTTGCATACTGTTCTCAACCGCATCAGTGAATGTGGTATGAAACTTAATAATACTAGTGCATTTTTTTCTGTGAATGAGTTACAATTTTTAGGACATAATGTCAGTTCCCGCGGCTTGACACCTGTTGAATCTAAAGTTCAGGCCATTTTCAATGCCCCACGGCCTACTGATGCAAAAACCTTGCAATCTTTTTTAGGTCTTGTTGGTTATTATGCCAAGTTTGTTCCTTACTATGCTGATGTTGTTGAACCACTGCGTACTCTACTTCGTCAAGCACAGCCTTTTAACTGGTCAACTGAAGCTGAGCAGAGCTTCATTCGAGTTAAGTCAATACTGGCCTCAAAGCCAGCTGTTAGTATTTTCAATGAGAAGCTTCCCATCGTCATCACGACGGATGCGTCCGATGTTGGACTGGGAGCAGTGTTTCAACAACTCAGAGGTGATCAGCTGATCACTATCGCATTTGCATCTCGTACATTGACCCCTGCTGAACGCAGATATTCAGTAGGAGAGTGTGAAGCTCTCGCGTGTCTTTTTGCCTGTGAGAAATGGCATATTTACTTGTGGGGCCGGCACTTCACATTACGTACAGATCACCAAGCACTAGTTGCTCTTCTGTCTGCAGGATCCGAAGGCCGCCGCCCCATTCGCATTTCCCGTTGGTGTGCCAAACTCACGTATTATAATTTCAGTATTCAATATTGTAAAGGTTCTAATAACGTGGTTGCTGATGCACTGTCGCGCCTTCCTCTTCAGATATCGGTTACTGAAGAGCGGGATGAGGAAGTTGTTTCATTAGTTACTTCCTGCATAACTAAAGCTGAGCTTCAGGCAGCTACAGCTGCAGATTCCACTTTGTCTCAAGTTCTCAAATATTTACGTGAAGCATGGCCTTCCAAATGTGCTCTTGCTTCTGAATTCTCGCCTTACTTCACAGTCTGACAGGAACTGTCTTCTGTCGAGGACTTGCTTTTTCGCGATGAACGCATGATTCCCCCTGCTTCTTTCCGTAACAAGCTAATACAGCTTGCCCATGAGGCCCATCCAGGCATTGTCCACACCAAACAGAATCTCCGAGACAGGTACTGGTGGCCAGCCTTAGACAAGCAGGTCGAGCATGCAGTTTACAAGGAAGGAAGGAAGGAAAATAGAGGGAAAAGAAAGGCAAGGAGGTTAACCAGCCTATAGGCAGCCGGTTTGCTACCCTGCGCATGGGAGAGGGATGGGGGAGATGAAAGAGAGCAGAGAGGGAAGATAGAAACAGCACAATCGGCAGCACATGCGCGCACACTCAGTCATAGTCCAGTCTTGTCTTTCGCGGTGTGTGACATTGCTGTTACAGTCGCTTGTTCAAGTCGGTGTCGCGTAGGAATTTCAACAGAGCTTTCGTCGCCTTCTGTTGCAGTGTCTTCTCTCGGGCACTTGACAGAATAGTGTCCACAGACATTTGGCTGTTGTCGATGCGCGCAAAAGCAGACGCCAGTGACTGTCTCTGGATTTCATACAATGGACAGTCACACAGGATGTGGTGTAGCGTCTCTTCGCAATGACAGGCATCGCAGAGAGCGTTGTCGGCCATTCCTATGACAAAGGAGTAAGATTTTGTAAATGCCACTCCTAGCCATAAGCGATGAAGTAGGGTGGCTTCTCTTCGATCGAGTCCAGTGGGCATGCGGACAGCCATCAAAGAGGACAGGTGGTGTTGACGATTCGTATCGATGCTTGGTGGGCACCATAGTGAAAACGTGATTTCACGCGCAAGTCGTCGAAGATTACTGGCAACATCAGTCCTCGAAAGTGGTATGGCTTCTTCTCGTGTTCCTTCAAGGGCTGCCCACGCGGCAGTATCGGCATGTTCGTTCCCTATGATGCCGCAATGACTTGGCAGCCATTGAAGCGTCACATGATGCCCTTTCTCGAGTAAAGTGTGGAGAAGGCATCGAATTTCGAAAACAAGCTGTTCGTACGGGCCGCGACGCAGTGCTGAGAGCACAGATTGTAGGGCAGCCCTTGAGTCGCTGAAAATCGACCATTGTTGAGGTGGTTCCCGATTGATCACACAAAGTGCAGCGCGCAAAGCAGCTAGTTCCGCTGCTGTAGATGCCGTGGAGTGGTCAGTCCTAAAGCTGATGGTAACACCTCTTGCTGCGATAACTACTGCCCCCGACGAACACTGGTGGTTCGTGGAACCATCGGTGTATACATGTATGCTGTCTGAATATTTCTCGTGCAAAAGAAGAAGAGACAGTTGTTTCAGCACAGGCGATGATAGCTCAGATTTCCTCCGGATCCCTGGTACACTAAGATGCACTGTGGGTCGAATAAGACACCAAGGCCGTATGGATGATTTAGAGGCAGGAGTGAAGCCCGAGGGAAGTTTATCGTTGTATTTCACAATCATTTTGGCGAACGATGCTTGTCGCCTCTCTGAAGGCAACAGTGCAAGTTGATGGCCGGGGGCACGTGCGAAGTGTCGGATGTGTGTTCTCAGGACTTCAACAACAATGTGAGTTTGTATCGGATAGTCACCAGCAATTGCAATTGTTGCTTCTGTTGACGTACATCTGGGCAGACCGAGGCACACTCTCAGCGCTTGTGCTTGTACTGCCTGTAAAATACGAACATTGGTCTTGCAGGTATTGCTAAGCATGGGCAAGCTAT
Organism: Rhipicephalus annulatus; assembly: GCA_013436015.1. Classification (NCBI taxonomy): domain Eukaryota; kingdom Metazoa; phylum Arthropoda; class Arachnida; order Ixodida; family Ixodidae; genus Rhipicephalus; species Rhipicephalus annulatus. The sequence goes on along the minus strand of WOVY01010862.1, from coordinate 54,893 downwards.
ATCTGAGGAAACCGAGAAACAGGGCCCTGTAGAGCTCCATCATTGCGTCTACTGACGTCCCCCGCGTCTTTCCTGCCAGGAACTTGAACAGTTGACAAATAGCGGTCAGGCGTTTCTTCATATAGGTCACATGCGGACTCCAACAGAGGTCCCTATCAATAATGATGCCCAGAAACCGGTGGGTTTTGGCATAAGAAATCGGTCGCCCGCAGATTGAGATGACATAAGGGGTCATTGCTTTACGAGTGAAAGCCACCAGCGCGCATTTTTCTGGTGATATGCTGAGACCTTGTTTGAACAAGTAGTTGGCAATCATAGTTGCTGCTTCTTGAAGCCGGGAACGTATCTGAGGACGTGTGACTGCCGATGTCCAGACACAGATGTCGTCTGCGTATATTGAGATTTTAATGGTGCTTGGCAAGTATTCAGCAAGGCCAATTAGTGCAAGATTGAATAGCGTCGGGCTAAGAACTCCGCCTTGAGGAACACCCCTGGAAGTATAGCGTCGCGTAGTTGGGCCATCTTCTGTTAACACAAAGAATGATCTTGCAGCCAGGTAACTCGAAATCCACCGAAATACTCGACCACCAAGGCCAACCACCGCAAGAGCACCCAAAATGGCTTCATGTAGTACATTATCATAAGCGCCTTTCACATCTAGAAACAAAGCTGCAGATAGTCGCTTACGGGATCTTTCGTGCTGAACGTACGAAACTAGATCAACGACATTGTCAATAGAAGAGCGGTCGCGTCGGAAACCAGCCATTGAATTCGGATAAATCTTGTGGCATTCAAGATACCACTCCAGGCGGCCTAGTATCATCCGTTCCATTATCTTCCCTACGCAGCTGGCCAGTGCTATTGGGCGGTATGAGGTTAGTTCGAGTGGGGATTTGCCCTGCTTCAAGATGGGTAACAAGCGGCTTACTTTCCAGTCATCAGGAACATAGCCATCCTGCCACGAGATGTTGTAGAGGCTCAACAGTTCTCTCCTTGCACCTTCCCCAAGGTTGCACAAGGCTCGGTACGGAATACCATCTGGGCCCGGAGAAGTTGAACGCCTGCAGAGAGCTAGTGCCGCCTCGAGCTCCTCCATTGTAAAAAGGAGGTCCATGTGGTAGTCACGGGAACGGGGGACGTCCCCTCTCACTGGAGAATCTGGACGAGTGGCTTGGTTGGCGATCTGCGCACAGAAATCTTCTGCGACATCGATGTCTTGCCTCCTTTGAAATAGCGCGAGCGCTTTGAATGGAAAGCGCTGTTCCGTAGGGTGACGCAGACCTTGCACCGTTTTCCAAATGTGTGAGAGTGGCTTGCGAGGGTCTAGTGACTGGCAAAACGTTGTCCATCGTTCCGACGCTAATCTATCTATGCGACGCCGAATGTTCTTTTGCATCCTCCTGGCTGCCCTAAGATCGTGAATTGATTTTGTACGCCAATACCGACGCTCCGCCCGGCGTCGCAGTGCTCGGAGTCGCTCCAACTCTATATCAAAGTCGTTTCGTGTGGAAGATATCGTCACCGTGCGAGTGGCGTTTTGCATTGTGCTCTTAATTGTTTCCTCTAACCCAGATCGTAGGCCATCGCTGCAAGCATCTTCCATGTCAGATTTGAAGTTGGTCCATTGGACTGCTCGAATGGTCGTCCGTGGACCATAACTAGACAAGCCTTTGATGTTAAGGTAGATTGGAATGTGATCACTTCCGCGTGTCTCAACATCTGGAAACCACTTGACGTATCTCGCGAGGGAGTTGGAGACAAAAGCAAGGTCGAGACAGCTGCCGTGTGTCACACCTCGAAGAAAAGTGGGGCTGCCGTCGTTCAGGAGAGTAAGGCCATAGTTGTAGGCGATGTTTGCTAACCTGCGTCCTCTTGCATTTGTCCGCGTACTTCCCCATGCGTGATTGTGCGCATTGAAATCACCTATGAGGACCCATGGTGCAGGACACACTCTCAAAATATCCGCTAATCTCCTGGAATCGAGATTACTTGACGGCGATATATAAACGCCTATGAGAGTAAACATGAGTTGGTTCTTTTTCACAGTGATGCAGACATACTGATTGGCATCGTGAGGTGCAATCGGTTGCACAGCATATGTCAGTTCACGACGAACAAAGACGATGATTTTGCTGCACGCACCGTACGTTGAAGACATGACAGCTTCGTACCGCGATAGTCTTATTGGTTTCGACAAATTGGGTTCACAAATGACGATGATTGAAAACACGTTGGTAAACACAAACTGACGAAAATCTGAAAGGCGTGATTTTAGTCCTCTGGCGTTCCATTGGATGACGGATGCAGCCTTGACTTCTTTAAGAAATGTTGAGGTGTGAGTAGCCATCTTCCTAGTTGAGAGATTCAAGCACTGGGCTTAGGGCGTCCAATAGTCCAAGTGCGCTTCGAGCAGATGGTGTCTTCATGTCGACTAATATCACTCGGATGGCTTCTATAAGAGAACGCAGCACCGAGATCACTTGACGATCAGTTTTAGGCAAATCTTCTATGGTTGGAGACGGCTCTTGTGTGGCCACAACCTGCAGAGGTTCCTTGGCAGAAGAGCGCGTCGGGAGCGTGGGCCATTCCTCCAGAGAAGGAGGCTTCTCTGTTTCTTTCGTAGAAGTGGTGGGCCGCTTTCGCGGCGCTACTGGATAGAACCGCTAAAGAGTGGGAAGGAGCGTCTTGGGAATGTGCCTTCTTTGAAGACTTTCGATGATGCCGACGTCGACGCCGACGCCGGACTACTTCGGCTGCCTCCCTGTGTGTTGAGTTGTCTCGGGCCATTTGTCTGAGAACCGCGCGCTCCTTTTGGATTCGAGGACAGTCTTTCGACGAGGCAGCATGAGGACCACTGCAGTTGTCGCACTTCAGAGAAGTCGCCCGACAGGCGTCTTCAGCATGAGGTTCAGCGCAGCGGGGACACAGTCGTAAGTTGGGGCATACGCCCTTGACGTGTCCTAGCCTGAAGCACTGATGACATTGAAGTGGTTTTTGGATGAATGGTCGAACCGGATGTCGAAAATGTCCAACTTTAACGTGGGACGGTATGCAATCTCCCTTGAAAAACACTTTTACGCAGCGCGTATTTCCAAGGCGCCGCACTTGCGTAATGACAGTTCCCTCGTTTGCAGGCTTGATGAGGGTAGACAAGTCAGCATTAGGAATGGCAGTGTCGATGTCATAAATTACACCGGCAATTTATTTGTCATCCATCGGGATAAAGGGGCGCATTTTAATGCCACCTAGCTCAGTCATTTGCTGCAGCTGTCCTAGCGCACTCACATCGTGCACGTCTATGGCGAGAATGTTCTTCCTTGGGTTTACTCGTACGTCCTTAATTTGATGTGGCACCGCACATTCGAGAGCAACCGAAAGGGCTTGCCTGTTCAGGAGCCGCAGGTTGCTTGATGGATCTTCGGGCATGAAGATGATGACGTGCGGCCAGCGCGCAGGCCTCGAATGCACAGTCGCTGTGCTTGCAGGAGCTGATGCTGCTGTATTCGCCGTCCTTCTCTTTGCCCTCTTACCCCGGACAGGTATAAAGCTGCCATCGGATGTGTCGTCTTCCGACATAGGGTAGAGATCGGTGTCCTCAGTGTCACTGGGAGAGCCAGCTCGCTTCCTTGTGGTTGACGGGTGTGAGGACCTGTGACCAGGCGGGCCTCTGGCATGCTCCGTGTCCATCACCGCAAGACGGAGAGGCGAGGCACCTCAAGAGACCGATGATTTCACTAAAATGAAACAGAGCGCTGAAACAAGCGTTCTTCTAAAGAGACACTTCTTCTTCTTTTTTTGTTTACAACTGCCATATATGTCAGGCAGCTGACAAGTCTGCCAAACTTGCATTTTCTCCGTTGCAGCCAGTCCAGTGGCCTGATCGGCCTTGGCAGAAACTCGGCAGGGACATCATCGGTCCTCTGCATAATGTTCCGCAAAATGCCCGGTTCATTGTTTCTCTCATCGAATACCATTCCAAATGGCCAGAGCTTTGTTTCACACATACGGTTACTTCTGAGGTCATCATTGAATTTCTGTCTTCAATCTTCAGCCGGGAAGGTTTTCCTGATGCCATAGTTACGGACAATGGTCCACAGTTTCCGTCCCAACATTTCGAGGCTTTTCTTTCACAACGATGAATTCAGCACTTGAGGTCATCAGTTTTCTATCCCCAATCAAATGGGCAAATCGAGCGCTTTAATCGCGTTCTGAAGGAACATATCCAGATCGCCTAATTAGAGCACCGTCCCCTCAAGCAAGTCTTGACTGAATGTTTAGCTTCATACAGGTTCACACCACAAGGCACCACTGGAGTGTCTCCTTCTCAACTTCTCCACGGTAGGCAACCGCGAGTTGCTCTCGACATAGTCTCTTTGCCTCGTAACATAGCAGTGACTTCTCCTGATCAAATCCGTACCAGGGTTTTTTCTCATCAACAAGCAATGAAAAAGTATGTCGACACCCGTCGACGTGCAAAGCAGTCCAAAGCTCGCACTGGCGATCTAATCAAGGTTCGTGTGCCAGGCAAGTGCCCCAAGTATCGTGGTCCTTACAAAGTCTTGGGCCAGGTTAGCCCCACTTCTTTTCGCTTAAGTGATGGTAACATCTGGAATGCTTCGCGCCTTGTTATTTTTCATACGTATTCGCCTTCAACACCTAAAGTCTTCCTTATCACGTTCCGTCCACGCCTTTCATTTACGCATCAGACTGTTACATGTGGCCTCCATGTACAGGCATTTCTTCTTTAAGAGGGAGGAGTTACCAGTCGGTGTCGCTGGTTCAACTACACCAAGTCTTACGGTTCACTTCGAACCTTCAAATACGGCTGAGACCGTTGAACCGGACTTCGGTCCGCAAAATTCTTCCGAAGCTCATGCTGCGAGCTCTGATGAGACCGTGAATTTTAACGCTCGTTCAGAGCCTTCACAATCTCCCACTGCTCTTGATGTGTCACATCAGAGCACAAGTGACCAAGGTGCAGAGACACCTGATTCTACACCCAAAAGGGCCCGCCCTAAGCGGAAGCGGCAGAAGCCGCGTCGGTTCGAAGACTACGTGACGTAGAACTCTCGTTCATTACTGTTCGTGAACATTATTGTTCTGTGCAAAGATCCAATGCATCTAAATCTATATTGTACTGAGTTATATACAATTTTTAGTGCATTTTCAGGACTTCCAATGTACATTTTTCAGTGCATTTTCAGGACTCATAGTGTATGAGTTCAGTGTGCCGTGCTCTGAATTTTCATGTGTTCTAACGTACATCGATCATATATAAATATAAACAGTGTATAGGTGTACTTCTTTCGAGGTGGGGATGATGTTGTGTTCTAGGTTTTCGGTTTCGGAATGACATGTGAGGATGCCAGGGGGCGCCGCTCAGGCACCCAGGATTTCAAGGCGACTGTAAATAAAATCAGTGTGCGTTGGGTAACCATGGAGTGCGGTTGTTGTTGTTCTCTTCGGCGCTTCGCGCCAACCCGCGTGTTCGTAAAGTCCCTGAAAAATGAACTAAAGTAGCGCCATTCGTGTCAATGTGCAGACTCCTCTCCCCTCGCATGCATTGCAGATAGTAAACGACGCTAGTTGAGGGGCTGTATGGCTCCTGGCCGCAAAGATGAGCTTGTGCTTATGTATCCGTTAAAGCGCATCTGGGCGCTGCGATTCAAGGCGATGCACCGAAAGAGTGATTGAGAAAGAAAAAATATAAAAGGTAACGTTAAATACGACGATGTGACGTGTATATAAGCAAGTGGCATGCCGTGGCAAAAGACATCACCGCAAGCACGCAATGCTCAACGCGATAGCCCACCGTTTGCATGCAGACACGCTCAGCGGTGACGCTCTCGATGGCTGCGCCACTGCTGTCCGTGTAATAAACTCGGCGGTGCTAAGAATCTGCAGCATGACGCACTAGCCTTTGTGAAGGTATCGCAAACGCCAGTTTGTTTGTCCACTTTCGCGGTGTTTGTTTGTGGCTAGGCGTGCGCTCTTGGTATTGTTGTGTAGCTGGAGTTCGACCGCGTGTGAGTGTGTGCACGGTAATCCTGCACGTTTCGGGATGCCGACCTGCTGTGCCAGCGGTTGCAAAAGCAGGTACAGCAGAGGAAAGAAGCTATTTTCGCTTCCGTGAGGAAAAGACAATGCCGCTCGGCAAGAAGTGTGGCTCCAGCGTATCGAAAGGACTGACTTGGACCCTGCATCGTCGCGGCTTTGTGAGGTGAGTACCGGCGAGCTAAACTCTATCGTTTCACTTGTATTCGTGTTTACAGTGTTGCGGTATTGTCAAGCTCGAGCATCACACAAAGAGAGTAACCGCGTCGATGGTAAACGTGCATGCCAGTTGAAACGCGTGCCGCGTTTAGTGCCGTGTAAACGTTGCGTCTCTGGCTTGATCCATGCCGACCGCGGCGGCTGCATTTTCGATTGAGGTGGAAATGTTGGGGCCTGTGTACTTAGTATTATATGCACGTTATTGAATACCAGGTGGTCGAAATTTCCGTAGCCCTACAAAAGGGCGTCCCTCATAATAAAATTGTGGTTTTGGAACGTTAAACGCCAGATATTATTAGTATATTATTATTACTCGTTTGATCCAGAAATAATCGTTGACTATGTTACAAAGTAAATGTAATGGATACATTCAAGTGCTAAACTAAACTTTGTTTATTGGCCGACGTATAGTTAAATGACTCCCGCGTGTATGTGTGTATGTGTGTAAGGACTTTATGTATAAAGGCGTGGGCAGCGACCTGAATGTCGCATCATTTCGTTTAAGCATGTGCTCCAGCGCGCACAGTATTGAGAAGCTCTGTGGTTGAAATAAGGACACGCAAGGCTAAACGGTGCGTATTTCTACATACTGTACGCACCGTGTGCTAGTCTGGTGGGAAGAGAATCTGGCAAACAGTGCGTAGTCGTGTACGTGTTGACACTAAAAGTTATTTTAGTTTCTTTTAGAGCGTGCTGTTTCATTGTGCAACAGTAGCCGCGAATATTTCCTTACCTAGGACCACTTCACTGTGGACCAATTCGAGCCGATACTGCTGCGCAAGTTTGGTACTAAAAAGTTGAAGAGAGACGCGGCGCCTACGATCTTCAGTCAAGGCATTTGCAAACGTCAGGTAAGCCAATCGCGTTAAAAAACTGGAGAATGTTTAGACTGTCTTCATTGTTTTCTGCATCACCCATAATTACTTCTCAGCCTTTCACTAACCTGAAACATGTCGTCTTGCATATAGGTGTTGTGCACTGTTTGTGTATAGCTAATGGCTTTTCTTTGGTATAAGTAAGGCATTTTTTTTCATTCTCCAAAATGCAATGATTCAGCCCGCTCATCTTGTGGCCTTAATCTACTACTAACAGCAGCTGCTCTTGTTGATGGTGAGTTGACAGTTAAGCACATCTCACGCCTTTTTCCTCTTCGTTATCATTTATACATGTTTGGATTATGCAGAAGCCAAAGAGACACACTGCCCATCAGCTACAAATGTGCTTCTGACACCAGCTGCTGTTGATTGTGAGCTCTTACTGCATTCATTACCTACCGTAATTACAAACGTGATTTATGCCTTAATTGATGTTTTATAATTTGTAGGCTATGGAGCCTACAGTGATGCCACTCAAGCAGGATTAGGTTCTTCACAAGGTAACGTAGCTAACACACATGCTGCATGTAGTCGAAGCATTGTAACGGCTTGTAACTTTTATCCATTGGTTTATATATTTTACAATCATGTCTGTAGGGGTGTGCTGCAGATCCACAACATTTTGCTCCGCAGTATGGTGTTCAGCACATTGCAAGCATTGAAAGCATTGTTGCTTGAGTTTTGGCACGCATTCTTATTACTGAAAAATTGTAATGCACCTGTGCGTATTGTAAATGCTTCAAGTAGTATTGATGTTTGTTTGCCAAAATGCGATATAACAGAGATGATGGTCTTCTTCAATTTGTCTTTATCTTTTTTAGGTCACACTGCCACTGATTCAGCACCATCGAATTTTCCAGAAGGTAATGACAGTGACATGCTGCTTTGAAATTTCACATAATTTATTGTTGATCTCATGTTGCAGATGCACCTTCAAGTTCCGAATGTGACGCAGTGCCAGCTTGTTCAACAGCTTGTTCAGCAGGTGAGTGCTACTTTTCATGATTTGTATAGGCATGTGTCTGCCAGATGGTTTTGTTGGTTCCAACTATTATATGTGCGCAGGTGTGGAAACCACCCATGAATCGAGCTGCCAGCCATTTCAAGCTTTGACGGTGCCTGTTGAGTGTGAGGGAAATTTCTGTTCAGTATCATATACATTTTTTAATTTTAGTCACTGGCCATCCCTCATTGCCTGTGCTGCAACTGTGCTAATTTAAAGCTTTGGTGACTGTACCGGTCTTCAGTACTACTAATAAGATTATCCGTCATTTACAGCTCAGCAGAACTTTTGCGCTGCCTGTGGAGGATTTCTGTCTGCTGAGGGCACAGCTAATGGCACCGGTAAGTGTTCAGTGCTACTGTTCTCACACACTATGCAATATACACTTGAGTGTGGCACATCGCCGCCTACAGGAAATTACGTGCACGCTCATAACAGATTGATATATTGGTGCATTTAATAGTGCGGATGCGCTCCAAGTACTGGTGCCCTGTTTTGTTTCTTTTGCTGGTATGCTCATTCTTTTAAAGCGAGAGTAGTCGCACACAACGTAAGTTTATTGGAGGAACATGTAAGCTGTGTTTTGTGTACAGTAATGCACAGCACACTGCTACACACTGTGCAACATCATCGCACTATCACTTGTGACACGCAATCAGCTGCCGTCTTGTAGCAACTCTGTCAAAAAAAGCTACAACAGTGGAACCATGGCACTCTCCCCACTTTGTTTAAAATAGCCACCACCATTGATAACCCTACGTCATAACCGAGAGTACGTGCCATATATTCATGTCTTTACTCATTACTAACTATTGGCATAGCTAGGAGGTGGTACACCGGACACTTGCTGCTCCCAAAATGTCTTTCTGCCTTCACACGCAGAGTACAAAGTGAGGCGTGACCACACTTGACTGCCCTGCCCCTATTTCGGATCAAGGACACGCCCTCACCAAAAATAGTTCAGCTGCATGCATTGCGGGTTCTGCGCAGCTCCATTTGTACCTCTTCATTGAGCAACAGTGTCAGCTTATGCTGTTCTTTCAAACCACTGTTGTGTTCTCAAAAAGTTACGCTTACACTTTTCTGCTGAATAATATGGAGTGGCACTGATTTTTTGTTTCTGTAAATCCTTATGGTTCTCCCTCACATGCTAGCCTGGGTTAAATAGTGAAATTTTCAAACTCTTGTAACTTCCTGCTCAATCTGTGCTTTGCAGGCTCCAGTTAAAGTAGTTGGGATGCTGATCAAGCACTAGTAGCTGCCCTTCACAAAAGAATAGCTACATTGGAAGAGTGCTTGAACAACATGAAGCGAAAGTTGCTACACTGCAAAAACAGAAAAGCAGAACAAACCGTATAAACCATGAACTCACGCGAAACATCAAGAAGTACCTGTCACCGGATCAACTGCAAGGCATGTGGACTTCCAGTATGCGAGGGAAGCAATGATCTACAGAAACTATACAGAAAGGCGTAAAGCTCCGTTTGGCATGTGGATCCAGAGGCTTCAATGCGGTCAGGGAGCTTGCTGTACCCCTTCCGAGTGAAAGAACTTTACAACGTCGTGTTGAAAACTACGAGTTCTCACCAGGAATTCTAAATGAGGTTCTGAAGTCCCTTGCTTTAGAGGTGAAAGGATGGTGTAGCTGTATATATTTGTTACATTTATTCTCGTGAGCATCTCTTTCAGCACTACACCTTGAGAAAAAGGTGAAACCTTTTCCAGAGCCTTCCACTATGGCATGTCTCATGATCGTATCATGGTTTTCGCACGTAAACCCTAATATTTATTAAGCTTTCATCTGTTGCTAGTGCCAGTGTTAGTGCCTGTCACTGCGCTCTTTGTCGTGCACATTTTAGCGGCCATTCATAAAGTTTCCACAACATGATCTCACCTTTCCTTCACTTATGACTTCAGGTCCTCTAACTAGGCACAATTCCACATAAATTTCAATAAGTGATAATCTTCTTGCATGCAAACATCGAAATACAGCTTGCACTGTGCACTGCCTGTTCATTCTTGAAAAGCATTGTATTTTAAATGTCTTTAATTATGCCTTTGTTGCCTAATGCATGTTGCGTATTTCAGATAACCACCATGAAGGAGCATGAGAGGCATGCAGTTCTGATGCTCGAAGAAATTCAGTTGAGCTCAGGGCTTGCGTTTGACCAAACGACTGGCACTGTTATTGGAAGGCCAACTTTACCTTTGGCCGACGGTTCTCTACCACAAGCTGCAGTGACAACGCATGGACTTGTTTTCATGCTGGGTGGGGTTACACAAAGATGGAAGCAGACAGTTGCTTATCATCTTACTGTAAACTCGTTCAGCACTGCTGCAGTTCAAGAACAGTTGATTGAAATTATTCAGGAATGTGAAACAATCGGGGTTCATATAGATGCAGTCGTTAGCGACATGGGTGGTGGGAATATGGCGCTCTGGAGAGAATTTGGCATAGTTGTGGGAAAAGCATTCTGTGTCAAGAGTTTCTTGTTGTCATCCTGTTGACCAAAATCGCAATCTTTATTTTATGGCAGACACCGCACATTTGCTAAAGTACTTGAGGAACCACCTCACACGTGGTCAATCAATTTTCCTTCCCGAAAATGTGGTCGAAAAGCACAAGGTGCCTTCGAATGAGGTTAACCTTGTGCCGATTCAGAAGCTGGTAGAAATAGACTCTGAACTGCAATTAAACATAGCACCGCACTTGAAACCATCCTTCTTGGACCCAGGACACGATGATAAAATGAAAGTTGGGCCTGCATTTTCGTTGCTAAATCACGATACTGCAGCTGCACTACGTTTCCTGGTCCAAAGGGGAGATTTGCCCCAAGAAGCGTTGACAACAGCATGGTTCATAGAAACCATTTATAGGTGGTTCAAAGTACTGACATCACGTACAACAAAGCTTGGCATCAGCAAGTTAAATGATCAGAAATATGAGGACTCAGTACTGATTTTTTAAAAGAATATGGTAACTCTTTTTAGAGATCTGAAGATAGGCTCTCCATCGAAACACGTGCGGAAGCCTGTGCAGATGGGCATAATTTTGGTGTGTAAAGTTGCATTGGAACTGCCGCATTATTATCTTAATGAGAAGGGCTTCTTTTTTGTTTTGCTCAGCCGATTTGCCCAAGATGCTCTTGAGAATTTGTTCTCCACTCTGAGGGCGAAGAATGCAGTACCAAAAGCTCTTCAATTTCGTAGTGCTATTCGAGCTGCTACTTTGGCACAGTTCTTTCGCCGAAGCCCAGTAGAAGTGGAAGCTATGCTATCGACGATGCTCCTTCCCTAGTTGGCATCGAAAATTACCACGCAAGAGCTTCTAACAGCAATGATACAGAAGCTGTTGAATATCCCAGTGATCTTCTCGACATAAGCATGATGGAGCATGAGTCTTTTATTTACCTTGCTGGGTTTGTGGTAAAGAGTGTTGCAAAGCACACAGAGATTTGTGAGCAGTGCAAAACTGCCACAGTGTCGAACGAAGCTAGTGTGCTCACAAAGTTAAAATCCTACACTGATGACAGCAAGCTCGTATCACCAGGGCCAGCAGTACTTCATTTGCTCGAAACAGCTGAGAATATGTTTAGAGTGAATAGCAACAAGCTTCTGTGCAATGAAGTTACGATTGGTCAACTTGTGGCCACCACTAATGACAGTGTGCAAGCTGTCAATTGTTTTCCACCTTGCCACCACATTCAGGAGAGGTTGCTGAGAGAATTTTTTAAAAGCAGAATTAACATTCTTCTGCGGAAAGAGAATATGCGTTTCGCAGCTGATGAAGCTAAAGATGCAAAAACTGGTAGTCGTAGCATCGGAAAGCAGGCTGCTACAACCAATGTAAAATAGAGTGTATGCCTCATTTCTTTCGTGTTTTCCTTCCGTTTTTCTATGATGCATATGTGGTATGGCCTCTTAACCTTGTTTGTAGGTACAGTACTCACGGATTGAAATGCAGGAATTATGGTCTCAGTAACGCACATACTTTTGTTGACACTGCGTTAAGTTCGGGTCATATTGGCGCAATTTCGACTAGAACGTGTATATCAGAGCCAAAATTAATCTTAGAGACTATATTTACCACGACATGACGTGGTTATTTCGAGCAGGTGTGCATACCAGTTATCCCCCCAAAATTGATGTTGCGTTTGAATCCCCAAGTACCGTACATGAGGAACTGCAGTGTTTTGTCCTATTGTGATTTCGTTTCAACAGTAATTGCTTATCTTTGATCCGTACAGTTCAGAGCAGATGTTTTCAGTTGCCGTCATAATGTCATTGAAATTTCTAACACGTTTGCTCTGTTTGTTTCAGTGTGTACATTTTGGTCCTTTATAAGCAGTTCCCTTTAAGTAGCTTGGGTGGTGTCTCGACCTCATTTACGTTGTAATTCTGTGTGACTAGAGTTCTTGATAAGAAGCTTTGTTAGCTAAGCCTATTTTTAATATTCTGTGTCAAATGTCCCTGTTTTTCATTATGTTTCTCGTCACTCGGGAAATTTCGCTTACTTTCTGCCTTGGTGGTTTACCATCTTAAATTTCTGCTTCAGATGTCAGTGTAGTAATATTTTTGTTCATTGCCTCTGTGTCTGTTTTCTCGTTTTTCCTCTCTTTGCTTTGCATTTCTTGCCAAACGCAATTCTAAGCTCGTGTATTTTTATTTTGACTTCTGCTAGGTTGGTCTGTTGCTGATTTTCCTCTTGTTGTCTTGAGGCTGAAGCTATTGTTGCCCTATGATTTTACAGCTTTGCACTTGTTGTTGAGGGCAATTATAAGCTCACGTGTTTTTTTTCCAGCTACATCTGGGTTGGCCTCTATTTTAGTGGCTAATTTCGCTCTTTTTCTCTTCAGATAGAGCTGTTGTTACCCTCACTTGTCTATGATTAGGTCCGTGGTTTTGCTGTGCCTATTACATCTGTTTTATTATGTCTTTTACGTGTATGTCCTGTTTCACGCCTAGATATCTGCATAATATGTTTTGCATATCCCCAGTAGGGGCTTTCCAAGTCTACTTCCTATTACTGTGCTTTGAAAAGTTCAATATGTGTACTTCATTTCTTTCGCTAAATTCCACATGTGGAGTGTTAATCTTGATAAAGGTGTTTGGCACAAATTGCGCCCACTTGTCGCTAGTTGTGAGTGCACCACGAATGCCATCGCTTTTCGTTACTCTTGTCATTGCGATGTGCACATATAGCAACAAATCACCGTTAACACATACTTCATGTCATTTATTGTGTACACTGCATAATTATCATGTATGATTGAGGCAGTCCTGCATTTCATGAAATGTTGAATAAATGTCATGTTTTGTGCCCTTCATTCAGTTTTTGCATAGAATCAACTGTACTTGAACTTTGGTGTTTATCAATAAAGTGACATTATGGAATGGGGTTTCCTAAAGAATACCAGGCCCTTTTGTTCGCTTGGCATATTGCATGCTATTATGATGGCATATGCATAAACATGTCATGCCATGAACATCCCAAGTATACGTGTGTACTCAATGCTGCCTTCCCAGACGCAGTCATTCTTATGTATTCATGCCAGGGAAGACCGAGGTGTGATGGATGTTGAGTGGCCTAGAGCCGGTATGTAAGTGTAAAACATTATTCTAAGAGAGATGTATTCTGCTTAAACAATGGGGACAATCATGTGTGCAAAGAAGGAACTTCACGTAACACAGGACACAAACGGTATGGACCTCACCAGAACACAGAGGAGAAACATTATGCACATTATCGCACAACCCCAACCTCTGTCCTTATGAAATGCGAGCTGTTCGTACCTTATAATAATAACCAAGTAGCTTGAGATGCGTTATTCTTTATGGAGCAAGCTATGCTTACTCATTTTTATTGATTGTATTTTAACACACCTATTAAAAGAATAAAGACATGGACGAGAACATAGGTAGAAAATTTCATTGGACACATGCTGGCCTAGCAACTGCAAGTCTCCAATTGGAATATGTTTTACAGCAATCGCAAATGTTAGTATGGTCGGGCTGCATGCACCCCTTGTATGCAGATTTTTAGGTCCTGTCGAGGAGGTTAAACTATCAAACACGTTGGCAGATAGAAGAGAAATGCAGGAAAAAAGGACAAAGTTCAGTCTTCACATATGTTTTATTTGTTGGGTTGTGCATTCAGCTGCTAGAGAGAGATGCTAAAAAGCACTATGCATACGCGAACGCTATTTTTTTGTATTCTTCAGATAGTATTTCGTTTGTTTACCGCCTGTCTTACCTAATACTTCTATGGGCTCTATTGCCTCCTCAGCTGCGCTTTCTTTTTTTCCAATATGAGTGAACTCACCCAGTTTTACACAAGTTTACATATCAATATACCTTCTATGCGGACTGTAACAAGCCACGTCTGTCAATATACGCGCACGATGTGCACTAGTTGTTTAAATTACTGTGCATCGAATAATTCGAGCAGCATATAACCTCACAGACTGAAGAAAGAATCAGCATGACCATGTGAACTGATTTTGTCAGCACTTGCCAGTAGTATCACATGGCCTAACTCGCCCACGCAGTCGCTTCATGCAATTGACGGCGAACTCGAACTGGTCGGCCCCGCGCCGACAACGTATATCTGAGTCTTTCCTTAGGCTGCGCACGGTGCTGTATTAAATATTGCTGCGGCGACCTTTTAAAGCTTTCGGTACCGACGGTCCAAGAAGAGCCTGCCAAAGTCATAGTTGCTTTTGTAGTTTTTTCTACAGTAGAAAGGTTGGCTTCCTCGCACAAAACGCTTGCTTTGAAAACGTAGAACAATCCATTGCCTATTTTGCGAGGTGTAGCTAGCTTTCTATTCCTTCGAATCGACCAACAAACGAACGAGTAATGTCACCACACTAACGATACAAAGAACTGTTCAGCGACGAATGAAATGCAAAGGAAGTGTACCGAATACGAAATACTGGCAACGCCGCACACACGCTGGAGCAGCGATGAAGAATCTCGGAACGATGGCCGCCGTAGACTTTGCTTCTGTGAAGCGAGCGCGCGCTCCCCGAACAGACGCCACCGGCGTACCCTTTCAGCATACCCGAGGCACGGCCGCTCGATGAAAAACGCACGGCGCAGCAGTGCCCGAGCTGCCCAAGCGTCTGGCACATCCAGTGCGCCCGCGTGCTTTCGCATTCGTAGTTTCCTGGTGGAAACTTTAGAGGCACTGCTGTGGCTGCTGGGAGAGGAGGTAGAGGTGAAGGGGTGCGGTTGGCGCTACTTTAGTTTATTTTTCAGGGACTTTACGTGTTCGGGCTGGTCGGCGTCCCCGCCAGCCGCGTACGTCTCCGTCGGCCATCTTCTTCTCCTGCTTCGTCGGGACCAGCCGGCCCCTAACACAGCACAAATGCAACTCTATAAACTTCTCTCGACGCCAAAGTAAAAAGAAAATGGCACCAGTGGCACACGTACCAGGGAGTGCATTCGTTCCAAGACCTCCTCGCTCAGCATGGTCTGTGCCGACGAAGCCCTCTGATGTGTCGCGTTGAGGCTCGACTCGTACAGGCTGCTTTTGGCTACAATGGAAATGCTCGCTCGTGTTCCCTGTAGCCTCGACAGACGCACACTTTCGACACTATCCTTGGTCTTGCCTTCATCCTCCGACTTTTTCTCGGTACTGTCTAATGAAACTGGCGTGCGGGGCGGCTCGTTGAGGTCACGAGCTGCCACGCCACTGGCCTTTGCTGCCGGCTTCATCGGGGTCTTGGCACGCTTCGCGCCACCACCGACTCCACGATGGTGGTGAGGAAGGATGATGTGAGGAGCATACCTGCTGCACGTTGTAGAGGCAGACACGGTGCCGTTCTGTGCTCTCGCGGGGCTACGTACGGGGCTAGCAGATGAAGCAGGGCCAGCGATGCTCCTGCTTCTCTTGACAGCCGCGTCAGGAGGAGGCTTGGTGTCTGACGGCGACTTGGTGTCCTTTGATCCAGGTACGCGTTGGCGCCGGGATGCGAGATCGCGTCTGCTCACCGTCGATACGGTTTGTGGGACGACCACGTCCGAAGATTGGCGATGCCGCGACATCAGGCTCGTGTATGAGCCCCTGCTGACCACACACGCGGCTGGTGACAAGTCTGGCTTGGAAGCGATGCCCTCGGTGGGTTCAACTCGGGGCATACTTCAGTCGCATTTCTCTGCGTGCTATCGGCGATAGAGTCGACACAAAAAGAGGCATTTGCGAGGTAGCGTTTCTTCAGCAGTGCGGAACGAACGACCACGCGTTAGAGCACACGAACTTCTTCTGTATCGTCGCCTTCGCGATTCAGAATAAAGGCACGTGAAGTAACATGAAGATAGGGGCAGAACAGGTTTTTTATCATTCTTCTGGAGAGGAAACAATCAGCCACTTCTTTCTGACATGTCACTGTTTCAGAATCCCGACAAATAAAATGTTATAGCACCGCCTCTACGAAGGCTGGACCAGGAAGTAACTAAACTAGTTGTTCTTTCGTTCGAGGCCAGCAAATCTTCTGCAATGCGTATGAGCCATTAGAAAGTTTGTATCTGGTTACCCCAGCAGCTTACGTACATTCGACGTTGTGGCGGTGGTACTGAGCATGCACGCATTGCCAAGCACATACCTCGTAAGGTCGCCGGGGATGCGCGTACGCACTGCCATAACATCGGTGCATACACTTACCTAGTGGAGATTAGCTGCTTGCAGCTAGGGACGTCGATTTCTCGTCTATTAAGAGGTCGTAGTGCCCACTTTAGTTTGCCAGCTCCGAACTGATGCGTTTATGGGCTTCCGACCCATGTCTATAAGCTTCCACTGCCAATCATTCGTGTCGATTCGGCAGATTTTTCGAAAGCCATACTCAAATAATCGGTGCTGTTGGCTGAGCGAGTGGAACTCCGGAAACCTCGGAGGAAATAAAGTACGGTTTTGTTCGTGAATGTTTTTTTAACTATCGCTAGCGCCCCGCCGCGGGGGTCTAGTGGCTAAGGTACTCGGCTTCTGACCCGCAAGTCGCGAGATCGATACCCGGCTGTGGCGGCTGCATTTTCGATGGAGGCGAAAATGCTGTAGGCCTGTGTGCTCAGATTTGGATGGACCCTAAATAATGCCAGGTGGTCAAAATTTTCGGAGCCCTCCATTACAGCGTCTCTTATATGGTGGTTTTGGGACGTTAATCCCCCATATCAATCAATCTATCTATCGCTAGCGTGACTTGACATGCCGTGGGCTATGGCTCAGGCTACACCTTTGCGAATAGACTATAGTATGCAAATGAGCCTGCACTGCCACCAATATTGAACGGCACAGATGAAAAGACGACGCCAATCACACCGCCGGAATTTAGTTCTGCAGGTGTATGTTGTTGTAGGGCTACAGCGCGGGCTGCAGTCGCAGCTATGCTGGCTAGAACCGGTATTTCAACTTCGACACGTAGACAATTTTCTTCTCGGGTTGAGTACGTTGCTTTATCATTAATGAATTTTTCATTGGAAACACATTTATTGCCAGCCACCATATATGCTTGAGAATGACGAACAGTGGGAGGTCCCACTGCTGAGTTCGGTCCCGGATGCGCCACTCTGACCCGTCCAGCT
Organism: Rhipicephalus annulatus; assembly: GCA_013436015.1. NCBI lineage: Eukaryota > Metazoa > Arthropoda > Arachnida > Ixodida > Ixodidae > Rhipicephalus > Rhipicephalus annulatus. The sequence goes on along the minus strand of WOVY01010862.1, from coordinate 37,163 downwards.
TGCCGGAAACGCCGCCAGAACCCGGGGCTAAATTTAGACAGGGACCTGGTACCCAAAGTGCAAGACCCAATGAAAGTATTTCTTTCTTAACAATTGGGTGAAAAACACAAACCGGAGACCTAGTGTGATAATCAGCCTGAACAGAGGAAGTGCCTATGACAGGCTATCCGACGTTTCGATAGGAGAGCCTATTTTTGTCAAAGGCATGCCATGTCATCCTTAACGTGTTTGTTTTAAGGGGGTGAGTAGTGACGTAATATCCTGGTGGTGGCGCGTGTGCCTGTCGGCGATCACCGCCTGAAAAGAAAAAAATACAACTATAAAGCAGAGCAGTGCAGTCCTCGCTTCATTTCAAGTTAGGTGGTAGGGATTCAAAATGTCCTCGAAGGATGGCGCGAAAAGAGAAAAAAAACACAAAACAGAAGTGGTGTGCTGCAAAGTGGTGGCCGCTACAGACAGGGAAAAAAGAGTTCGAAGCCGGCAGATGGTCGCCGCGTCCAGCCACCAAAAATGGCTGCCGACGATAGCAGCGTACGCCTGTTCCGAACACCTATGAACGGGACTGCACTTTTGGGACTGTACTCCTCTGCTTCATAGTTTTTTTTTCTTTTTCAGACGTCGATTGCCAACAGTGACACGAGCCATTACGAGGTGATGACGTCACTACTAACCCCCTTAAAACTAACACGCCAAGGATTATGGTGCCTTTGACAAAGATAGGTCCTCCTAGCGTAGCGTCGGCCAGCCTTTCTGCAGCACTGCCACTGTTCACGCTGATTATCCCGTTACGTGTTTCCATCTGTCAGCTCCCATCTTGAAACCAGAGACCTGTTTCGGAGACATGCTCCTTCCCTTCTTTGCTCCTGTCTCCGGAGCAAAGAGGAGAAGGAGCCAGACCAGTTGTTATGCATGTAGTAATTTAGTTTTGGCACTCTGCAGCAAATTTTCTTAAAAATAACTTTCGCTTCTTTTGACCGTAGAAGAGTACCAACTACAGTTCGTAGGCCGAAACGGCTCTTGCAAATTGAGTGAACGCATTTCTTTGTAGCTTGCAAAAAAACGAAAACGTTTAAAAGGATCCCAAATAAAACAAGGGATGTTAGCGCACATTTCTGTAAGATTGCCTCGTAAGGAATTGTACGTTTTTTTTATCGACGGAGCAATAAGCGTCCCTGCTATTTCGGACCAGGTCGGGCTCATCTGCGAGTACTTATGTCAGAAATGTGAGCACTCAAACATTCCGTCTACATTGACGCGTGTCTACATGTGGACAAAAACTATGACGGGGGATTTAGTGGACACGAAGTAGTGGGCCTCTAGCTTCACTCGAGACCAAAGAAGACGATCTTGTGGCTCAGCTGTTGAAAACATGCTGCTTTCGTTGCCTCAAGGTGTACCTCTGTTTTATTCACGTTGTACCGCGACACTGGTAGGGGAGCTGGGCCGCAACCCTGTCTGATGCTCAACACGCCCGCTGGGAGCCGTTCATCGAGTCCAGAATCATTGTCACCGGTAGCAACTCCAGAGCATCGCTCCAGTCGACGGTTGCGAAGCCTCGCGCCAGAGCTCACTCACTCACCGGAACCTCCTAGGCACCGTACACCTCAACCAATAGCCAACGCAAACCCACAATAGGTGCCCCAAGGCAACTTTCCGATGCTCCCATCTCAAGTGATCATCTCTCAACCCCTCGTTCCCGATCGCTTTAGTGGCGGTGCCCATGAAGACGTCAACGACTGGCTTGACAACTACGAGCGTGTTGCCAAGGTCAATCAGTGGTCGGAACAGGAAAAGCTGTCTCGCGTCTATTTCTACCTTCACGACGGTGCTCGTACTTGGTATGAAAATAGAGAAGGCAATTTGTCAGCTTGGCCTGACTTTCGACAGAAGTTCGTTGATACCTTCGCAATTTCGATAGAAGGGACCGTGCGCAGCAGTTATTGGATATACGGGTTCAAAAACCCAACGAAACCGTTGCAATGTTTTCCGAGGACATGACTCGTCTCTTTCATCGAGCTAACCCGCACATGACGGAAGATAAAAAATTGAGTTACCTCATGCGTGGTGTCAAGGAACAGCTTTTCGCCGGGCTACTGCGCAACCCTCCAAGTACCATGGTTGACTTCATCAAGGAAGCTACGGCTATCGAGCGGGCCCTTCATCTACGCTGCAGGCAATATGACCGCATGTCCTGCAATGCCCCAATCAACGCTAACGCCATGACGTCTGAGAATCAGACCTCCTTACGAGAGCTGATTAGGGAGATAGTTCGCGAAGAACTGCAGAGGTTACGGACTCCGGTTGCTAAAAATTCCATCGCGTCGATCGCTGAAGTCGTACGCGACGAAATTCACCAAGCATTCTCTACGACTGGTCCTGATACTCAGCAGCGTCCTATGAGCGACGCTGCCGCTCTTCGACGTCCACCACCCGCTATGCCGACGCTTGGTCTCCGCCGCAAAAGCAGACACTGCAACAACCACCCATGCTACGGTCATACAACCAGCCGTCCACAGCCACTCCATGGGTAGCGACGCCAGGGGAGATGCTCAGATATCCACCGACCCGGAAAACCGATGCATGGCGCACAGTGGACAGACGTCCACTATGCTTTTATTACGGAGGTGCAGGCCATATTGCCCGTCATTGCTGGCATCGAGGTGATGCATTCCGCCCTCATCGACCTTGGTTTGTGCTGTGTTGGGGGCTGGCTGGTCCCGACGAAGCAGAAGAAGACGGCCGACGGAGACGTACGCGGCCGGCGGGGACATCGACCAGCCCGAACACGCGGGTTGGCGCGTAGCGCCGAAGAAAAGCACACAACCGCACTCCACGGCTACCTAACACACACTGGTTTTATTTTACAGTCGCCTTGCATTCCCGGATGCGAGAGCGGCGCCCCCTGGCATCCTCACATGTCAAACCGAAACCGAAACCCCAGAACACAACAACCATCCCCTCCTCGAAAAAAGCACACCTATACACTGTTTACATTTATACATAATCGATACAAAAGTATATACAAAGTATGAACGTTAGAACACATGAAAATTCAAAACACGGCACACTGAACTCACACACTACGAGTCTTGAAATGCACTGAAATATGTACATTGGAAGTCAAGAAAATTCACTAAAAAATCTATACAACTCAGTACAATATAGATTTGTAGTCCTACGTGACGTAGTCGTCGAACCGACGCGGCTTCTGCCGCTTCCGCTTAGGGCGGGCCCTTTTGGGTGTAGAATGAGGTGTCTCTGCACCTTGAGTGGAAGATTGTGAAGGCTCTGAACGAGCGTTAAAATTTTGGGTCTCATCAGAGCTCGCAGCATGACCTTCGGAAGAATTTTGCGGGCCGGAGTCTGGTTCAACGGTCTTAGCCGTATCTGAAGGTTCGAAGTGAACCGTGTGACTTGGTGTACTTGAACCAGCGACACCGACTGGTAACTCCTCCCCCCTTGAAAAAGAAATGCCTGTACATGGAGGCCACAGGTAATAATCTGATGCGTAGTTGAAAGGCGTGGACGGAACGTGGTGAGGAAGACTTTTAGGGGTTGAAGGCGAATCCGTATGAAAAATAACAAGGCGCGAAGCATTCCAGATGTTACCATCACTTAAGCGGAAAGAAGTGGGGCTAACCTGGCCCAAGACTTTGTAAGGACCGCGATACTTGGGCCGCTGCCCTGGCACACGAACCTTGACTAAATCGCCAGTGCGAACTTGGGACTGCCTTGCACCTCGACGGGTGTCGACATACTTTTTCATTGCTTGTTGCCGAGAAAAAACCCTGGTACGGATTTGATCAGGAGAAGACACTGCTATGTTGCGAGGCAAAGAGACTATGTCGAGAGCAACTCGCGGTTGCCTACCGTGGAGAAGTTGAGCAGGAGACACTCCAGTGGTGCCTTGTGGTGTGAACCTGTACGAAGCTAAATATTCCGTCAAGACTTGCTTGAGGGGGCGGTGCTCTAATTGGGCGATCTGGATATGTTCCTTCAGAACGCGATTAAAGCGCTCGATTTGCCCATTTGATTGGGGATAGAAAACTGATGACCTCAAGTTCTTAATTCCTCGTTGTGAAAGAAAAGCCTCGAAATGTTGGGACTGAAACTGTGGACCATTGTCCGTAACTATGGCATCAGGAAAACCTTCCCGGCTGAAGATTGAAGACAGAAACTCAATGATGACCTCAGAAGTAACCGTAGGTGTGAAACAAATTTCTGGCCATTTGGAATGGTAGTCGATGAGAGAAACAATGAACCGGGCATTCTGCGGAACATTATGCAAGGGACCGATGATGTCCATGCCGAGTTTCTGCCAAGGCCGATCAGGCCACTGGACTGGCTGCAACGGAGAAAATGCAGGTTTGGCAGACTTGTCAGCTGCCTGACATATATGGCAGTTGTAAACTGCATGCTCGACCTGCTTATCTAAGGCTGGCCACCAGTACCTGTCTCTGAGATTCTGTTTGGTGCGGACAATGCCAGGATGGGCCTCATGGGCAAGCTGTATCAGCTTGTTACGAAAAGAAGCAGGGGGAATCACGCGTTCATCGCGGAAAAGCAAGTCCTCGACACAAGACAGTTCCTGTCGGACTGCGAAGTAAGGCAAGAATTCAGAAGCAAGAGCACCTTTGGAAGGCCATCCTTCACGTAAATATTTGAGAACTTGAGACAAAGTGGAATCTGCAGCTGTAGCTGCCTGAAGCTCAGCTTTAGTAATGCAGGAAGTAACTAATGAAACAACTTCCTCATCCCGCTCTTCAGAAACCGGTATCTGAAGAGGAAGGCGCGACAGTGCATCAGCAACCCCGTTATTAGAACCCTTACAATATTGAACACTGAAATTATAATACATGAGTTTGGCACACCAACGGGAAATGCGAATGGGGCGGCAGCCTTCGGATCCTGCAGAAAGAAGAGCAACTAGTGCTTGGTGATCTGTACGTAATGTGAAGTGCCGGCCCCACAGGTAAACATGCCATTTCTCACAGGCAAAAAGACAAGCGAGAGCTTCACGCTCTCCTACTGAATATCTGCGTTCAGCAGGGGTCAATGTACGAGATGCAAAAGCACTAGTGATCAGCTGATCATCTCTGAGTTGTTGAAAGACTGCTCCTAGTCCAACATCGGACGCATCCGTCGTGATGACGATGGGAAGCTTCTCATTGAAAATACTAACAGCTGGCTTTGAGGCCAGTATTGACTTAACTAGAATGAAGCTCTGCTCAGCTTCAGCTGACCAGTTAAAAGGCTGTGCTTGACGAAGTAGAGTACGCAGTGGTTCAACAACATCAGCATAGTGGGGAACAAATTTGGCATAATAACCTACAAGACCTAAAAAAGATTGCAAGGTTTTAACATCAGTAGGCCGTGGGGCATTGACAATGGCCTGAACTTTAGATTCAACAGGTGTCAAGCCGCGGGAACTGACATTATGTCCTAGAAATTGTAACTCATTCACAGAAAAAATGCACTTGTTATTAAGTTTCATACCACATTCACTGATGCGGTTGAGAACAGTATGCAAGTTAGCATCGTGCTCTTCGCGAGTACGTCCCCATACCAAAATATCATCCAAGTAACAAAGGGTGCCATTACAACCCTTAAGAATAATTGACATCATTTTCTGAAACACTGCAGGGGCAGATGCAAGCCCAAAACACACGCGGCGAAACCGAAACAAGCCTTCGTGCGATACAAATGTGGTCAAGTCTCTACTGCACTCAGAAAGTTCAACTTGGTGATAAGCGGACGCGAGGTCCAGCTTGGAGAAACATACTGCTCCGGAGAGCTGATGAAGCAGTTCTTCAATGTGAGGAAGTGGAAACCCGTCTACGACGATTGCCTTGTTCGGTTCTCGTAAGTCGACGCATAGTCGAAGGGATCCATCTTTTTTCTTGACGACGACCAGTGGAGAAACCCAGTCTGAAGCAGAGACAGGCTCGATGATTCCGCTGGCTTGAAGGCGAGACAGTTCCGCAGAGACTTGCTCACGGAGAAGAAGAGGAATGCGGCGCAGCTTGGCACGCACAGGGCACACACCTGGTCGACGCATCACTTTATGCACAAAACCACGCACACAACCCAGTTCACGGGTGAACAGGTGGTGGAATTCAGAAGGCGCGTTGGCCGGAAGGTCATCTTGGACGTCGACTTGAGCACACGTCATAGACGCACCAATGATGTTGATGGACAAAGCCCTGATTGCATCACGTCCCAAAAGTGAGCTGCCATTGGCTGTTACATAAAAAGTAATGAAAGCAGTGCGACTGCGATAGGAAACCTGAGCTGTAAATTGACCTAAATTATCAATCGTTCCCTTGGAATATGTCTGTAGAACGACGTGTGAAGGCAAAAGCCGAATGTTGGAAAAATGACTATGGAAGTCAGCGGCACTGATTAAAGAGACTGAGGCACCAGTGTCCACGAGAAATGACAAGGGCACATGGCCCACTGAAACTATGATGCTGGGCTCGGGCGTAGTGTGGAGGTCATCCACATTTAAAACAGTGACCGTATTGGTTTGTGCAGTGCTCGAAGGAGCGGACGAAGAAACTGGTTCCGGAAGATTTGCTGGACGGGAATGGCATACGGACTGAAAATGTCCGATTTTTCCGCACGCAAGACAAGTGCGGTTTCTCGCGGGACACTGCGCAAAATTGGCTAAATGCCGAGCCGATCCACAACGAAAGCAATGCGCGGTTGCTTTTGGAGAAGAAAATTGCGAACGCGAATTAGGAGCTCGGTGCTGTTCCTCAAAACCCGAATTTGGCGGACTGGGGTCGCCATATTGTCGGCTTCCTCGCCCCCGCGACGCAGAGAGGTCGCCGTGGAAGGACTGTGCAGGCTGGCGTCCATGTTGGCCGCCGCGCCGAGACGAAGGTGAAGGGCCGCCATGTTGACGCATCTCGTGAAACGAAGAGCCGCCGCCTTGACCCCCGGCAGCAGAAAGTTGCTGCACTGAATGCGGAGCGAATTGCTCCAACTGGGAGCGAATAAGCTCGTCCTCTCGAGCAATCGAGAGGGCTTCGGATAACGAAATCGAGGAGCCCTTCTGAAGCATGCGGCAGCGGACGTTTTGCGAGGCTACCCCGATGAAAAGCTGATGGCGGATCATATCGTCCTCGAGCGCGCCGAAGCCGCAAGACGCGGCGAGCGTTCGAAGAGAAGTAATGAACTCGGCAACTGGCTCACCAGGCAATTGTCGTCTTTCTTGGAATTTCACGCGTGCGAGATAATCGCACGAGACATCTTTAAAATGCTCATCGAAAAGAGCGACTGCAGTCTTGAAGGCATCGCCCGACGCTGGCGTCGGCGACGCGTTGGTGGCTTCCAAAGTATAGAAAAGCTTTAACCCGGCAGGGCCCAACGCGTTGAGCAGCAGGGCCTTGCGACGCTCGGGCTTGCTGGCGTCCTCCCCGACCGCGTCTGCGTAAGCCTGAAATACCAACTTTCAGTCCGCCCACGGAAGTGGCGGGTCTCCGGGCGAATGAAGAAATAGCGGAGGTGGAATAGGAGACGCCATTTCAAGCAAGAAGAATGAAGAGATGCAGATGAGAAGAAAATGACGCCAGTACACTGTTTGAAGACGAAGGCAGAGTAGCTGAATGAAGAAATGAAGCGACGCAGCACGCAGTAGCCACCTTGCTAAGAACAAAGAGCGTCTAGGGTTAGCCGGGTAGGTCCATTAGAAGCAAGAAAAAGAACACGGAGAACGAAACGGGTTCTTACATGTCCTCGTCGCCATTGCTGTGTTGGGGGCTGGCTGGTCCCGACGTTGGTCGACGTACCAACGACGAATACATACCACGCCGTGACGACACCCCTTTCTATGGAGCCCGTTCTCACTTTGAGGATGGCTGTACCACTGCAGAGGAGGCAATGCCTACTCACTCTCCTAGTCTGAGACGTCAATCCCGCTCTCCGTCCCCCGCGCGTTCACTTTTGTCGCACCGCCGCACATACGCGGAACTTAATACAAGAAGGTCACCTAGCCCGCGACGGGGAAACTGAGGGCGGTGACCTCCGGGGGCAAGGTTGCAGACCGTAAAGATGACGACAAGAAGCCCCCACAGCATGACGTCGTACAGCCGAATCCGTGAAAACGATGAAATTGTGACTGCCGACCTTAGTGTTCTTCTTGACGGTCAGAAAGTGACAGCTTTAGTCGACACAGGTGCAGACTTTTCTATTATCAGTCAGGGCCTCGCCGACAGCCTCAGAAAAGTGAAGACGCCGTGGACGGGCCCTCACATAAGAACAGCAGGGGGCCAGTTACTGATGCCCTCTGGAAGATGTATTGCAACAGTTGACATCAGAGGTTCTCCTTTCACTGCGTCGTTCGTCGTTATCGCCGCATGCTGCAGAGATGTAATTCTTGGCATGGATTTTTTACGGGAATATGGCGCTGTCATCAACATACCAGAGAGCTTGATTACGTTTTTGCAACAGTTCGGGCTTACCCAATTCTCCAGAGGCGCGGCCAAACCAACTGCGTATTACCGATGACGACATGGTTATCCCTCCTAGGTCATGCACGCTTATTTCGGTGGCCGCCGCAGCTCAGTTCGACGCCGAAGGAGTTGCAGACCATATAAGCTCGCTGCTCTTCACCCACGGTATTTTCGTCGCACGAGGTATCGTCAGAGTTGCTGCTGGACGCACGGACTTGCTGCTGACCAATTTCAGTGCTGAGCGCCGGCACCTTCCTAAAGGCACGGCTGTCACTTACTTCGACGAAGTCGTAGATGCCGAAGGCTGCTTGGCGGTAGTCGTTGAGTCGCTAAATCTTGATTCAGCGCCTGTTCTGGACATTAGCACTACTTTTCCGAAAGGCGACCGACACAGACTCCTTGAGCTACAGGCCAAATTTCAAGACTGCTTTTCGACAACATCAAAAGTTGGCCGCACGCCTCTAACCAGGCATCGAATAATTACCGACGAAACGGCGAGACCTATTCACCAAAACCCTTATCGCGTGGATCCAAAAGAACGTGAAGCGATACAACAGCATTTAGACAGAATGCTTGAAGATGACGTCATTCAGCATTCACAGAGCCCCTCGGCGTCGCCTGTAGTCCTCGTTCAGAAAAAGGACGGCAGCCTGCGCTTCTGTGTGGATTACCGCAAGCTAAATCAGGTGACCAAGAAAGACGTATATCCACTACCGCATATAGACAACTCTCTCGACAGACTTCGACACGCTCGATACTTCTCTTCAGTGGATTTGCGGAGTGTGTATTTGCAAATCGAGGTGAACCCGAGAGACCGCGAGAAGACCGCTTTTGTAACACCAGATGCGTTATATGAATTTAAGGTCTTGCCATTCGGTTTGTGCTCAGCGCCTGCTACCTTTCAAAGACTCATGGATACTGTGCTTTCTGGGTTAAAGTGGAAAACATGCGTAGTGTATCTGGACGACGTCATAGTGTTCTCCGCAACGTTTGACGAGCACCTTGAAAGACTTGAGGTGGTCTTACGAGCCATACAGTCCGCGGGCCCGACGTTGAAGCCTGAGAAGTGCCACTTTTGCTACGAAGTGCTGCAATTTCTTGGTCATGTCGTCTTTTATGCAGGTGTTCGTCCCGATTCTGAAAAAATCGCAGCCGTAGAACAGTTCTCTTTGCCGACCGATAAAAAGGCTGTCAGACGCTTTCTCGGCCTCTGTGCATATTATCGAAGATTTATCGCAGACTTCGCACGCATAGCATCACCGTTAACTCGCCTCACGAGAGAAGACGTCACTTTTGAGTGGAATAACGAAGAGGAAGCTGCTTTTAACGATCTTCGCCAGCGACTACAAACACCTCCAGTCCTTGCCCACTTTGACGAGAGAGCCCCTACGATGCTTCACACCGATGCTAGCAATGTTGGTCTGGGAGCTGTGCTTGTGCAGCAGCAAGAAGGCACAGAAAGGGTAATCACTTACGCAAGCAGAACGTTAACACGCGCTGAGGCTAATTACTCCACGACCGAGAAGAAATGTCTCGCCCTGGTATGGGCGGTTACAAAGTTTCGTCCGTATTTATATGGCCGCCCCTTCAATGTAATTAGTGATCACCACTCACTGTGTTGGTTAACAAATCTTAAAGACCCTACCGGTAGATTAGCGCGTTGGAGTCTCAGGCTGCAGGAATTCGATATGGCAGTCGTACATAAGTCAGGGAAGCGGCATATGGACGCCGACTGTTGGTCCCGTTCACCCATTGAGTCGGCGACCCTACCCGAGGACGAGGAAACATCATTTCTTGGTGTCCTCGACACGACCACCATTGCGCAGCAACAACCGTGACGACGCTGAGTTGCTTGGCTTAATTACCTGCTTGGATGGCAGTTCTCGGAAGGCGCCAGGAGTTTTCGCAAGAGTGTTGTCATTGTTTTGTTTACGGGGTGGAGTACTCTACAAAAGAAACTTTTCGTCGACGGGATCCGCCTATCTACTCGTCATCCCAGCAGCCCTGCGCACCGAAGTACTGTAAGCATGCCACAACGAGGTTACCTCTGGCCACTTGGGTTACACAAGAACGTTGGCTAGGGTACAGCAAAGGTATTACTGGCCAAGACTAACCACAGCCGTGAAGAACCACGTTCGTGCCTGTCTCGACTGCCAGTGACGCAAGTCACCACCAACTAAACCAGCTGACCTCCTGCAACCCGTACAGGTCCCAATGACTCCATTCCACCAGATTGGCATGGACATTTTGGGCCCACTCCCTACTTCTACTGCAGGCAACCGATAGGTTATCATCGCGACAGATGATGACCCGTTATGCCGAGACAAAGGCTATCCAGAGAGGTACAGCAGCGGAGGGGGCAAGATTTTTCATTGAGAATATTGTACTGAGGCATGGTGCACCAACCGTCATAATCACAGACAGAGGTACCGTATTTACGGCAGCTCTTTTGGACAATGTCTTGATGCTGAGTGGAACAAAGCATCGTAAGACCACCGCCTACCACCCGCAAACGAACAGGCTGACAGAGCGTCTAAACAAAACCATTGAAGACATGCTTTCAATGTACGTAGACGTTGAACACAAAAATTGGGATTAAATCTTGCCATACATAACGTTCGCATACAACACGGCCAAGCAAGAAACGACCCGCATGACACCGTTCAGCCTCGTTTATGGACGGGAAGTACGAACCATGTTAGATGCAATGTTACCGCACGAAGGCGACGACATCGTCCCGGATGCTGACACGTTTACCGAACGCGCGCAAGAAGCTAGGCAACTTGCACGTTTACGCATCAGCCAGCAGCAAGAGTACGATGCAGGCCGTTACAATGCTCACCGCAGAACAGTCGTCTACCAAACTGGCGACAAAGTATGAGTTTGAATGCCGGTACGGAAACGAGGACTTTCCGAAAAGCTCTTAAGAAGATACTTTGGACCTTACCTAGTGCTGCTAAGACTGAGTGACGTCACTTACGAAGTTGTTCCCGACAGTTCGCATAGTACAAGGCGTCAGCAGCACCATCCTGAACTTGTTCACGTAGTCCGCATGAAGCCTTACGTCAGCGAGTGATGTGAGAATTTTCTTGTGAAAAAAAAACACAAAACTTCATTACAGACTTTGCATCGGGGCGATGCTCTTTGAAAGGGACGCAAATGACGCGTGTCTTCATGTGGATGAAAACAATGATGGGGGATTTAGTGGACACGAGGTAGTGGGCCTCTAGCTTCACTCGAGACCAAACAAGACGATCTTGTGGCTCAGCTGTTGAAAACACGCTGCTTTCGTTGCCTCAAGGTGTACCTCTGTTTTATTCGCGTTGTACCACGACAATATGTATAATCACTAAAGCTGAAACATACGCGCGGCCTCGATGTTTGTCACTGAGTTGATCGCTTCTTTCCACTACAGTTTTCTTCAATTGTAGGTTACAACTGTCCAAAATTTCTAATTCGTGCTTGATGGTGATCGTGATCATCCCAATGATTATGATGTTGATGATGACCTCTTCCTGATGACGTTCACTCAAAAAGGCGGCTGGGCCGAAAACCAGTTGACATAATGCTCACGGTGAAGACATATGACGCTAAAAGAAGCTGCAAATTTAGATTAAAACTGAAACGTCAAATAAATGAAAATCCTTAAGCCTTCTAACGTGTGTGATTTCTAACAGAAATACTGTCCGATTTCCAACCAGGAATAAGAACAAAGAAGAATAGACTAACACGGCAGTCTTTTCGTTTAACTTGTGTTGCTAACTCAGCACAACACGCCTCCCCGTGGCTGTGACAAAACGTAATGCTGCCGCGTTTTCCGCCCGTGCGGTCTTTTGCACATTTTAGCATGCCACTGGCAAGCACTGGAATTTGCCCCTATTTATTTTAGGCATACGTTTTTATTGAACATCTTTACACACACAGGACCAATGGAGAGTAGTGGGGTTGCCCAATCTTCATGGCGCTTAGGCCTCAAAATATTTCGCACGAATACGACTGTCGAATTTTAGTTTCCCCAAGTCACATGAGCTTTGTTATAACAATCATTCAATTCTGAATGAAGCTTCGTTTCACAGTTATCCGTACACACTGATGCAGCCATTTGAACAAGTGGCATATAGGAAAGCATATAGAGGCCACGTACTAATGGAAACAGTGATCCTAATAGAGAGATCACTATGAAGCACCGTAAACACTTAAACACATATGTTACACCTGTCCAGCATACACACGCGAATGACAGAAGCCAATTTTTCGGATTGCACGAGTTGATATTAGACTGTTATCCTACCAGCTCATGTTTTGTCCCTGACCTGACGTCATCATTACAACTGTGTTTGTAGTAGTGGTTGTGAGACAAACGAAGTCCGAATGACTGACCTTTATGTAGCCAGCTTCTTAGCTTATCGACACGTTTAATCACTCGTTTCCCCATTCCCGGCCCTTCTTAGCAAGTGTATATCAAGCAAATGTTGCTTCTTAGCAAGTGTAGCTGGCTAGCACAAATTATACCTTACGCTTCTCTCGCTCTTGTATCTTCACGCCTCCGAGCTGACGCATTTAACATTTGCGGCATGGAGCCCCCTTTGAGTTCAAGGAATATTTGCTCGCTGCACTTTTCATGCCAACGGAGACAGGCAGTGAGTACTTTAGGTTCCGTACAGTCTTTGGCCTTCGGGCACAGAAAAATGCTCATACAAGGCTTATCGCAGCCAAAAATATTCGGTTCCTGCCTGTGTACTTTCCTGAACAGGCTTTTGTCGTGCACTATAGTGAAACAATCAATGGGTGAAAGTCTTTCGCATCGACGGATTGTTGTTGGTCTCATACATTTTTGTCTTAGTGAATGGTAAGGTGCTGCCAGATTGCTTGTTGCCGAGGTACTGGCGGGATCGCCGCGCTGGATGCAACAGGCAGCAATGACGTGTTTTGCAATTTCTGCGGCCTGCAGATGAGTCGTGTATTTTCAGTGTCCAGAGTGAATCAACAAAGAAATTTTTTATCACTCTGTTTATTCAGGGCACACGAAAAACTCAAACTTAAAGCCCAAAACTATAAGTAAACAAGGAATAAAAACCAAGATATTCCGTACGAAATACACCGTACAGCATACAAGCTGCACAATGACGTTGAAAACGTGAAAATTCTCGAATATATCGCGGATTATTGCCTCCGCAGCGACCAAATAAAGGCGTACTTCTGCGAAAAAGTTCTCGTCTGTCATCTTTTCCACCTGGTTCACTTTGCGAAGAACGCGCACTTGGGAACCGATGACGTCATCGGCGAGCCGGCGGGGCACCCTAACGCTCGGCCGAAGTACGCGACACGTTTCAGAACGTCGCCACAGCGGACTGTGAGCCGGCCATTGAGACCACCACTGCCTTCTCGAGACTCGCAGGTCGAGTGGCAGTAGACGAGGAAGAAAACCATCTGTGGCGACAATGCCTGCCATTGACTCGGAATTCGGTCGGCCCCATTCGCGTGCGCTCTCGACAACGACTTCCCGTCGGTTCCCGTCGCTCCGAAGGCGGCGGCGTGAGCGACTTCAAGGGCGGCAACATGCTCCATGGTCTTAATGCTTTGGCCCTCGCAGCCTAGCTTGCGTTGGTACGAAGCGCTCGTGGAGTCTGACACCCACCGGCGCCTCCTGCGTTTGGCGTCGAGCTGCGAGCCATGCTGAAGAGGGAAGCAGCAAAAACAAAAAAAATTAATGCGAGCTACGTCCTTCCAACGTCGTGTATTTAGCGTGGTGTTCTTTACCGTTAACTTCATGCCGAAGTTAAACGTGCTTACGATTTAAAAGGGCAAAAAAAAAACGTTCCATAAAGGTTCGCATTGCAACAGACTTGGCCACGTTCGTCTCCGATGCAAGTAGTTTTTTTTTAGAAGAAACCTATAGTCGAATATAATCTAAGAATGCTAGATTCCCCACACACATTTTTGTGCTTACCATGGAATCGATACTGCGTGGTAGGAAACACGGTCCACAAGCATACAAGGACAAGAGCAGAGAGGACAAAGACTGCTCTTATCATTGTCTGCATAATCCGCGTGTTCTCCACCGGCCACTATACATCAATCAGGAATCATGAACAGGCCTAATTGTCTACTTTGATTTACACAGAAAAATCGCATAAACGCTTTTTGCAATACCGATTAGTCATTACGCTAACGTCAAGGAGCCGTCGAGTGTTAAAAGACTTTCGCATGCAGGCAGGTCGAACACGAACGTCCTGGTGAATTTCACGAGGGCTTTGGACATCGCAATTCAAACATTGTGTTAGGTATATAAAGCTATAGTAGCAACAACCCTAACTGATTATATGCAGTGTATTAACAATCAGTCTCAATAAAAACCGTCCAATGTGAACTTTTTCACCAAGGAGAAATGGCGTGCAGTGCTTTTGTGGGCTGTGCTGCCATTTTTTGTTCCTGTTGTGACAAACGATGGTGTACTTTGGTATTTGCTGCATACGTATTCCGAACTGAAACTCGTCGTTTTTCCTATTTAAAACACAGCCATTTGGGGCATGCGGTGAACAAGTTAGTCTGTAATGAGACTAATGATGCAAGCTAACCTAAAGGAACTATTCGAAAAATAAAAACCTTCAAGATAAGTCGTCGTCGTCGATTTCACAACGTTACAGTGTCTACGCTAGACGGCCAGTGTGAAAAGGTTCACAGCCTTTCCACTTTTACGAATATAAAAGCCAGCAAACTCTGACCTGCTGCTGCAAATGTTTTACGACGGCAGCTTTGCGTCATTTTTCCGTGCGTTTGCGCTTCTTCATTTATAGCTGTTATTCCTTCGAGAGCTCGTCCCATCGTGAATCCAAAAGGTAACCGACGTTAACAGTGTTACACTGATCTTTACTTCTTGAGAACAACAACGGCTGGGAAGCGGCGTCATGGTTTTTCACGACACTTGTAGAAGGTGTATCGATGGCGGTGAGGGGTCCAGTTGCGCTGAACTTTGATATATACCCGCCATATTATCAGCGGGCGCTATATACCAGAACCTATAACAAATGCACTGCTTCCGTGTAAGGACTACGGAGGTATGGCCAGGCGACTTTCATGACTCACCATGTAATCGTACGCCTTGAAGAGATGCCTGGCGACGAGGACGCCTATGCCACCGTAGTTCGCCGACACCGGGCCGTCCAGATAGAACAGAGGCTCAGCAAGCGCGCCTATCTGTATGAAAAGCGAGTTCGACCAGTAGTCGTAGTGGGCCAGCGTCGCGTACGACAGGTGCCGGTGAAGCAGCGTGTCGTCTAGGGGCCAGTTGGGGAAGCGGCGCTTGTAGCTTATCGCTGCGTCGATCAAGGACTGAACGACCGTCGCTTTCGGCGGTAATGTCCGCCTTCGCCACCGCTGGGCCATTTGGTTGCAGCGCCGGCGCGGTGGATTCCTTAGGACGTGCGCCCACCACTCGTTTCCCTAGGGTGGTGGCCGTATGGCTTGCTGAGCTGAAGTTGTCCTGTGGAGCTTCCGAGGTGCTGCTTCCTACGATGCACATGGTTCTGCGAATAAGTATTGCTCTTACTTTTCCACTAAAAAAATGGTCCGTATCCGTGTGCTTCGATGATAATGTCATTCAATGACGATAGTCTCCTGCCGGGGTTTATGCGTACACAGTGTCGCATTTTCAGCGCAGCTTAACGGTTACGAGGGTCCTAAACGGTTACGAGGGCAACTGCTTTGAGTACTTGCTTGAGTGGTGAAGCGCTCAGTGTGTACGGTAGGCTGACGCCGACCGATGCAACCAACTATGCAAAGGTGAAAGCTGCCTTGCTGAAGAGATTTAGATTTACTGTGGAAGGTTTCCGGGACAGATTTCGGACAGGAAATCCAGCTGATGGTGAGACGGCTACGCAGTACGCCGCCCGACTTAGCCATTATTTCGACAGATGGATTGAACTTCCAGGGACAGCGCACGAGTACGATGAGCTTAGAGAGCTCCTTATTAGAGAGCAATTTCTTACTAGTTGCCACCCAAGCCTGTCGCTGTACTTGAAAGAGAGGAAGGCTGAGTCACTTGAAGGCATGCTTGAATTGGCTGATCAATTCTTGGAAGCGCAAGGTAGAACTAATTTGGCCAAGGTCAAGAAGGAGTGTCCCGAAGATTCGAAAAATTCGGCTTCCGAACAAAAGAAGTGTGCACCAGAGAGTGTTCCGCAATGTTTCTGTGTAACCGAGTGGGTCATCGAGCGAACAACTGTCGTACTAACTTTACGAGCCCTACGGTAGTAAAATGTTTCAAGTGTGGTCAGACTGGGCACAAAGCAGACGCATGTCGTAACGGAGCGAGTCAAACTCACCAGGTATCCTGTGTGCTAGCAGCACCGAAATCCGATGGTGATGCCGCCACCGACGGATTCGTAGAGTTGAAAAATGGCGAGAAACTTCCTATTGTGCGTGCTGTAATGACAAAACAGCCAACCGGTGTTACGAAGGGAATGCCAACGCTGCCTGGAAAAGTTGCGGGCAAAAAGGTTACGGTGGTATGAGATACCGGTAGCTCCACTGTTATCGTGCGAAGAAATTTGGTGCGGGAAAGTGAGTTAACAGGCAAAACGAAACCGGTTTGCCTAATTGACAATACGGTTCGGATGCTTCCCGAAGCAGAGATTGAGGTTGAAACCCCGTATTTCAGCGGCAAGGTTACTGCTCTATGCATGACGATCCCCCTGTACGGCCTCGTCATCGGAAACATCGACGGGGCGCGAGCGCCGAATAATCCAGAACGATTGGGAGAAGACCCTAAGATAGAGCCCTCGCCAACCCAGCGACCGCGAGATACAGTGGAGGAGCATCCCGTGACGGATCTCACTCGAGCCCAAGGTGAAGCCGCGATGCAAGATACAGTGAATGAGGAGATGATCGTGTTGAATGAGTTCACGTGCTGGGCAGCTGGACTTACGTCGACACGACCTCAATTGACCGACAATGTAAAGATGACGGAGTCAGCCAGCCAGGACCAATGCCGTGACATGAACAAGCTGGTAAATAACCGGGCAGGACTGGTTGAGTGTCATGACCCGTTAACAATGTCGGAAGTGACAACGATGGCTGAGACGCCGCCTCAGATATTGTCGTTGGAAGGGGCTCACCAGAACACAACGAGGAAAAACAGTAAAAAGAGATCGAGAGAGCTCCGCAAGAAAGGGCGCGAGCGCCGCTCGAAATTCACAGGATAGGTGTCGTGGTCGATTCGGAATGTGTTTGACAGTGCTTTATGTTAAGTAAATGTGGTTCTTATCCTGTGTCACAACTGTATGTCGAGTGATTCAAAATGTTTGTTACGGTGATGTGATTGTACAATTGTTGTAATGAGAGAACTTTTTACATTTGTATTGTCTGGAATTTGTGATGGAGTGTTGTACTCATGGACCGGTGGTTATACTTCATGTGTTGTGATATTGAATTACAATGTACAATTGTATTGAGTGATCTATTGTGAATGTGACTTGTCATGAGCGACGGACTATGTTACAGTCTCTGAGAGAGTGGGGACTGTTCGCGCTCGTTTGTGTGGTTTTGAATATTATGAGATAATATTCTTAAAGTGGGGGGCAGTGTCACAAAACGAGCGCTCAAAAAAGGGCGCGCCGCCAAATTCTCGCGACGAAGTGCCGAGAGGTCAACGATAAAAAAAAGAAAACAAGCATCCAAAGACTCCCGGGCGCGTCCCTCTCCCCTCGGAAGTGTAGGTTCGCCAACGAACCTCCTCGCATCGGCGGCCGAGCAAGCCCTAGAGAGTTCTCGATGGAAAGGGGCGTGGTGATGCTGGGTTGCGTCATCTTTCGCGGACGGCCCTCGTACCGTCTCGCCCTTTCCCCCAGCCTTCGCTGCGCATCGCGCCGACGAAATGATGAGAATTTTCTGGCATCTCGCGCGGATGGTATTTAACCGAGCAGCAGAGATGGGATATCAGCAGAAGAAGGAAGTTAGCACCAGAGTGCGTAGGGTATCCCGCCGCGTCTGTCGGTGAAGGTTTTGTCTGTAGTGACAAAGCAGGAGAAAAAGAAAGTATGCGCCAGAGTGCGTAGGCTGTGCCGCCTTGTGGGCGAAGCCTTTTGTCTTCCGTGACAAAGAAGGAAAAGAATAGGATTTCTACCTGAGGTGTCAAGACTCGAGCTACAGGCAAGAGTGTGTGTCTACCGCTATCGAGCGAAGACGTGTGGCAACAGCTGCGTGTGTGAAGCCGACGTTTTCCGGCGAAGAAGTTTGAAGCTTGGAGAGTGGCCAATTGAAGACGCGAGGTTTTCTGGAAGAGAAACTTCGGGGGCAGCGGAACGACAACAACGCTGGACTTTGAGTGAGTGATTCTCGGAAGAGTATCATTCAGACTTTTGTTCCAAGAACTTTGGACTGAATAAGTTTTCTAACTCTTTAGTCTTTAAGTGTCTTGGTTGTTCGATGCATGCGACTGCATTGCAGTGCGTATTGTTCTCTGTGTCTGTTGTTTCGAGTGTGGCTGATTGTACTGTGTAGTACATTGTTTGATTGGTGACACATTGTATTCAACTATTGTCGAGTGTGCATACTTGTCTATTGTTTTGATCTGCCATAACTGAGAATATAATTTTGTTTTGTTTATCTACTCTCGGCTCTGACTTGTTCTTTGGGCCGCAGCCGGCGTCCGCTGGCACGCCAAATGGGACCACTTCTAAATTGTCCACGCTTTCGTGGTGCGGTTCGGGTTGTCCGATACTTCGGCCCTTGTAATTAGCCCGGCGATCGCTTTCCTAATTAACGGGGCCTGTGACATACATGTGTATTATTTACGTTTTTTGATTGACAATGCTCACAAGTAGGAATGCAACAACCAGTTCAATATAGCTTGGTGTTCAGAAGGAGGTTAAACTTTGACCGGGTGGCTGAATCGTGTGACAGACAGACAGAAAGACTGACATACAGACAGGCCAAAATTGCCGCGTTGAAGTATCTCAAGAAAGACTATCGCATTTAAATATTTATGAGCCGTTCCTCAAGTCAGCACATTGGTGCAAGCGAACTTTGGCTTGTGCAAGCGTGCCTAACACGCAAGCGTGGGCATGGTCTCGTCATGGGGTGAGCCTACCCGTGCTGGATCATGGCAGGGTAAGAAGGGACCGCTGGTTTGATTTGGATGGGAGCAAGTATTGGTGTGAGTAGGGGGGGGGGAGGGAGGGGCGGCTAATGCTTTTGCCTCACCTCCTGCTGACACCCATGGTCCATCTGTGTTAAAGGCACGCAGTGCGAATAACTATTGGTAAGTTAACGATTTCGACAACCTGCGCTGCTGCTTCAAGGCGTAAAAACTCTTTACCCTCCTCAGAACCTTTTCGTTCCTTTTACGAGCTGTCAGTTATTGGCAAACTTACGGCGGCCTTTCCCGGCTGTCGTCGTCATCGTTGTGGTTCCCTAGGTTGCGCCTCCACACCTCGAACTCCGTGGCCTCAACAATGGCGACTGATTCGTTGCGAGCCGCCTCGTCCATTCACGGCAACGAGCTGCGTGAAGCCGAGTTGGTAAAAAATTTAGCGCGAGCTTTTGATCCTACTGCAGAATGGGGGCACGTGAAATCGGGCGGCCTCAGCCGCGCTCATTATGAGTTCAAGCACGCTACCTGTACTCAAAATGGTGCCAACACTGCAAAGTGGCACGTACCAAGAACGAAATTGTGAAATGAACTCTCTCATCTAGCGGTACTTTCTAAACCAGTTTACATTTGTAGGAGTGACTGTTCAGGCTTGGGGTCACTTTAACCACAGCCAGCGCGTTGAGAGTCATATTAAGTGCGACTGCGTGCTTGACCTGCTATTATTTTTTTTCCTCGTTCTTTCTTTTAAATGCCAAGCATTTCTTAGCGAACTTCAGCGACTTTGAGTCTATCTATCTATCTATCTATCTATCTATCTATCTATCTATCTATCTATCTATCTATCTATCTATCTATCTATCTATCTATCTATCTATCTATCTCTCTAGCCGCTTACGTTTGGGTGCTCTCGTGATCAATTCCTTAACTTGGAGTGAACCAAAATTAGCATGGGAAGGTAGCATGGTTTGACAAATATGACGTGCTAGTCAAGACTTGAATGATGTCACAATCCCGTCGCGTATGTCATCAAATATTTCCCGCTAGACAGTGGCATATACCCATCGTGGGTATGTGCCGCTGGTGTGTGGGTACGTTCAACAGGTGATTGACACTTAGTGTCTACCCAGAAAAGACGAAACCACACATGGGCAATTTTAATGCGCGAGCGTTAAAAATACCCGACATCGGTAGCGTCGAACAAACGAACGCAAAGAATAAATGTCAGGGTTCAAACAGAAACAAACCCGAGCATTCTACGTGGCAATGAAGCTTCTGTACCACAGAGCTACGCCGGGTCTCGGAACTGCTTTTCAAATAGATGCTATTATTCCTGAAACGGCAATAGCGGTTGCAGTGCTGCCTACCCAACTTTATAAACATTACATGTGTACTCCTTCGATACAGCTGTCACGTCGGGTTAACGTCGATTGTGGTTAGTTTCCATGCACTGAAGTTTATTTGTGTAGCAGTGACCAGGGCCGACATCTTCGCGAGCATTAGCGCTTCATATCAGCTTCCGGTGTTGCTAATACCCATGTTCCAGACGGCATCGTGGCGCCAGTGCGAACAACTGGTTATATAAACATCTGCAACTCTTCAACATATATCTGTGCGTGCAAATTTCGTACATATATTTAGCGACATTTCATGACGTGTTGCTCAATGAAAAAATTCTTACACGGTCAGCTTCTCTCCACATGGTTCGCATAACATCGATTCCCAGGTACGTGAGATCTGCCGAGTTTTCTATCTATCTATCTATCTATCTATCTATCTATCTATCTATCTATCTATCTATCTATCTATCTATCTATCTATCTATCTATCTATCTATCCAACTATCTATCTATCTATCTATCTATCCAACTATCTATCTATCTATCTATCTTTCTATCATTCGTTCTTTCGCATTTCTGCATCCTTCCTCCTTGCCGGGAACCAAAGTGCTTTCCACGTGCTCAGAATCACAGCACAAGGACGATGCTTTCGTACTCTGGGGGTGCTGACACCCCCTGTAAAGTTGTTTGCTTTGCGCGGCGCACGTGTCTCGCCCAAAAACCACATTTCGGGGTACAACGACCGGGCGGTAGATGACGTTATGTTCGCGTTGAGCACCGCTATCATCATCATCCTAGTTACAGTGGTAGCGCCGGTGGTGACCCCTGGTGGAAATCAAGACTTGGTGGCGGGCCAGAGTTGAGCGAGTCTCTTCGGCGCGTGGCGGTGGCCGCGAACGGTTGTCACTAGCGTGGGTCCTCGGCGCGTGGTACCATAGCCCACGCGTCGGGGGTCTTCGTGGTAAGTGAAGCCTTGGCAACACCGCCTTGGGTGTGTTATTGTGTTTGTCATGTTAATGTGTTTGACGTGTTATTGTGGTTGTCATGTTATTGTGTGTTTGTCATGTTATTGTGATGTTATGGAGTGTATGGGCATATTGGGTGCGGATGTCTTAGCGGGTTAACTACAATTGATGTATCAAGTGGACGGACGATATCGTCGTCAAAAAGTAGTTAATGAAATGTATGTATGTTGTTTGGTTTGTACCGACGTGCCTACCGTGTCCGTTCACTACAAGAGCAGATCGTGGCGCTCACTCGCCATTTCAAGATTCCGTAGTACCCAGGCAAAAATGCAAAGTGGCAACGTGAAATGACAGGTGACCACGATTACGAATGCCTTTGCCTTATTAGAAACTCATCGTCAGCGACAAACCCACAATTGACACAGCACCAATTGTTGACGAGAGACACATAAGCATAGCGGTGTGACCGGTGCACCTTCAACAGCCGCATTGCTCCGCCCTTGGAGCTACCGTTTCAGATGCGGAAGCATCTTATACTCGCGCCTTGTAGTGCGCCGCCCGCGCCGTCCGCACCGCTTCTCGAACATTCGACAGCTGACGCGCGCGCATGCGCCGTCGCCCACCATCTGTGCCGCGCGCGCTTCTCCTTCGAGAACATTCGACAGCTGACAGCGCATGCGCCGTCGCGCCGTCGCCATCTGTGCCGCACGCGCGCTTTTCCTTCGAGAACATTCAACAGCTGACAGTGCATGCGCCGTCGCGCTGTATATATACTCAAGGTCGGCGCTCGCTTGCTCAGTTGCCGCTCGTCGGTTGGTTTGTACGGCACGTCGACGTCCAAGGTCACGGTGAAATGAATTCCAACGAATCCACAAACACAATGATCGACGTCCCTTCGACCAGCGCCGTCCTTTCGCATACGTGTGTACGTGTTCACTCATTTAACACCCCCTCCTACAACCACGTTAACCAATTTAACCATCGACACAAGTAAGTCGCAATTTAACACCCCATTTCACAACCACGTTAACCAATTTAGCCATCGACCCAAGTAAGTCGCACTTTAACACCCCGTTAACCAATTATATGCTCCGCATCCTCCTCAGTGTTCCCCCGAGGGAAGCTGCGGGCAATTTTTTTTCCCTCTTGCGCACAAACCTACAACCTTATCAACGCTTGAGCCAATACATGCTTCGTTCTAAAAGCATACAGTTATACGTTACTTAAATATTGAACAAAAATATGAAATTTTAGGGAAATGCTGATAATGAATTCTCGAAG
Organism: Rhipicephalus annulatus; assembly: GCA_013436015.1. Lineage (NCBI taxonomy): Eukaryota > Metazoa > Arthropoda > Arachnida > Ixodida > Ixodidae > Rhipicephalus > Rhipicephalus annulatus. Next base: position 14,032 of record WOVY01010862.1, on the reverse strand, counting down.
TAACGCCACGAGAAATTGCGACGCGGACTCGCAGTGGTCGTACTCAGTGCAAGGACCCGCCCCATAAATTGTGAAAAGGAGAGATGTAGAGGGCACTGTCAGTGTTCCTTGCAGCATTTGGCCACAAGGAGGCACTACTGTCCACCGAGCGTGCATATGGTTTTTTTTGGGTGGGGGGGGGGGGAGGAAATAAAGTTCTTTTGATGTCACTTGCCAGCAGTCCGGCTCGTTTCTCGGCTCCCAGGCTGAACATTTCTCGCCCTCATTTTCCAACTAGTTTATTGTATTTGTCATTGCTAGCAGTTAAACTCTTGTTCCAAACAATAGACCTCACTCCCGCTTCAAGCTTTTGTTGCTCGTCCCTATAAAACAACCCCACACCTACACATTAACGCTTTCACCTAGAAGTGTTTTAAACGCTTGAGAGTAGATAAATATTTAACTTCCCTGCATCAACTCTGATTTGAAGTGCCTATATACGTACCGCAGTAGAGTCACGGTCGTGTCGCGGATGTTGCTGAAGATGTCATTGACCTGCCTCATTTCGGGATAGCCAAGCGACGCATGCGCCCTCTGCAAGAAGAGTTGCCGCCGGAAGCGGCTCTCGGCGAGGGCGTAGCAGTCGGTTCGCAGCCGCCGTCATGGCGCTGCCGTACGAAGCGATGCTGCCGTCGAGCGAGGTCATCACCGAAAATTGCTGGGCGAACCACCAGCCGAGTGTGTACAGCATGTCCATGTTGCTGCATGATGCGTGAATAGAAGCCATTCTTCAATTTCATTGTTTCTATAAGAATGTGACAGCGCTAAATAAGGAATGCGATCATGCAACCTTGCATCCTTTAGGTTACGTCCATGTTGATGCCATTTTGATGTGGTTTGCTTGACACTTATGTTATCATTCCCTCCGTGGTGATGCTAGATGCATATAAGAGACGTTCTTCTTCCTCGAAAATTTCAGTTGTGAGCAAAGGGCATGTCCTATATTTGCCATCTTCTTGTATTCATTCTAGGACTGTCTCTGCATCGTTATCAAGCCATGAAAACTTGACCACAAATATGTCATTATTCTGCGTATAACATGTCGCCGAGGCCACTTGCTGCAGAAGGCGAATGCATTCATTCATGACGTGGCTGAAGAACATGTCTGTAGAATTCATACGCAGATGCACATACAGTAGAATCTCGATAGGTGGAGACTTTAGGGATCAAAAAATTGTGTGCGTTTAAAGGGTCCCTGCGGAAGTCGCGGGTTTGATCCTTGGTTTGGTGGTCACATTTAGATGTAGGCAAAAGGTTGGAGGCCAGCGTAGTCCGCAATGTCAGTGCATATTAACACCAGACTCTCAAAATTACCGGAGCCATCAACCATAACGCGGTGTACGTTGTGATATAAAACCTCTATGTTAATTAAATAAAGGCTCACTTCAGCACTTTTGCAAGTTACCATCAAAAATGGCTTCTTTAGAAGAGTTCATTGCCTCACAGATTAACCACCACCAAAAAAATCTATAAATGCAGTGCCAGGGCTGGCAGAGTTGTGTGAAACAAGAGTGACTTGTTATCTTCAAAGAAGAAGAACAAAACTTTATTTATGTAGAAGACTGTGTTGCCGCTAAAAGAGGGTGACGGCACCTGGTCGGGATTATATTCCAAGGCACCGCTGGCTCTCGTCATTATTTTAACCGTCCTGAAGGCGCGGGATAATTTTAGTGTGATAGCAAGTGCACACGCTGGCACGTCTCCGTGGTGTTCGCGGTAACTACGCAGTCCAAAAGTGTAAAAACTTAAGCTAGTTCGCATGGCTTCATCGTAAAAAGACTCATCTTTCAATGGCTACCTGGAAAAGCGTTGCAGGGATCACTTGAAGGATGCTAACATTTTGGTCCCTCGAGTTCCACCTATCCAATCTCTTTACTGTACTTGCATCTGTGTATGATTTCCACAGACATGTTCGGCAGCCATGCAATGAATGAATGGGGAAATTAATTCGTTTCCTAAGAAAAGGTGTCTCGGTTACATGTTATACATAGAATAATCGCACACTTGTGATCAAGTGTTCTTGCCCTTTTTCATAAACAGAGGTGTTTATTCAGCGTGACTACGCAGCTCGTGATGCTCCATTGAGCGAATGACCTGAAATTTGCATACATTGCGTGTTCAATTAAAAGTATAGCATCACTTGTGTACTTCGAGAAATATTTGCTGATTCCTGGTCACGTGTGGTGCTAAGATGGTTAGACTGCGTGTTCTCAATAGCCTCGAATGCTCTCCGGCACTCTATTTTGACCGTGGTGAAAAAGTGTTCCAGAGACCCTTTAAGCATCATGTATACTGATAAGTTAACAATCGTTGAGTACCGAAGCAAATATACTATAGGCATCATACTAACTGCAGTTCAGTGTAAGTGATATCTGTTTCCTTAGAGTCTTCTGTGTCAGCTTTCGACAGGTTGTCGAGAAGCCACTTTTTCATGACGTGAAGACGCTGCGACTTGTTCTGTAGGGGATTCAAAATGTTTTTTATCAATTTGAACTTTTCTAATATTTTATGATATCAATTTAGACTTCATACAGAACACGATAGCGACGGAAACGGCAAAAGCCTTTCGAAGCTGTCTATATGATTGCTATCTCAATAAAAAAAGTGCATATGCACCATCCTGATCAGGGGACTTTCGCGAACCTGAATTGCGCGAGGATTTCAACCATGGTTCGAGAGAGGCTGATGTCGTCGACCAGGATGTAATCTTCTATCGTAAACTGGTGAGGTTGCAGAAGCTCGTTCAGGAAACCCAGCCACGTTTTGCTGTTGTGGCTGGTTGTGAACAGCGTTGTCGAGCCTATTGACACCAGGATCTCCGTCAGAGCTCCCGCTTGTATTCTGTCCCTGAGCCAATGAGAAATGATATAGCCAGTTCCCAAATAATCAAACACAAAAATACATCTGTTCGCCATGATATTCGATTTTGTTCACTACGACAATTTGTCTAGTGCGGCCGCAGCTGCGCAAATGGTACGACGCTTGTAAATAAAGGACACTTCGTGAATTTCAAAATTGCGTTCCGTGAAGGCCTAAGCCATTTAAGCTGTGTTGGTCAGAATATAGAATTCGATGCACGCCTCCATTATTGTATTTGACTTCATGAATGAGTCAAAGTGATGGTTTGACGTCATAAATGATTCGTTCGAAACTTATTATTCTGAGCCAGCCACCTCGGCGTAAAGGGGACCCACATCGAGAGGAGCAAATTGCGCAAACTTTTGAATTTACAAAGTAGCGCAGCGGAGTGCCGTACTCGAATTCTGGCGGCTCGATAACAGCGTGCATGTTCTTTTCCAGCTTTAGCAACTTTTCGATGTCACAAGGGCACAAAAGAAGTGAATCACAAAGACTGCAACTCGGAGTGGGATGACATAATAAGGCAAGCTTCTCACTCAGAGTGTTCAGCATCTCGATGCAGAGAAGAACATCGAAAAAATGAAGACAAGGCAAATAATCTTAGGCGTTTTAATCGCTCATTTGCCTTGTTATTGTTTTTGTGCGCAGTTCCCAGCTTAGAGGCATCAGGTAGGAAGGTCTACATGTGGGCTAGATGCTGTGGTTTTATGCGAAGGCGCTGGCAGTGCTGAGTAACGACGGCGCAAAAGTTTGCCGTTAGCAGATAGCGGATGTTGAGGGAATGGTGTCACCATGCGGCAAACGTTCGTTGGGGACAGCGTAGTGAGATAGTGTTTACGTGGTTTACGTGTCCAAGCTGGGACAGTGGCGCCACCTAAAGGAGGGTTAATAAGTTAAATAGAGTGAGAAAAAAAGAAAACGAAAATCTTTGCCTATGCCACTGCGCGAACCATTATCACAAGTTTATTTTAGTTATAATAAAATAAATGAATATGAATCACACACCAAACGCGAAAACATTTAGGTTGCCAATTTGTTTACATCGATCTTGTAGTTAGGCCTAGAGGCGTTCTAAATGGGAAGCTATCTAAAAAACTACGCCAACTTATCCGTAATACTCGGTCATCGAAGCTAACTGAAGGCAAGCGCAGCCACTTTAAACAGTCGTTTGCAGTGAACAAAGTTAATCTCTCAACCACTACACCAAAATCACTTCGTAGCGGGCGTCCGAGAGCGCCTCCATCTTGTATGTACACTACGCACACGTACGCTACCACGGTAATATTAGAGAGTTATAATATACCGGGCTTACAGGATTAACGGGTGTACCGTGATACCGGAATCGAAGTGCCAATGCGCAGATACGCACGCCACCCGTACCGCTTCGCGTACGCGCGATATTTTTCAGGATTCACGTTACCGTTGCAGCGTAGGTGTACGTGTTGTGTACGTGAACATGGCAGCGCTCTCGGACGCCCACTTCGAAGTGATTTTGGCGTAGTTGTTGAAAGATACACCTTGTTCGCAGCAAACGACTGTTCAAAGTGGCTGCGCTTGCCTTCAGTTAGCTTCGATGACCGAGTATTACGGATAAGTTGGCGTAGTTTTTTAGATAGCTTCCTATTTAGAACGCCTTTAGGCCTAACTACAAGATCGATGTAAACAAATCGGCAACATAGATTTTTTCGCGTTTGGTGCGTGGTTCATATTTATTTACTTTGATTATCCCTAAAATAAACTTCTAACAATGCTTCGCGAAGTGGCATAGGCAAACATTCTCGTTTTCTTTTCATTTTCAATGTTTAATTTATTAACCATCTAATAGTGTGGGCCACCATCCCAGCTAGGGCACGTAAACCACGTAAACGCTATCCCGCTAAGCTATGAGACGTTGCCCACAACGAACGTTTGCTGCACGGTAACGCCATTCCCTCAACCTATACGCTGTGACGCTAACGCTAAATTATAACTGTCTATTAAATCTGTAATATTGCGCACATATGGTAAGCGGTACGGCTAACGTAGGTATCTGCGCACGCGCACTTCGATCCCGCTATCACGGTACGCTCGAAATCCCGGTGTGTCCGGCATACTACAACTGTGTATTCTTTAGCCTTTCTCGTACCAGGACACATGCGCTCGGCAGTGATGAGAAAGTGTGGCCAAACCACTGCGCGTTCGGTCTTAATTTGCAAGAAAGGGCGAGTGGTTGCAAAGCCACGGAACCCTGCTCTTCTTTTCTTCGGAGGGAGGGAGCACTTGTGATTGGCGAGGAGAGTGTGACGTAATGCTGCACGCCATTAGTGAAAATGGACGCTTTCCGAACACCAGTTACGAGTGAGGAAGACAAATTCTTGCTTGTGGTAGTGACCGAGTCTTTCCGTACGAAGCCGGATTCATCATACCTCGCAAGTCGGTACAGGCCTCGAAAACATAGGATGCGTTGAGAAGCTTCATTGCCTTCGTATCAGTGCCGCCCCATGGTTACACTGGTAACAATTCGTATTGTTCTTATGAATGTTCTATACCAATAAGTCATGTGCGTTGAAATTGAAGTCGATTGTTTTTAGGAAGCATTTGTTTGGTCAGGAAGGAGCATGAAGATCAAATGAAATGAAAGAGTGCCGAATAATACCTGCTCTTGTTTCTTATTTATATGACTACGAAAAAAACGCTGAAAAACGATGTCAGTCTGCAACTAGCGCACGCCAGGTGGCTCGGCAACGTTTTACAACGAACATAAGCTCACTTCGCTGGGCCATTCTACTGTGAACAAGGCTACCATGCGTTAGCCGCAACATCAATATTTAATGTTTTAAACATGTTCATTTTGGCCCCACTTTTTCATTGCGGTTGTTATTCGTGCGTTAAATGTTTGGTATTGTTTCTCGGTGGGTGTGGCCATCTATTACTTTCTCTGATATGTTACCGCTATGAAACCTGATGGTCGTGAAGAGCCTTTCACATGTCTGCAAAGACATTTATAATTCGTTTAGACAGTAGTAACAGCATACCTTGCGTCGTTTGGCAGCCGCCTCAAGCTCATCTCGAACCAAAACGGTACGCCCCAGTTGATGAGCAGATCGAGCTTCACGTACACCGCGTGTTGGCTGTTGTCCGCCCGGTACTGGGGCCACGTCATGCATCAGCCCTTCATGAACGCCTTGAGTTGCGACACGCACTCCCATAGTAGAGTACCTAGTACTCTCAATCGCTACCCACTTCTTCTGAACACACAGATTTGTCTCGCCTACCTTAGTGTGAACCAAGGGACGGCTGTCAGCTCTCCCGTAGCGGAGTACCGAGTACTCTAAATCGTTAACCCCTTTCTGTTTACACACAGGTTTCAGGTTATATCTGCTACGGGATGGCTTCATGCTCTCCCATAGTAGAGTATCAAGTGCTCAAAATTGTTAACCACTTTTTATAAACGCACAGGTTCATTTAACTAATTCGTTTACAAAATGTGGCGGTTTAGCCATCTTACCATTGAGAAATAGGACCTTACTCCACATGCTCTGAGAGTGCCATTCGGTACGCGGCACCGATTCAGCATCGTCTAGCAAGTGGGACTCCGCTTTCCTCTGTACTAACATGACATCACACCTTTGGGCTGTCCAGAGGGCCTACGTTGTGGTGCTAGGTCTCGGCCTTACTGTAACATCGTGGGAGCAGCCCACCATGTGTTAGAAAGCATGCCTTCGGACTTTCAGAATAAACTTTTCTCTCCCGAACCAAACCAATCTCGATAATGAGTAAGCGCTAATGAACGGATCACTTATTCCAAGGGCCTCAAACGCGCGGTCCACATGTGACCTTAGCTTCGCACGGAATGAAGTTGTGCCACTTGTGGGGTCTGAAGGGAGATCGCCGCGCTCTCTGAATGCACGATACAATCACAGCACGTGCGGTCGAGAAAAGCAAGCAGGCATGTAATTATATATTTATTTTACAAACGGCGATATCACTAGCCGAGTCTATTGTATCACTAGTAACGCGGTAAAAAAATGACCTTATACCATACGTCTGTGCAAACACAAACATAAACACGGTGCAATGTGAATACGGCGTCATCGAACATATAAATCGATGGGTTTGGTAAAACGTAAGAGCCATGTTAGATGCATGTGATATCGATGCATAAGCTATAGGGGTCACTTAACTGACAAAATAAATGATGAACGTTTATTGAATGGATTCATTTAAAGAATAAGTGCTTTTCTTTTGAGCAGCAGGTGCCGTAGCGGTAGCTTGTGACGCATATCTTAGCCGAGCGCTTGTTTTCACGTGGCCTCCAGGATCCGCTTCGGCAGTGCGCACCACACAGATTAAGCTGAGGAATACATGAAGGCACAGAAGCGTTGACGTGTGAGTGCCACTTCCAGACACCTAAGTGAAGGATTAGGGTTTTAAGTGCGAGGAGCTTTAATGGCACGGCCTGTCCATTGTCTTGCACTTGTGGCGTGGTCACGCTCAAAATAAAGCGGTACATATACCAGCCCTGAAAGAAATCTAGCAATGGCAATAGCATAATCAAATAAATTAACAAAGTATAATGTAATACAATCGACAAAAATAACCAAGAACTAATCGCACTTGAAGTCGTTTAATCCATTTCAGAAACATACGGTCGACTCGCGCCACACGAGATGGCACCACTGCCTCGCCAAGCGCGTGATTGCTCCTCCCACAGACACCTTTCCGGCGCCGCATCTAAAGAAGAAACAACCTGGCTGAACTCGCTGCACACAGCAGGTATCTCAAATGCCAAAGCAAACATAGAGTCCATGACGCGCTGCAGAGAAGCAGGGTACATGTCGTACATGGAGTTATCTGATTTCCCTAGCAAGATTCTGCTTACGCTGAAAACGCTACGTGGTTACCTCAAATATTGACGCGATTGACGGTTTGTTAGACGAAGTAATGCAAACTGTGCGAAGAGGCATCGCTGGATACCCGCGCTACGGACTTTCTTAGGTTTCACTGTATCAGGCACAGGATTTGAAACTACCACAATCACTCCATATATTTGAACCTGAAAGTGTGTTATGCAGGGAAGCACCAAATTTTCGATGACGTACTTTTGTCACGGAAATGACGTCGAAAAAGTATGCACGATCAAAAAGCAAGCAAAAATAGATACGCATACATATACTGTGAGTGACGCCGACGTCGAAGCCGACGGCAAAATTCAGCCGGAAATGTCAGCATAATTGCTATCACAATAAAAGTCCCGTCAACAGAAGTCGAACCAATGACTTTCGGCCAGCGAAAATTTATTATTAGGCGCCAATGTGGGTGCGCTCCCGTTGAACGGTGCTTTAGCAATCATACATCAAGGCACAATGCACAGGTCCTATTATATCATTGTACAGTAAAAAATTTACTTCTTTTGAAAACGAAACGTTGGGCGAGTTTGTATGGCACAATGGACTTCAACTACTTTTGCAAGAACAAGCTGCACTTTCCTGTTATACCGATTCATATGACGAAATTATAAACAGTACTTCTTTTTTACCTTCTCGCTTGCTCTTAGACTCCAGGTACTGTGCGCCCCGCCTCATCCACCTTGGCATCATCTTCGAGGCAGTGTCGGTGATCAGGCCGTTCTCCCACTTAATCGCACCGCACACGTGTGCCTCAATGTCGTCGCAAGGTTCGACGCTCGTGTTGAGGCGGTTGATGACCTCGCTCACCAGATGCTGGCAACCGGCGCTGTTGCAAGGTGATTCGTTCCTGGGCATCTGGGCTATCGAAGGTCGGTGCCTGAACAGCAGCAGCACTACCGCGATGGCGATCAGAATGACGGCGACAACGCCACACGCGACAAGCGCATTCCGTGGAGCTTCGGTGCGTAGCCTGCTCACCTTTGTTTGGGGGGCACCTTCTATTGCCTGCGTAGGCATTAGAGAGACCATTGACCACGCATTAGGTTTGCGGAGAAAACACAACCTGCGGATAGGAGACACTGTTATGAACAGGTCAGGCAAATATTGTCGTTGTTCGCGCAAAAGAGTTCAAAAGTGGATCGCGAAACTGCTATTTTCCTTAGCGTCCTCTTTTCATAGATAGGCATGTGCTCATTCTATTCAGAGCAGCTTTTCGACGTCAAACAAACAGATTACTCAACAACCGACAGAATGATTCGTGTTTCATCACGTGTACTCAATGACATGACGCGCGATGAGGCTATTTTATTTCACGTGCCATCCCTCCCAGTCCAGCATCCCGAGACATGATGAGGGAACAGACAAAACACATGTTGTGTTCGACAAATCTCAGTATTTACTGTAATTCTCGGCAGATTACGAGAATTTTTGCGGTAATCGCTTCATTTTTAAATCAACTCTAATGTTGCGGTCATATTATAACTACTTTGAAAACTGGTGTAGGACACCTTTAATGGTAACCGGGAAACCAACCGCATTTTGCAATATCTGCACGCCTTTGCAAATGTCCTGCCATTCTATCTTTATTATAATATCCACCACCAAGTCAGCAAATGTCATGGTTACGATGTGGAGCTTCCCTTTTAACGTGTGTAGTTCTACGGTACCAATAGATGAGCGTCGGGTGTCGTGCACACCTTGACCACATGACGCCATCGGTGCTGATTTCTCTACACTAAATAGAGTGTCAACATACCGAATTAAGCAATAATCCTGACTCCCTGGACACTATTCTGGATCGTACCTGCTCCCTCGATGGAAACCACAGTTTCAGTACTATATTTAGCTTATCCTTAGACTCCATCACCAATTCTTACGAACTGTGCTAAGCTCTTGCTCAATCCATCGGCTTCTTCTGCACAAACTCTTACATGCCACTTTGTCATAATTTGGGGTTTAATCAGGTCTATCATATTAAACGTCAGGCTAAACGGGGTTGATACGAATGGTACATTTTCAAGAACGTGCTCTTATTGGCACGTATACTTATAGAGCAGATGCGCACATCAAGAAGCACAGAGTACAAACGTAGTCCTAGCAAGAAATAATTGTTTCGTAATGCCCAGTCCTAATGCGTGCCGGCAAGGTGTGGAGACAAGCCTACGAACGGACGACGTTCGGAGACCATGTTTTATAAAGCCGGGAACCAACCAGCCCTCTTTAGTCTCCTAATATTAATATGAATGCGTGCGCACCACTTTTACAATACCTTATTTGGTGCTCTCAATGAAGTCCTGACACCTGTATCTTGCTCAACGAAAGCGGGGTTTATCCCTTAAAAATATAACGAAATCAAGGAGGTGTATCCTGCCTGGAATACACACCAACAACTTAGTGCTGCCATGATGACAATAACCAGAGTCGTTATGCTGCGCTTAAATGCTAATCGCTTTTGCATCGACGCTTATCCACAAACCCCCCAGAAATAATTTTGAGCAAATCGTTAATTTCTAATCCACCATCTGCTTTCAGAATGCAACAAAATGGCGACTATCGTCATCTTCCCCACTTTTCACATGTGAGTCAACTACTCTTCAATTCATACCTGTACTTCTTGCCTTCGGCAGTTTACAACTCGCTAAAAAGCCGGTGAGCAAATGCAACTCTATAAACTTCCCTTGACGCCAAAATAAACAGAAAACGGCACCGGCGGTAGACGTACCAGGGAGTGCATTCGTTTCAACACCTCCTCGCTCAGCATGGTCTGTCCCGACGAAGCCCTCTGATGTGTCGCGTTGAGGCTCGACTCGTACGGGCTGCTATTGGCTGCACTGGAAATGCTCGCTCGTGTTCCCTGTAGTCTCGACAGACGCACACTTTCGACACTATCCTTGGTCTTGCCTTCATCCTCAGACTTTTTCTCGGTACTTTCAAATGAAACTGGCGTGCGGGGCGGCTCGTTGAGGTCGCGAGCTGCCATGCCACTGGCCTTTGCTGCCGGCTTCATCGGCGTCTTGGCACTCTTCGCGCCACCACCGACTCCACGATGGTGGTGTGGAAGGATGATGCGAGGAGCATACCTGCTGCACGTTGTAGAGGCAGGCACGGTGCCGTTCTGTGCTCTCGCGGGGCTACGTACGGGGCTAGCAGATGAAGCAGGGCCAGCGATGCTCCTGCTTCTCCCGACAGCCGCGTCAGGAGGAGGCTTGGTGTCTGACGGCGACTTGGTGTCCTTTGATCCAGGTACGCGTTGGCGCCGGGATGCGAGATCGCGTCTGCTCACCGTCGATGCGGTTTGTGGGACGACCACGTCCGAAGATTGGCGATTGCCGCGACATGAGGCTCGGGGATGAGCCCGTGATGACCACACATGCGGCTGGCGACAAGTCGGGCTTGGAAGCGATGCCCTCGGTGGGTTCAATTCGGGGCATACTTCACTCGCGTTTCTCTGCGTGCTATCGGCGATAGAGTCGACACAAAAAGAGGCATTTGCGGGGTAGCGTTTCTTCAGCAGTGCGGAACGAACGACCACACGTTAGAGCACACGAACTTCTGTATCATCGCCTTCGCGATTGAGAATAAAGGCACGTGAAGTAACGTGAACATAGGGGCAGAACAGGTTTTTTTATCATTCTTTTGGAGAGAGGAAACAATCAGCCGCTTCTTTCTGGCATGTCACTATTTCAGGATCCCGACAAATAAAATGATATAGCACCACCTCTACGAAGGCTGGACCAGAAAGTAACTGAACTAGTTGTTCTTTCGTTCGGGGCCAATACTCAGGATAGAGCCACGGGATGTTTTCTTCGTAATTGAGGATTTATCACTTAGACAAAACGAAAATTGGCGTGCTAAATTTGGCAGGCAATAACTCGCTATTCAGATCAATACATGTGAACTGTCGCATCCAGTAACGTTACCACGTTGGACTTAAAGAGAAAATTCACTTACTAATTGGCAAATCTTCTGCAATGCGTATGAGCCATTAGAAAGTTTGTATCTGGTTACCCCAGCAGCTTACGTACATTCGACGTTGTGGCGGTGGTACTGAGCATGCACGCATTGCCAAGCACATACCTCGTAAGGTCGCCGGGGATGCGCGTACGCACTGCCATAACATCGGTGCATACACTTACCTAGTGGAGATTAGCTGCTTGCAGCTAGGGACGTCGATTTCTCGTCTATTAAGAGGTCGTAGTGCCCACTTTAGTTTGCCAGCTCCGAACTGATGCGTTTATGGGCTTCCGACCCATGTCTATAAGCTTCCACTGCCAATCATTCGTGTCGATTCGGCAGATTTTTCAAAAGCCATACTCAAATAATCGGTGCTGTTGGCTGAGCGAGTGGAACTCCGGAAACCTCGGAGGGCATAAATTATGGTTCTGTTCGTTACTGTTTTTTTTTCATCTATCGCTAGCACCCCGTAGCGGGGCTCTAGTGGCTAAGGTACTCGGCTTCTGACCCGCAAGTCGCGAGATCGATACCCGGCTGCGGCGGCTGCATTTTCGATGGAGGCGAAAATGCTGTAGGCCTGTGCGTTCAGATTCGGATGCACAATAAAGAATGCCAGGTGGTCAAAATTTTCGGAGCCCTCCACTACAGCGTCTCTTATATGGTGGTTTTGAGACGTTAAACCCCCATATCAATCAATCTATCTATCGCTAGCGTAACTTGGCATGCCGTAAGGTTCGGCTCACGCTACACTTTTGCGAATAGACTATAGTATGCAAATGAGCCTGCACAGCCACCAATATTGAACGGCACAGAAGAAAAGACGACGCCAGTCACATCACCGCAATTCAGTTCTGCACGTGTATGTTGTTGTACGGCTACAGCGCGGTGTGCAGTCGCAACTATGTTGGCTAGAACCGGTATTTCAACTTCGACACGTAGACAATTTTCTTCTCGGGTTGAGGACGTTGCTTTATCTTTAATGAATTTTTCATTGGAAACACATTTATTGCCAGCCACCATATATGCTTGGGAATGATGAACAGTGGGAGGTCCCACTGCTAAGTTCGGTCCCGGATGCGCCACTCTGACCCGTCCAGCTTGCCGGAAACGCCGCCAGAACCCGGGGCTAAATTTAGACAGGAACCTGGTACCCAAAGTGCAGGACCCAATGAAAGTATTTCTCTCTTAACAATTGGGTGAAAACACAAACCGGAGACCTAGTGTGATAATGAGCGTGAAAAGAGGAAGTGCCTATGACAGGCTGGCCGACGTTTCGATAGGAAGGCATATCTTTGACAAAGGCACCATGTCATCCTCGGCATGTTGGTTTTAATGTGGTTAGTAGTGACGTCATGTTCTGGCGGTGGTCAGAGTTATTCAATCATACGAGTTGCCAAACTCTTCTTAGGCTCCATGTATCAAAATCCGAACAAAACATTGACTGAAACAGCGGAAGTGGGTAGATTGTACCGTCATATCTTGACAACGAAACTAACTAGGAAGCGCAATATTTCGTGTTTTCGCGTTATTGCGGGCGCCGCCGCATTCTTCCAAAGAGCATGGCAGCGCCTAGAGTTTGTTCTTAGGTGAGTTGGTGCCCAAGGGTGCTGCACATGTTACTTTGTCGCAGTGGTGGAGACGCAATAAAGGACAGAGGAGCTGCTTGTTCTCTTGATGTTGTGTCAATTTTCATGGTTTCCGCATTGCGCTAGAAGTAATGTGACTATACGCGGCATGTTCGCGTGGTAGGTACACAGCTAGCACAGCGTAATGAATTGTGCAGTGAAGTCGATAATTTCACAGATTCATGTGGCGAGCCTACGATGTTTACATTTCGGCAAATTAGTGAGCGGTAAAGGATGATGCAAGCGGGATGCAGAGTTGATCCGGCTGGATCCAACCTGTGAGTCTGTCTACGTAGCAGACAACATCGCCCGAGCAGCTAACGTCGGTGCCGTTGGAAAGACTCTACGAACATGTCACCTGAAGAGAAAAAAAACCGCTTGCCAGTGCTAGTTGCAAGTAAATAGCAATGTTCAAGTTTCTTTTTTTTTGTCATCGTGCTTCATAATGATATAGTGTCCCAGCCGGTGTCTCATTGATTTCGCAATTAGGGAAATTCGACCGCTGCGTGCAAGACAAAGTGGCAAATTCCGCGGTAAGTACTGATCGGTAATGTTGTGCTTTGGTTTGCACTCTACCGTATCTGCGGCTTGTTTGTGCGGCCATCCTCTCGTCGTGTTAGTGAGACACATTGTTAACCGAAGAGTGGAACAGTTAAAAAGATTCGT
>WOVY01010861.1:0-129908 GCA_013436015.1 Rhipicephalus annulatus | reverse complement strand
TTTTTTTTGCTACCGAAAATATGGTCGGGCCTGCTCCAACAAATTTTCGCCAGTGTATTCCTCTCCCCTGATAACCCTCACACATAAGCTGAGGCGAAAAGCTATATATGCCACTGTCGTGAGTATTCAATAGTAAAATTTGTATTTCGCTCTTATGGATATTGGAACAACTTAAATTTGCTGGTAAAAGAAGTCTAAAACTATTCGAATGTACGATATAGCAATGTTGTGCGATTGAAATTACGTCATTCATAACATCCGTCGGCGCCGAATTTCGTCACACGGGCACCACTCGCTCTACAACTCATGTTGTAGGCGTGCACGTTAAAGAACCCCAGGTGGTCGAAATATCCGAAGCCCTTCACAACGGTGTCTCTCATAATCATAGTTTTGGGACGTTAAACCCCACATATCAATCAATCATCGCTCTACAACTCGGATGTGTTTAGGAAAAGTGTTCGACGATTACGACTACGACTTCGTACTCAACTATGGAGAGCCGTGCGTGTTTGGAACGAATTGTTTACGGATTTAGAGTATTTGATACTCAACTATGGCAGAGTGGAAAACCGTGTTAGGCGCAGTAACGAAAGAGGAATGCCAAAAGCCCGCGAGTGATCCTTGGCAAAAGGCGCACTATATTGTAGATTGCCAGCAGCGTTTTCATGTTCTTGGTACCTATTGAAAGCTCTGATAAGTACTCCAGACTTTCTTCTTCTCAGCTCGTTTTATTCTGTACCGTTTGGGATCACTTCTACAAGCCCCGCCGCGGTGGTCTAGTGGCTAAGGTACTCGGCTGCTAACCCGCAGGTCGCGAGTTCGAATCCCGGCTGTGGCGGCTGCATTTCCGATGAAGGTGGAAATTTTGTAGGCCGTGTATATCAGATTCGCGTGCACGGTAAAGAACCCCAGGTGGTCTAAATTTCCGGGGTCCTCCACTACGGCGTCTCTCATAATCATATGGTGGTTTTGGGACATAAACCCCACAAATTAATCAACTTCTTTTACAAGAAATACATCTGTCTACTATCTCAAGTACACCGACTTAGAGTAAAAGTACATGATGCTGTAGCGATAAACTCGAGAATAAAGAAAAAAACACTAAGAAGCCAAAAGAAGTACAAAAGTCAGCCTCATACATTTGACATTCAAGTTTTGCCTCACAACATCATGTCCCTCAGTACGTGGCGACTCACGCTATACAACTAAATGTGGAACGTAAGCACGATATCAAAGCAACTAGGACACAATGAAACATGTGGGATGTGACCACGTTAGTTACTGTGGTCACGACTATTGGCGCAGCGTTCTGTTAATGAATGTGCCTCAGCCTGAATAAAGCTGATGCACTGCACTTGTCTCATTAGTAGAAACAGCTTTTGTGAGTTCACGTTACATACAGCAAGTGACCTATTTCAATTCAAACTGTTTCGAAATGGCAAGATAATTGGATGCACTTCACGCTTCCGTGAAAATTTTCCCAGTTTCAGTATCTGCATACAGACAAATTCCACCAGGATTACGTCACGAAAAGGCGGTGGCGCTGTCTTGGCAGGCAAAAGATGCTGCGCGTGGTTGGATGCGAGTCGCATCTCACAACTTATCTTCGTTTGTTGGCGCACATCGCATCCCCCTCAGCGCTTATGGCGGAAGTTACGTGCGGATGTCGCTATAATTTTACCCATAATGTCGACAATTGGCCTACCTGTGTTTACAAACATGGAATGGGTCTATGGAAAGAAACGTCCCATACATACGTCTATTCCTGCAAATAAATCAGCTTTATGTGGTGCTTTTTTCCGTGGTCCTCTCTTGTGATGGTACTTTTCTTGCCTTAAATTTAGTTTGGAATGTACAAACAACTCGCCTAACAAAAAGTTCTCCATAACTGAAAATTAAACATTATGTATGACTGAGCATGCATGTCACAATACCCGACGAAACCTCTCCTGGACGTTGGCGTTTCCGACCTAAAACCAGCGACACAAATGTGTGCGTGTATTGGGACTTCAACCATCTGCATCATTTGAAAAGTGCTTGCCACAAAACATTGTTCCTCGGGAAAATTGTGTATGGCCGGGGACGGCTCACTGCTCTCCCTTAGTTGAGTGCGAAGTACTCGAAATCGTTGAAACATTTTTCTAAACACATGTCTGGGTAAATTTTTGCGAGCAGGACCTCATCAAGTGTGAGGCCCAAGGGACGGCTATACGCTCTCCCATAGTAGAGTACCTCTAGTACTCTAAATCATTACCCACTTTTTCTAAACACATGAACAAGAGCAATCGGTAGGCTGGCTCTTCAGCAGTGTGTATCCATTGAGCTTACTGCTCGGTAAAGAGGTCCACGGGACAGCTTTCAGCTCTCCCATAGTAGAGTACTAAGTACACTAAATCGTTAACCACTTTTTCTAAACACACACATTACATGCTCTCCCATAGTAGAGTACTAAGTACTCTAAATAGTGAAGTATTTTTTTTCTAAACACACATAAGACAGTGGATGGTTGAGTGCTTCGTCCTGCACATTGAGGCCCACGGGACGGCTTTAAGCTCTGCCATAGTAGAGTACCTTGTACTCTAAATCATTACCCAATTATCCTAAACACACATCTCTTGGGTTTTTAGGCCCCCGTGACGACTTTTATGCTCTCCCATAGCGCAGTACCAAGTACTTTAAATCGTTAACCACTTTTTTCTAAACGCAGCGCGTGAGCTGAACGTTCTTGTTCTAGTGGGTAGTGTGAAACTTGTCGCCCACAGGACGGCCTAGTGCCCTCCCATAGTAGAGTAACAAGTACTCGAAATCGATCACCAGTTTTATCCTAAACACATCTCTGTGGGAGAGACTGCACTGGTTTTGGGCGGCGCTGACATTTATTCTTATAGGTTGTATTCGACCGTAGCAAAGAGCGACCACGGCTGGTAAAGCAAGAGACCGCTTTCATGGACGCATGTGTTACCCAGCGTGCTCACCTGTCGTCGGCAGAATGATGATCACTGATAAGCTCGTGATGACTGCCAACAAGGTGAAGGACGTTCCCCAGAACACAGCCCTGCTGAGCAGGGGTCCCCTATAGGGAGAACAGTGAGAACGTGGTCGTTAGACGGCGCATTCGGCACACCTAGAAGCAATGTAGCTTCAACACATTGCGAAGGAGGCGTGAAGGTAGTTACGCTAGCTCAATTCCCTAGCGTTCTTGTCATGAACGGGATTTGGGAAGGATGGATGGATGGATGGATTGATATGGCTATACCCTTTAGATCGGGGGATGGCTAACGCCACCAAGAGGTAATACCTAGTGAACCAAAAACTAGAGTTATCGTTTTTTTTCTTTTAAATAGTGAGGTTGAGGATTGGTACTTTGCAGTGAAGGGTTCAATTTTCACTAGTGCCTTGACTTTAGCCACTAATCAGATAATCTGCTTCTAGTTAATTCTACCCGCTTAAAGTCTATTCTGCCCTACCTGTTCCCAAACCCTAGCACTTTGAAAACTCTGCGCCATCATCCTGAACTGTAAGGTGAAACAGAACATTATCTAGTTTTCGGTAGTTTCCTCCTCCTCTCCAGACGCACTGCATACCGTGTCTATCCCTTTGTATTTGACTCGATATGTCTTGGTTCGCAATACTCCCGTCCTGGCCTCAAACAGTAGCGAACTACCCCGAGTATTATCATTAATCCCTTCCTTGGCAATTTCCTGCTTTCAAGTTCGATAGATTTTTCGTGCGGAATTCTTAATCATGCCAATTCTCCACATGTCGGTCTCAGCTTCCTTCACCTTTTTCTTAACCGATAATCCTTTTTGGTTTGGCCCCCTGCTTTTTTCTAAGTAATTACCCGTCAATCTTATAGTTCGCTTCCTCCGTTTTGTATCGACATTCTTCACGTACAAGTAGCTGAAACCTTCCTAGCCCAACGCTCCTCCCTCATTTCTCTCAATCGCTTCTCAAATTTTATCTTGCTGCTAGCTTCCCTGCCCTCAAATGATATCCATCCCATATCACCTTGTACTCCCTGATTTGGTGTATTCCCGTTAGCTCCTAAGGCAAGTCTACCTATTCCACGTTGCTTAATTTCTAATCTTGATTGAGCTTGTGATCTCATGCACAAGACCGCATTGCCGAACGTTAGACCAGGAACCATGACCCCTTTTTATATTCCTCTCACAACATCATACTTATTGTAATTCTACAGTGCCCTATTTTTCATCACTGCTGCATTCCTGTTACCTTTAGTCGTCACGTACATTTCGTGTCCCCTTAGGTAGTACTCGGTCCCATTGCTTATACATACGCCCAGGCATTGGTATTTACCTGTCATCTCTAGCATGACCTGCTGTATTTGCACTTAGCTCCATCTAGCGTCGGCAACAGCGGCTCCTACCGTAACTGAGGGGGCCCCGCCATGGTGGTCTAGTGGCCAAGGTACTCGGCTGCTGATTCGCAGGTCGTGGGTTCGAATCCCGGCTGTGGCGGGTGCATTTCCGATGGAGGCGGAAATGTTGTAGGCCCGTGTACTCAGATTTGGGTGCACGTTAAAGAACCCCTGGTGGTCGAAATTTCTGGAGCCCTCCACTACGGCGCGTCTCTCATAATCATATGGTGGTTTTGGAACGTTAAACCCCACAAATCAATCAATCAACCGTAACTCTGGAGGAAATATGCGAAAAAAATTATATCTGGCGACAAAAAGTAGTTATCAAAAACGGATGCCGGTTCTATTCAACAGAGACTTATTCAAAATTGTTACAAAGTTACAATGCCGCACTGCAAACAAGACGACTTCCCAGGGTTTCTAATATTTAATAATGAGGGCCCATGTATTTCCAATAGGTGGTGTTCAATTGCCCTTGAAAGCCACACATTTTTGAAGGGTAATACCGAAATCTCACTAAAATGTTCGAGCACTTCTCTGCTGAATAGCCGCCGGAGTCTATTTTGATAAGTAGCTTATTTCAAAATATATAATTTTTTTGTCTATTTTCTATCAGTTATGGTGCAATGCCATTGCCGCCGCCGAGAGAGGGCGCAACGTACAGATGTTCCCAAATTCTGGGAATGATTCCACGCTCAAAAAAAGGGGGAGGGGCGGGTGTGACTTTCTTTGACGGCAAGAGCATCGGAGTACCACTCTTGCCTCTCTTCCAAGAACCTGCAGGCTAGTGGTTACATCAAGTTTTTTCTAATTCAGTCGAGCCACTCAATAACAAAGGCCGTCAAGAACACAATTCTTGAGACAGCGAAGAAACCTGGCGTCCACAGCGAGATTCCATGAAGCTCAACGCAATTGCGCCGACGATGGTTATAGCGCGAGAACAGAACGACGACAAACAGACAAGACGGACAGTCTCCGTCGTTCTGTTCTTGCGCTATAACTTTCATGTCATATCGACTAGCCCAAACTGCCACACTTCTTAGTTGCATTTGCGCCCTCTAGACAGCGAAGCAAATGAAATAAAGAAACATTGCCGAAATAACGATTGATTCAGGTAATATTACACTACATTTTTTTCTAGTCCCACGAGGTAATTGAGAACGTAGTAGTTCGTGAATCGCAGCGCCACTCATTTGAAAAGTGGGCTTAATAATTCTGCCAGCTCGGCTGCTGACCCGCAGGTCGCGGGTTGAAATCCCGGCTTTGGCGGCTGCATTTCTGATGGAGGCGGAAATGTTGTAGGCCCGTGTACTCAGATTTGGGTGCGCGTTAAAGAACCCCTGGTGGTCGAAATTTCCGGAGCCCTCCACTACGGCGTCTCTCATAATCATATGGTGGTTTTGAGACGCTAAACCCCACAAATAAATCAATTAATGTTTCTGCCAACAAGCATCAGTGCCATCATTGCTGTGTACATGCAGTCGGACAACGCTGATAACAATGACACTGGTGAGGACGAGTGTGATAGCGACAAGTTCGACAAGACGCCATTCAATAGCACGAGTGATTTTGTGCTGAGGCCAACCAGAGCGTGCACGAAGAGTTCACCGACGACACGACGATCAAAAGCGCGAGCAAACAATATGAGATTGTGGACGAGAGTGAGGAAAGGAACAAAACGTAAGGGTGAATTCCATTGAGAGAGCAGCGACATGCTTCCGGAGAGGAGGTGAGAAGGAAACTAGGGGGCAGTAATACACCACGTGACAAAACATACGAAGCCCCGATATTGTATAAGGGGCAGCAGCAAAATATGCGTGATGTTTGTCAGTCGCGTGTTCGCCATTATCCCAATTCGTACGTTTGTGCAGCGACGCATTCACCCAACCTTGCTGCATGCTTCGTAGCCGTCATCGTCGCTACCGTCAGACTACACATAGTTGCTAGATTTGCGACCGAGTTCGTCGGTAGAAAAAAATACAAAGAATGAGACGTTCAATAGTCACGGGACTCGTCGTACTGCTCTTACTCCGCTTTTAAGGTGAGAACACTACTAGCTGCTCCTGCCTGCACCCGGAACGAATAAAGCGCACTCGCTCTACTACTGGATGCCAGTGCTCCTACACCTGTTAGACCACTGAAATACATTGACTCTGAAAAGAGCATTTTTGGCGTGCTTTTGAGTACTCGTGTTCTCTCAGCGGAATTCGCCGTAAGAGAAGGCAGATAAGTGCGCGCGAAGTTCTTGGTGCTTTTTTTATTCTTTTTATTCAAAAAAGACCTTACAGGCCCCAGAACAGGGCATTCGGTAGGGGGGGGGGGAAAGAATCGGAATGGTACAGACAGGTAACAAAGAGTTTACAGGCAGGATCAGTGCAAGAACAACAAAAAACTATATATATATATATATATATATATATATATATATATATATATATATATATATATATATATATTGCCACGTTCCATTTCCCAAGTTTTTGTTATCGTCCGAAAACACCGCATGATTCTCAGCGCAAACCGCGCCTGCAGTTTTCTAGAAGGTTCCGGACTGTAGTAGATCATTTTGATAAGATCACGCCCACTGTGCGAACGGTACAGATTGTTCTGGAAGCTACGCCACCGCCAGCGATAACGCTAGAACATTCGACGGCAAGAGTATAAATGCCGACGCGCTTCGCCGCTTGTGAGTTGTTGATCGAAGGCCGACGCTCCGTTCGCCGCTATCAGTCCGAGACTGCTATCTGTGCGAGACTGCTGCTGTAATTGGACTTTCAGTTTACCGGGCACAGGTTCGCCCAAATAAACAGTTAAATTCCAACACGAAGTCTCCTGTCTTCAGCCACGTCACGACCCCGTGACATCTGGTGGAGGTGCTGCTTCGTTCATGTACCGGACGCCCCCGTCAAGCCGTGAACCCAGCCCACGTCGCGGAGAAGACACCGACGCCAACCAGGAGCAGCGAACAAGCCGCCGACAGCAAGGGCTACCACCGGAGTACGGGCTTCTACCAGACAAGGCGCGGAAGACGAAGGCCATGACCGCGACTGCAGCGACCATGACAACCGCAGCGTCCCAGCCCACGATGGTCATGCATCAACCCAGGGAACCACCAATTTTCCATGGGTCATCGTTCGAAGACCCGGAGTTCTGGCTGGAGACATACGACCGTGTGGCCGCCCTCAACCACTGGGATCATGACGAAAAGCTGCGTCGTGTGTTCTTCTATTTGGAAGACACCGCAAGGACTTGGCTTGAAAATCGGGAGTCCACGCTCCGAACGTGGGATGTTTTCTGCGGCGCATTCCTGCAAACGTTCGCGAGCGTCGCTCGCAAAGAGAGGGCCGCTGCTTTATTAGAGACTCGGGTTCAACTACCAAATGAAAATGTCACCATTTTCACAGAAGAAATGACCCGACTATTCCGTCACGTTGACCCAGACATGCCTGAGGAGAAAAAAGTTCGTTTTCTTATGCGAGGGATCAAACAGGAGCTCTTCGCGGGACTGATGAGAAACCTGCCGAAAACCGTCCAAGAATTTGTAGCCGAAGCGACCACGATCGAAAAGACACTGGACATGCGCACTAGACAGTATAATCGTCGCCTGACTGCAGACTGCGCTGCTGCTCAAGCCAGTAACTCCGGAGACCTGCGTGAAACGATCCGAGCGATCGTGCGGGAAGAGCTGCGCAAGCTGTTGCCTTCGGCGCAGCCTCAACTGGATTCAATCGGTGACATTGTGCGAGAAGAAGTTCGGCAATCGCTTCAACTTCCCCACGCACCGCTGCCCGAGCCGGAAGCTATGAGCTACGCCGCTGCACTGCGCCACAACGCTCCTCCCCGTCCACGCCAAAACGCCGCCCCGTCGCACTTCCGTCGACAGACGCCACCGCCGCCACCACCCCCACCGACGTCATACCGTTCGCCAGCAGCCCAGCGCAGTGCACCGAGGAAGACTGACGTCTGGCGCACCCCTGATCATCGCCCGCTCTGCTACCACTGCGGCGAGGCCGGACACACATACCGCCGTTGCCAGTACCGACAGATGGGGCTACGTGGCTTCGCAGTCAATGCACCGCGTCCACAGCCAGGAGAACGACCACGTGACATCACCGACTACCTGACAGGAACTCGGTGGACACCACGAAGCCGTTCGCGTTCCCCGTCGCCCAGCCGCCGCACGTCACCGCACTACCGGCAGTACTCTGGCCCAACGCGGGGCCGGTCTCCTAGCCCGTATCCGGGAAACTAAGGGCAGCAACCGGTGGAGGTGCGGTTGCTGTGCGACGAACTACCGAAGATCCTCCGACGACGACGACGCCGCGACGGAGCTTTCCGAACACAACGCCAACCAGGCAAAGCTCTGACGGCGAAAGCTCAACCGAAGGTGGCCTGACGACGCAACATGGAAGCAGCAGAACAAGCCGATGCAGCCGTGACCCGACGCCACGCCCTAACTGTAATGCGAGACGGCGAACTAGCGACCTCGACGTTCTTATCGACGGCCACAGTGTGACCGCTCTCGTCGATACTGGAGCCGACTATTCTGTCATCAGTGGGTCGTTCGCCGCGAAGTTAAAGAAAGTTAGGACAGCTTGGAAAGGCCCTGAAATCCGCACAGCCGGAGGTCATCTCGTAACGCCTGCAGGAATCTGCACAGCGAGAGTCACCATTAACGGCCGTATTTATCCTACAGACTTCGTAGTCCTACAGCATTGCTCGAGAGATGTCATCCTTGGCATGGACTTTTTATGCCTCCATGGTGCTGTCATCAACCTAAAAACAAAGTCGATAACGTTATCCACAGAAGAAGCACTACCGCCGCGCACACCGTCAGGACACCATGCCTTGAATGTGCTGGAAGAACAAGTCACCATTCCGCCTCGCTCAAGCGTCATTATTTCAGTTGGCGCTCCTAAATCACCTGACTTGGAAGGCGTCGTTGAAGGCAGTCAGCATCTGTTGGTCACCCGAAATATTTGCGTCGCAAGAGGAATTGCAGAGCTGCGGGGAGGCAGAGCAACGGTTTTGCTCACGAATTTCAGCAATGAGTACAAACATGTGAACAAAGGAACAACGGTCGCATACATCGAAGAAATTGTCAAAGCCACCAGTGCTTTCGCCCTCGCCGATTCTGCGGAACCTGCTCAGAGGAACCAAGCCCATCCCATAGCTTTCGACGTCAATCCCAGACTTCCGAATGATAAGCAAGAACAGCTCAAGGCCCTGCTCCTGCAATACGAAGATTGCTTTTCGTCGTCATCGAAAATTCGGCAGACCCCAATCACGAAACATCGCATCATAACCGAAGAAAATGCCAGACCACTCCGTCAGAGTCCGTACAGGGTTTCGACGCGAGAACGTGAGGCCATGAAGAGACAAGTTGATGAAATGCTGCGGGATGACATTATCCAGCCGTCGAAGAGTCCATGGGCATCCCCCGTGGTGTTAGTGAAGACAAAGGATGGGACCCTACGTTTCTGCGTCGATTATCGCCGCCTGAACAAAATCACAAGAAACGACGTGTATCCCCTCCCACGAATAGACGACGCACTTGATCGGCTCCATAACGCCAAGTACTTTTCGTCAATGGACCTCAAGACTGGCTATTGGCAAATCGAAGTCGACGAAAGAGACCGAGAGAAGACGGCGTTTATAACACCGGACGGCCTCTTCGAGTTTAAGGTGATGCCCTTCGGCCTTTGCTCAGCGCCTGCAACGTTTCAACGCGTTATGGATACAGTACTGGCAGGATTGAAGTGGCAGACTTGCCTTGTGTACCTGGACGACGTCGTCGTGTTTTCCTCGAGTTTCGACGAGCATCTTCGGCGCCTTGAAGCTGTACTTCAAGCCATCAGGACTTCCGGACTCACACTGAAGCCAGAAAAGTGCAGATTTGCGTATGAGGAGCTCTTGTTTCTGGGGCACGTTATCAGCAAGTCTGGAGTTCGTCCCGATCCACGAAAAACAGCCGCCATCGCCGACTTCCCGCCGCCCACTGACAAGAAAGCCGTGCGCCGATTTCTGGGCCTGTGTGCCTATTATAGGCGGTTCGTGAAAAACTTCGCCCGCATCGCCGATCCTCTCACTAACCTTACCAAGGATGACGTGGAGTTTAAGTGGGAAGCGCCGCAGGAACACGCTTTCCAGGAGCTTAAACATCGCCTCCAGACGCCTCCGTTACTTGCCCATTTCGACGAATTCGCCGAGACAGAAATACATACTGACGCAAGCAGCGTAGGTCTTGGCGCCGTTCTTGTGCAGAGGGCTGACGGAATTGAAAGGGTTATTAGTTACGCCAGCCGATCGCTATCCAAAGCAGAAGCAAATTATTCCACAACAGAAAAGGAGTGCCTCGCCATCATCTGGGCTACGTCGAAATTTCGCCCCTACCTCTACGGCAGGCCCTTCAAAGTTGTGAGCGACCACCACGCATTGTGTTGGCTAGCCACCTTGAAGGACCCCTCAGGTCGCCTCGCACGATGGAGCCTGAGACTTCAAGAATATGACATTACTGTCATTTACAAGTCCGGCAAAAAACACTCCGACGCCGACTGTCTCTCTCGTGCGCCTGTCGACCAACCGCTACCCGACGACCCGGATGACGACTACTTCTTAGGAACGATAACTACCGACGACTTCGCTGAACGACAGAGGGCCGACCCGGAACTTAAGACCCTAAAAGAATACCTCGAAGGCAGGACCGCCGAAGTCCCGAAGGTATTCAAGCGCGCACTTGCGTCGTTCTTTCTACGAAACGGTCTTCTACAAAAGAAAAACTTTTCACCGCTTCGAGCTAAGTACCTTCTTGTGGTGCCTTCAACTCTGCGACCAGAACTCCTGCAGGCCCTTCACGACGATCCGACGGCAGGGCACCTCGGTGTTTCTCGCACGCTCGCGAGGATACAAGAAAGATACTACTGGCCACGTCTTACCACCGACGTCACTCGTTATGTGAGAACATGCCGGGACTGTCAGCGACGCAAGACACCGCCGACAAGGCCAGCGGGACTTCTGCAGCCAATTGATCCACCTTGCCGACCTTTCCAGCAGATTGGTATGGACCTACTGGGGCCGTTCCCGACGTCGGCTTTCGGAAACAAGTGGATCGTGGTAGCTACCGACTACCTCACCCGCTACTCCGAGACAAAAGCCCTGCCAAAAGGCAGTGCATCCGAGGTAGCTAAATTCTTCGTCGAAAATATCGTCCTACGTCATGGCGCCCCAGAGGTCCTTATCACCGACAGAGGAACGGCATTCACTGCCGACTTAACTCAAGCAATCTTGGCATACAGCCAAACAAACCACCGCCGGACGACAGCGTACCACCCACAGACCAACGGCCTCACCGAGCGGCTTAACAAGACGATCGCCGACATGCTGTCAATGTACGTCGATGTCGAACACAAGACGTGGGACGCCATTCTTCCGTATGTGACCTTCGCATACAACACGGCGGTGCAGGAGACGACGCAGATATCTCCATACAAATTGGTCTACGGAAGGAGCCCGGCAACTACGCTCGATGCCATGTTACTCAACGTCACCGACGAAGAAAACCTCGATGTGAGCGAGTACCTTCAACGCGCCGAAGAAGCCCGACAACTTGCGCGTCTCCGTATCAAGAATCAACAGACGACCGACAGCCACCGTTACAACCTTCGACGACGCTTCGTGGAATACCAGCCCGGTGAATGTGTTTGGGTGTGGACGCCGATACGCCGACGTGGACTAAGTGAAAAGCTTCTGCGACGGTATTTCGGACCGTACAGGGTGGTTCGACGGCTCGGCCCACTTGATTACGAGGTTGTTCCCGACGGCATCACGAACTCTCAACGACGCCGATCGCGACCTGAAGTCGTCAATGTCGCGCGCCTCAAGCCGTTTCATGCGCGTTAACAAACTGAACTAGTGTTTTTTTTGTATTATTGTTGTATCGTAATTTATTCTATGTACTTTCTTGCATAATTATTGTACTTTCATATTTAGTTAAAGCATCGGGACGATGCCTTTTTTCAGAGGGGGGCAATGCCACGTTCCATTTCCCAAGTTTTTGTTATCGTCCGAAAACACCGCATGATTCTCAGCGCAAACCGCGCCTGCAGTTTTCTAGAAGGTTCCGGACTGTAGTAGATCATTTTGATAAGATCACGCCCACTGTGCGAACGGTACAGATTGTTCTGGAAGCTACGCCACCGCCAGCGATAACGCTAGAACATTCGACGGCAAGAGTATAAATGCCGACGCGCTTCGCCGCTTGTGAGTTGTTGATCGAAGGCCGACGCTCCGTTCGCCGCTATCAGTCCGAGACTGCTATCTGTGCGAGACTGCTGCTGTAATTGGACTTTCAGTTTACCGGGCACAGGTTCGCCCAAATAAACAGTTAAATTCCAACACGAAGTCTCCTGTCTTCAGCCATGTCACGACCCCGTGACAATATATATATATATATATATATATATATATATATATATATATATATATATATATATATAAATGAAATCACATTTTAGGCTATACAGGGCGAGGTAAATTTGAGGGAATACAGCACTTGTTGATATTAACATGGCGACAGAGGGATGCATTTTAAAAGTAAAAGACAAGGGGAATATAAATCACCGTTACGCAATGCACTCAGATCACATGGTGAACAGAGTGAGTAGCTGACGGCGAAATGTATCGGGATTAGATATGGAGGCTATGCAATCAGGGAGGTCATTCCAAAGACGAACGGCCCGAGGCAGTGGTGATGAATTGAATGCATTAGTTGACCCGTATATGCGCATGAAGCTGAACTGATTATGCAATCTGCGTGAAAAGAGTGAGGTGTTTGAAGCTGGCGTTCGTTTATTAGAGGTAATATATTTCTGGAACAGACAGAGAAGAGCAATATTGCGACGGCTATCCAATGACGGCAGCTGAAGGTCTGATTTAATTTGCGTTATGTTTGACGTGATGTCGTAGTTTTGTGATATGAAGCGGGCACCTCTATTTTGAATCCTTTCTACCATAATAATCAAGTAGTTTTGATGAGGAGACCAAATTGCTGAGGCGAATTTTAATACTGGCAGAATAAAGGTAAGAAAGGCTAGTTTTCGAATATTAGTAGGGGAATTTCTCAAGTCGCGGCGTAGGTAGCCCAGTGAACGTGATGCTTTGGCACAGGTAGACTCGATATGTGAGGCCCATGAAAGATTCTCTGTGAGAAGAACACCTAGGTATTTGTAGGAAGAAGTGTGGGAAAGCATGGTATTGTTCAAGTAATAGGAGAATTCAGAGTTTACGTGTTTACTGGTGAAAGACATTACCTCGCATTTTGTTAAGTTCAGTTTCATAAGCCACTTGTCGCACCAGTTACAAATATGATTGAGATCTGCTTGAATGGTTAAGTGGTCATTACTGGAGTTTATAGAACGGTATATTATACAATCATCGGCAAATAGACGCATGCAAGAAGTAATCTCGGAGGGTAAGTCATTAATGTAGATTAAAAATAGTAAGGGCCCAAGGACGCTGCCTTGCGGTACGCCCGAGCTAACAGAAGAAAAAGGGGACGCAAGATTGTTAACAACAGTGAACTGCTGTCGAAAAGAAATGAAGTTTCGAATCCAGGTTAATGTTAAAGAATCAAGTCGTAGAGCAGATAGCTTAGAGATTAGTCGGCAATGGGGCACACGATCAAAGGCTTTAGAAAAGTCAAGAATGATACAGTCCGTTTGAAGGTTGCTGTTCATGTTTGAGTGTAAATCGGTGGTGAATTCAAACAGTTGTGTGTCACACGAAAATTCCTTTCTAAAACCATGCTGATTAGGAAAGAAAAAATTGTTCGTCTCGAGGTGATTGTACACGTGTGAACTGATTATGTGCTCAAGCATTTTGCAGCATATGCAAGTTAAAGATATGGGTCGATAGTTGTCAGGCGAGTGAACATCTCCAGTTTTGTGAATTGGTTTTATCTTTCCTATTAACCAGTCGTCCGGTAGCATGCCAGATGTTAGAGATTGGTCAAAAATTTGACATAATATTTTTCTTGATATGGGGAGGGTGTTCTTTAGTATCTTGGAATTGATGTTGTCAATACCGGCTGATGTGGATAATTTTAGGTTGTTAATGAGTGAGCCAATGCCTCCAACAGTGACAGTAATGGGTTCCATATAGGCGGCGTCAAGTTCAGGAAAAGTAGGCACATTGGAAGAATCTTCCTGAGTGAAAACAGTTGAGAAGAACCTGTTGAAAACAGAGGGGCAATCGGCAATAGGAATAGGTATTTTGTCAGTTCCATGTCAAGTAATAGTGTTAGTATCTCTGACCGGAGATATAGTTTGCCAAAATTTTTTTGGATTAGACTGAAGCAGGGAAGGTAGGTCTTGCGAGTAATATTTATCTTTAGCTGAGGTTATTGCTGAGCAGTAGGTTTTCAAACAGTGTTTGTATGCCTGCCATGCCCCATCAGTGCGCAAGCGTTTAGCCCTGTTGTACAACCGTTTCTTCTTGTTTCGCAGTTTGCTAAGGGACTTGCTGAACCAGGGGCTTAATTTATCGTTGGTTATGGACACTAAGGGAACATTCTGATCAACTAGCGCTCTTAATTTATCTCTGTAGAGTACCCAGTTTTCATTTACGGATCGACAAATAAAAGTAGGTAGTAACTCCGTAAAAAAATTGTTCTCGTTCTGTGTTAATGGCAGCGTAATTTCCTCTATTGTAATCGCGAATTCGTTTTGTTGTTTTGCCAGATACGGGCTTCGGGATGCTTAAATTAAGTTGGAGGAGGCTATGGTCACTAAAACCGCTCACATTTGAAATTGAAAGTATTGTGTCAGGAGCGTTGGTGAATACCAAGTCCAGGATATTGGAAGCACGGGTGGGTTCTTTGACAACTTGGAACAGGTTAAAATCCAACGTTAGATTTATTAGTTATAGAGACGCTTGACATGAGGATGACATGTGTTCCCAGTCGATAAGAGGAAAATTAAAGTCGCCAAGAAGATATACATGGTTAGATGGGCATGAGTGAATGGCATGAGAGATGCTATCACGCAAGTCCCCCAAAAAGGAATGATCAGAATCTGGTGCACGGTAACAAGCCCCAATTAATACCACACTAGGTGACATAGACAAAGCTGCCCATACAATTTCGACAGAAGATTTTGAATCAATCCAATGCGAATGAAGCGTTTTCTTAATAGCAAGGAGTACGCCGCCACCGCGCCTATTTACGCGGTCGTTCCTATAAATTTTGTAAAGGTCGTTGTGTGGTAGTACTTCGTTATCTCTTATATCTGGATTCAACCATGTCTTCGTTAGTACTACTATATCTGAATCGCTATCATCAAAAAAAGAACAAAACGAGTCACGTTTGTGTAACAAGCTTCGGATGTTCGTGTACGGGACCGAGAGTGGAAAGGCTGCTTGGGGCACGAGATGCGGCGCGTGCGAGTTTAAGCTTACATCTAGCTATCTGGTAGATTGATCAACTGTGTCATTAACGGCATCATACACATATACCTTCTTATCCAAGTGAAGCTTGTCAAGGACCAACTTGTACGGCTTTTGAAATAATTCACTCTTTCCTCCATTTCGTTAGGATGACCTATCTTTGTCAAAGGCATTTAACAAAGATAGGTCCTCCTATCGAAACGTAGGCCAGCCTGTCTGAGTCACTTCCACTGTTCAGCCTGATTATCCGACTTCGCTCTTTCCTTGGCACTCACGAGGAAGACGGAGCTATCCAAAGCTTATGAAAAAGTGAGGCTGATAAAACATACCATAACAAGGACTAACTTGTTTTAGACTTTAAAATAACGGAACTGTCTCATATTGAGGTGAAGCTGCACGGCGAGTGAAAAAGCTCAGGGGGTATGCGCTACAGACAGGAGTATGTGCCAAGCAGCTCCTATCATGCCGTGACCATGCATAGTATAAGAACACAATGAATGGGAAGGAGAAGTGAGGCTGAGGAGACGGGATGAGAAGGTGAGGAGGAAGGAATGGAGTGTAGAGGGTAAACTATAGCACAGCCATGCACAGCGGAGTACTGCAAGTGGTCGGAAAGAAAATTGTGTGTGGGAAGGAGTGATGTGAAGGTTGCGGGATGAATGAGAGAGAGGCATATAGAAATAGATAAAGACACATAAATTAAAGAAGGTTGATGATGTCAACAGATATAAAGAAAGAAAGAAGATGCTGAAAGGCGACCGTTTGTGTTCGCTAGATGGTAGCCCTTGCTGGACGGCTCCGCTCCTTACTCAAACTTCAGAAACGTAAAACTTGTTTTCATTCTTTCTACTCAACTACACTACTCACTGTTCATACACAAACATTTATTTCCCTGTCACTGCACTACTCCTCAGCTTTTCTAGAACAAATCATGATTGACCGTCTTTAACAGACAGGGTTGTGTAGTATCGCCATACAAGAGTATCAGAAAGTATTAGTGACGTCTAGACGTGCCAAGACGACGCATCTGCCACTGGAGATTATACTGCATTCATATTGCCAGGCTCACGTACGATGCGCCTGTGCGACCGACGAAGAGGACGAAGATCTCTCGCTCCTCACTCTCCGAGCCGAACTGGTCAGCTATGCGACGACTGTTGTGGTTATACCTCGTAAATAGCCTACAGTCCAGGTGACTCTTCGTTCACACAGCAATATCTTACAGGTACCTTTGTGCATCTGTATTTAAGCGTCGAGATACGTTCGGGAAAAAATTTGTTTATATCTAAGTAGTGAATTACTTTTTCGATGCATATATTATATCTTGGGGCTACGCATGACTTGTGTACTTGGCTACTTTTTGTCGGAAATCAGCTGCCATGTTTCCGGGGGTAGTATAATTGTTTTGTTTTTTTTTGTAATAAGCCGAGCAAAAGTACACTGCTGGTCGGTTACGAAGGGAGAGTGTTGAAAAGTTCTCGGAAAGGAAGAAAATTACCCATACGGTAAAGTGTTCGACTCCACTGACAGCTGGACCTTGAAGGTAATGTTGTCGGTCTGCCTAAGAAGATCCCTGTCTTTGTTGACCAATGCAGCATCCCCAACTTCTTTCAGACGGCTAGCCTGTTCTTCACAAGAACACTGTGTAGTAGACCGCCTATTTCTGGAGCTTTTGTTGTTTCAGTGCAATCAAACCTATTTCGCACGGTATTCCATAAAAGGCCCGTATTGATTAATAATTTTTATCGCAGGCCCTAGATACCCACCTAAGAATCTGACACAGCCAGAAGAATCTTCATGGTTATGAGGATTTATCATCGCTACGTGCTGCCTGAAGCAATAGAAGTGCTGGCAACCTTTGCACAGCACGAAAAACAGAAGTGAAATAGTTTCCGCAAAACGCTTGAGCTCGGAATGCACAGAACACAAATTGCTATTTTTTTCTTTTAACCTTTTCTCACTACACAGAGGCAAGGATAATTATTTTGATTTAGCTCGCGTCTTTAAAATTTCATGCAAGTTATTGGTTCCTCCATTGAAGTTTGTAGTAGGCAAGCTGCTGAAAATTGGTGTGAGCCATATTTCGCACCGCATCCATTTCTCAAAAAAAGTGTACAATATAAAGCCATTCATGTATCGCTGCACCATGCAAAACACAAAGCAAATCAAACTCTGATATCATGCAGCACAGCTCTATTGTGCCGAATTTAGGTTGCGGTGGTAGCATTTGAGATGCTTCACGAATTCCGAGTTGCTTTCAACAGTACCTTAAAATTTGTTGCTACAGTATTGGCGTGGGTGTATAAAAACAATATGGGAGTTCTGAACAGTGTAAATCCATATTTATTCTTTCCTATTCCGCGGCAAGTGACCCTCTCACACAGTACTCAGTGGTTAGTCGTTCGATCAGGAAAGTATAGCAATACGGCAATGTGCGAACTAGCAAACGTATAGGCTGACATTTTGAACGTAGATGTCGGCTTTCAGATTCAATTGCTTTGCTTTATTTTACGAATCATGGCCGAAAGAACAAAATCAGGTGGGTTTTGCTTTTTCAACCATGGCAGCCATATCGCTCAGCTATTTGCATCGTGTTCCATATTTGGCAGAAACCTTTGACTTCATTATTACAGTGACAATAATTCTGAAAATTATCACGTATGTTCTTTAATTAATTTACGATAGGCGCCAAGAAAATATTTTTAATTAGTTTTCCATAACTCATGCAACAGAGTGTTGAATCAACCACCTTCCCAGCAAAACACACACTGTATGTATAAGTTGCGTTTTCTTGATGCTCTGATGTGACAAGACTTGCAATTTTCGATGAAATGCTAAATTATTCGCTCTGTTATCCTGCACTCAATAAGTATATCTGTGGAGCATGGAAATCTCGAGCGGAAGGAAGTACTCTAGTATCTGTATTTCTATATCTGCATTTCGGGATACCTTCTTCTTTTGTAGTTTTGAAAAAAAAAAGTGTCACGATAATATTTCGTTACCTCATTGCTAAACGTATCAAAATATATTCATTCTATACGCGTCGAGCCCATGTATTTCAATATCTGCATTTCGGCATACTTCTCCGAGTATCTCAGGCAAGTCCTGCTAACAGAGAAATCAGCAAAGACGCACTAAGTATCTGTGCACTGGTAAACTCTAGCTGAAGTATTGTAGCATACTCACGTGTACCGTTTGCCTTTCCCTGCAACGGAACAACAAATTTCATATAAATGAACCTAAAGTGTCAGAAACATAATTCACATAATTAAAAAATTACACGTTCACTTTAACACGGAGATGTCACTATCTTTCACAGCGGAGAAGCCCGTCTATGTCACTCTGATTGCCCCGGAGTCCGTATGAAAGGGATATGGTATGTTAAGCTTATACAGGGCTGGTTTTTAGTTGACCAGTATTAATCATGATTGTGACAGATCAATACAAAATACCTAAAAGCACAAGCCATTAGTGCTATACTTGGTGACTTGAACGTACACTATATGGACCACGGTATGGAGTTTGTCGTCGACGCTTAGTGTCCGCTGTGACGGTGGTCAGAAAACCGTTGGTATAGTCGAAACAAGTGTATATGCATAAAAAAGGTTTACAATGGAGGAAAAAACAGTTATAAATATCACGGAACAATATAAATCACCTACCACAGAAACCCTTTATACTACTCGGTGACTTAAGCGAGAACTTTATGGACCTTAGAATCGAACTTTGTCATTGACACTTTCAGTCACTTTAAGTCAATAAATTTACATTATAGGGGACAATGCTCGCCTGACTTATGTCATACACAAAATAAGGTTGAACAAAGCACTATACCAGTCTCAATCGGAATGAAACAATGTAAAGAATTTACAAGCAGAAACCCTGCATACTAGCCGGCAACCTCAACGTCGACGTTAGGGACCTGAGGACCGAGCTACACTCAGTCGGCATCATTAACTTCGTATAAATGCGTACTTTTTCTTTTTTTGTAGTTTGTGCGCATTTCACTGAAGTCGCATAGGTGCCGAAAATGATGCCACCGAATGATGTCACGACGACGACTTAATACACTTTCGTTTCAATGTATTAGGCTCTAGTGCAGTTTACTTTACATTGTAAGGCGCTTATGGTGTTTTGAGTTTTTTTGTGTCCGTGTTCGAATGGTCTGCCTTTTTGAATCAACACTACACTTTCACTTTGAAGCTGGGGCCAGTTCACGGGCCCTCTTGATGGAATAGTCAATAAGAAATACTGCTGGGGTCGATAGGCACGCGATCGAGTCATATAACGGGAAATAAGCGTATACGTCTATATTCTAAGAGAAAAAAAGAGTATGTGGGAATCTTTCAAGAGAGTTCTGACTTGCCGCGTATAGGACATTTTTCAATGAGGCAAGGTGTCTCTATTAGTGCATCAGTGTTGGCACGCTCTGGAGAGTACTTTGACCCTCTTAGACAGAGTGAAGGAACTCTGATCCGAAGGATCCCATTACCAATCTTGAGGAAGTCAGAATATCCTGCCTGGTAGCACTCTCTTTTTCTGCTTCTGCCTTCCAAAAGGGGCCAAATGGATACTTAAACAGTGTGAGGGCATCGTGACTCAGTTTTGACTGCTTCTTAGTTTTACCTTCAGCCTTGTCAGATCGACGTGCCTCTAGTAGAATCTCTTCAAACGGGACGAAAGAAACCCCAGTAGGAGGAGGAGGCGGTGGAGGGGGTGGCTGCCAGTAGTCTGGATGGTGGGCAGGGTAGTGGTAGTGTAGCAGCCACATCGGTGGCGTCGCGGGGTGGTCGTGGTAGCCAGTCTCGTCTGGAATGCCACCGGTGAAAGGAAACAAGGCGCCGGAAAGTTGCGACGCTATCGATGGCCAACAACACAGCACATTTCCGCCTATCAATTGTAAAATTTGATACACTCTTTGCTACGGTTTGAACGTCCGAAAGATTGTTTTGCAGTCATTTTTTTTCAAACAAACATTGCTATGTCTTACATGAACTTCTTACACCTGTGCAAAAATAACACTGGAGTTGCTGTGTTGGAGAACCCCGACACAAGCGGTTATAAATTGTGCACGTGAGCAGGCAAGAATACAAGCCTCAGAAAGCTTACCTGGCAAGGGTGACTTAGGATCGTGAGGACCTGGACAAGAAAAAAATATATACGTTGCTTATATTTCTATCGAAAACTGTGGAGTATGCGAGGCATGCAAAGGTCACGCTATTGAACTCCAGCTAACAGTAAGTCATATGCGGTCAACATTAGGTAATTGCAGAATTGTATACCCAGAGCTGGCATGATTCAAATGCGTCTCATTTTTGCCATAAAGGGGCTTCAGGATGAAAATTTTTTTTGCCCTAAATATGCTAGTTTGTCATTCATCGTAATCATAGTTCCATATGATAGTTTTTACTTCATTTAATGCACTGTATAAGTTGTTTCTAGTCCAGAAAATTGTTTTCTCAGGGGATCCGACAAACTGCATCTTGTACGCCAACATCTACAACAGAATGGTGTAGCAATAATAAATAAAGGTAAGTTATGTTCTCAGGTTGCCGTTGTGGTGATTCTGGTGCTACCCCTGTTGTATGATATCGTTCACGTTGTGTTACGTTCACGCTGTGAAATAATGAAATCATAACTTTTTGAAATATCGTACGGAGTAAGCAACCAAGTTCCTCGGCAATCCGACCTGGTGTAACCCAGCAAAAACTCTGGTGTACCAGGAAACGCGGCCGCTCCAGCGATCGATTGATGAGTTGTGGGGTTTAACGCCCCAAAACCACCATATGATTATGAGAGACGCCGTAGTGGAGGACTCCGGAAATTTTGACCACCTAGGGTTCTTTAACGTGCACCCAAATATGAGCACACGGGCCTACGACTTTTCCGCCTCCATCGGAAATGCAGCCGCCACAGCCGTGATCGCTCCAGTGATCAATATTATATTCGTGCTCTCTACGACTTCAACAAAATAATGCCCCCACCTTCCTGAAGGGAATCATGAGGAAATGCGAATGCATTGTGTAGCGTCCATAATAGCGTTTCGCACGGGAAAACCCAGTGTTATAAAAAAATAATGTTTTTTTTTACCCCATGCATACAATAGCACTGTTCGCCAAACGTGGCGTTTTTTCTGTCGCGATGAACGCGGTACACGTTTCCAGCTTTAGTAGCTAGCGTGCACGGTTAAAAAGGGTGCACACCCGCATCTGTTGCCGACAGCTGCCGACGCTGAAGCGTGACATGATGGGGGCTCCAGTTGCTAGGGGCGCGCGCGCCCGCAGCTGTTGCTATGGGAGAGGGCGGTCGATAGATCCCGACGGACGCCT
This sequence comes from Rhipicephalus annulatus, assembly GCA_013436015.1. Taxonomy (NCBI): domain Eukaryota; kingdom Metazoa; phylum Arthropoda; class Arachnida; order Ixodida; family Ixodidae; genus Rhipicephalus; species Rhipicephalus annulatus. The sequence continues at coordinate 107,762 of WOVY01010861.1, read as the reverse complement.
GACATATAGCCCGACTAAGAAATGTATTCGCATTCCAAATTTAACTCTTAGGATGTATGCATGCCAAGATAGGCCTCACGCGACAACACCCGCCGTTCAACGTGCGCAATTCCTGCCAGAGTCATGCATCCCCTCCTCACCCTCACCCCCTTGTAGACTTTTTCGTCAAGAATAACTGTAGATGTGCCTGATCTTCTCTTTGAGCAGTGAATGTCGGCCATCCTCGCAAGCTTTCATTCACATGTAGCGCATACCATGATGTAGCGAGTCAGCGAGATTGCAACCAATTAAAATTGCAAACGATATAAGGCTAACAGATAGCTCCTTTAGAATCCGGCCTGGCGCAACCCCTCAAAAATCTGACTTACGAACACACATGACGGGTCTAGCAAAGTGGTTTTGGCGCTCTGTGTCACCTCAAGGCGGAGTAAGCAGTGGGAACACAGCATGCACAAGGGTATCGCCCATCTAAAGATCTCTATCGATCTTTATCACCTCTTTTGATGAGAGGTCACAATTGCAAATGAAGCCCCTCACTCCCACCATCACCACCCTTTCATGTTCGGCAGCCCTACAGAGTCGGGTCGCGTTAACATCTCGGCTTGAACCGTACTCGTTGGCAGCCTTCGCAAGCACATAGATTAAAGGACAGGGGACGGGGGAGAGGTGTTCGGCACCGAGTTGGTCGTAACACGCAACATCCTCGGGTGTTTGTATAGTTTCTAACCCAATCAAATGACCGAACTTCCACCGTGAATGTGGGTTTTAAAAGACCAATTGAAAAGCGGTGGATATCGTAATCGAGAGCACTAACGCTGACAACCAGTATTTGGTTGAGATGTACCTCGTACTCTAAATCGTTACCCACTTTTTCTGAACACACTACACGCCATTGTCTGCCATTTTATGAGCCTCTAGGCCGCGGTCTTGCCTCATCAAGTGGGCCCTTGGGACGGCTTATGCTTTCCCATAGTAGAGTACCTCGTACTCCAAATCGTTAACTTTTTCTAGACACAGTTCACGTGAATGAATGAGTGATCCCTGGGAAGTTGGTCGACACGTACGAACACGTATGTGTCGATATGTTACTTTGATTAAAAAACAAATCGACACCAGGGCCTGATTGCATTCCGAACGCATTTCTCCGTCGTTATGCTGAAACTTTGACGAAATTTCTTATACTTATTTTTGAATCTTCTCTTCATACGGCCACGCTACCTTCTGATTTTAAAACACCCCTTATCGTACCTATTCCCAAAAAAGGCGACCCACTCTTAATTCCCAGCTACAGACCCATATCTATGTGATCATCCGCCTGTAAGTTACTTGAACACGTTGTTGCTACGTTCATTACACAATTTTTAGATACCCATCAAATCCTTTCTCCATTTCAACACGGGTTTCGCAAGGGATTCTCGACCGTCACCCAACTACTTACAGTTGTTCACCATGCTTCTTCAGTTCTTGATAAGGGGGGACAGGTTGACCTCATGCTCTTAGATTTTAGTAAGGCCTTCGATCGCGTATCGCACGACAAATTAATCGATAAATTAGTTCAAATCGGGCTTCCAGCGTTCATCGTCTCTTGGCAACTGCCTATTTAAGTAACCGTAGACAGTACGTCGACATTAATGGAAGCACTTCTGACGCTCTCCTTGTTACGTCTGGCGTACCGCAGGGAAGTGTGCTAGGTCCTTTACTTTTGCTTATTTTTTGTAATGACATTGTTAACGTTATGAACAGTCCGGTCGAAATACGTCTTTTTGCAGATGACTGTATACTTTTTAATGAAATTAATAGCACCGAGGACCAACTTGCGTTACACTCGGCGTTAGAAAACGTTGCTTCTTGGAGTAAAACTACTAACATGCAATTAAACCATGACAAAACAGTTTACCTCCGAATGACTAGAAAGAAACACCCCCTTGAATTCTCTTATTGTACTTGTGACCAACCGCTTAAGCAAGTAGATGAACACAAACATCTTGGCGTAACATTAACCAGTACCTTAAGTTGGAACTCTCACATTACTAACATAGGCGCTGCCACTTTCCGTAAACTTTGTTTATTACGACACAAACTCAAAACCGCTCCCTCTGAGGTTAAATACTTTGCGTATACTTCTATAATTAGACCGAAACTTAAATATGCCTGCGTTATTTGAGATCCTCACACTAAAACCAATATAAAATGCCTCGAAAGAATTCGAAGAAGGGTCGTCCGCTTTATTTATGGTATGTACGGTCCAACAGACTCCGTTTCTGCCCTGATGGAAAGGCATGGTATCCCAACGTTAGAATCACGACGTAAATCATTTAGGCTAAAATCACTGTACCAATTAGTTAACCGGAAGCTCTTATTTGATCACAGCCCCTACATTAGTCGCCTGAAAACACGGCGCGGTCGTCATTCACACTCCGTATTTATCCAAAACTAATCTCTTCAAATTTTCGTTTTTTCCGCGCACAATCTGTGAGTGGAACAAGTTACCGTTTGCCGCCCTGCTGTCAGCAGATTTTATTGACGCACATGTTTTCCTGAGGATGTAAAAATGTTTTGCAGTTTTTTTATACACTGATCCTTTTTGTTGATTGCTTAGTTTCAGTGCTATGTTGTTTCCCTTTGTTTCCCTTTGCGATTAACGCAGATGCTATTCTCGCAATTTCACTTAAATCATTGCTGTTACGATAAGCTTGGTTGCATTATTGTTGTATGTGTGTGATGATTGGATTATTGTATGCTGTGTGATGTTTCGCTTGATTGCCTTACTGCCTGTACCATTCCTGCTTGGGCTCCATGCCTGCAGTATCTTGTAAATAAAAAAAACGTGAGACGTTTTAAGAAGGCCCGTGAAAACAGCGTCTCTTGAGAGTACAGAGAGTAAAACATAAATGAATAGGCTTCCTCAAGTAGATTGAATATAAAATGCTTGCCAATATAGCAAACCACGAAGAATCACGCACTTTTTACACATATTTGAACTTGTATACTTACGCAGGGAAGCTTGGTAGATCTCACTGAGAAGAGCTGCCGAGAAAATAAAGGTGATCATACATCGTAAAAAAATAAAGAAAACACGAAAAAAAAGAATCCCAATGTTTTTTATTCTTCTTAGAAGGAAGCCTCGCGGTACGAGGAAATTTCTTCTGGAGAGGCCTTAGTAATCGGATATGCCGTGGAAGTAGGGTCATTCGGGGTATGTCCCCGGTTACGATTACACAAGGTGTAGCCCCCGCCTGAAGACGTGCATTTGACACGCAACAGTGGGACGCCATTCCTTGTTTGTGCAACCTCTAAGGTCTCTATAGAGTGGATAGCTTCCGAAAAATGGCAACGTCGAATCTCAGAGCTCAGCCAATATTATAAAACTTAAGGTAAAAAATTAGTGTTTTCCGACGCCTGAAATCGACGCCTCTGGCTTACCCATCCCGCTCTTCTAATTCTTGACGATGATGAGCAAAATGGAGTGCAGTAGTGTTGATAATGATGATGACTTACGTCACTGGCTCACATATACCCTGGGAAATTAGCCATGAGGTGAATTGCTTAAAAATGAACATACGTCTGTTTTATTGCTGTTAAATTTAAAAAAAAAACAATATATTAAATGTAATTTCCAAACTCCAACTCAAAAATATTGTAACTCAATAAAAGAATTTTCAACAGCGCAGAAGTGATTCCGCAGTCAATGGCCTAATGAGGAGGCTCTCAAAGAAAGAATACTTCAAGTAGTGAGATCCTTTCAATTTCGACCAAATTATTCTTTAAGCGTGGCAAAGGCACCACTCCCGGCGAAGGCACCGTCTCGGTGCTTGGGAGGTCCGAGTGGTGTCGCTACAGCCGAGTGACGTGAACAACGTCGAACACGAGCGCGCGCTGGTGCTGTGAGGTGGTTCAATTTCAGAGGTCAGGTCGGTGACTTGGCGCACGACACAGCACAGATCCGAGTATGGCGAAGTCATCTTTTCGCACAGGCCGACTCGCTGTGATGTCGTCTAGTGAAAGACCCTGCCAACACGATGGTAGTGGACATCGTGGTGGCGGGTATTGTAGAGTGGTCGTTGGCGTTCTCTCGCATCGCTGAGACCGATGCGAGCAATCTCACGTGCCTCCAGAGCTCTGGAGATGATATCGAGAAAAAATGGCGAGAAACCTGCAGTATTAAGCCGGGACGCGTACCGTGCAATATGTCGATGTAAATGCAGATCGTAAACTTCTGGCTCACACCCACCCTAGGGGATCGGCCAAGAATCGGGTAGATTAAAAGAAAAAGAACGAATATATATATATATATATATATATATATATATATATATATATATATATATATATATATATATATATATATATATATATATATTGTAGTGGGGAATTCGCAAGGCACTGACTAGTGGGACCATCTCTCTCGGAGTGCGAAGCGCGAGTGTGTGCACGAGCTGTAGACGCTGGACGGCTCGAGCATTTCTGTCCGTACCGGCTGCCTGCCTACTACCTGGCGTCGCTATTAAACTCCCTTGCAAAGTGGTGGAAGTGTGCTGGGTACGCAAACCTGGAACTTCGAAGCCGGAAGCTGCCCACTGCATTAGCAATGCCTGATCAGACGACCGAGCAAGGCACCCCCCTGCAGAGCACGGCCCAATCTCAACTGGTCATCGTACCTACCACCCTGCGCCAACGGGATCCCCCCTTCTTCAGCGGCACCGAGGACCAAGATGTGGAAGACTGGTTGCAGCTGTTTGAAAAGGTGAGCGCCGCCAACAAGTGGGACGACCCCTCGAAATGGGAGTACGTCCCATTTTATCTCAAAGACGTCGCCAGCCTGTGGTTCACAAACCACCGTACGGAATTTACCACTTGGGCCGCGTTCAAGACCACCCTTGCAGCTGTGTTCGATCGCCCCGCAGTGCGCAAGCTGCGTGCTGAACAGCGCCTACGCGGACGAGCGCAAAGGCAGGGCGAAAACTTCACTAGCTACATTGAAGATGTCATCGATTTGTGCCGGAGCTTTAACCCTGAGATGACCGAACAAGACAAGATTAGGCATATCTTGAAAGGAATAGACGATGATGCCTTTCAAATGTTGCTGGCAAAGGGCCCAAGTACCGTATCCAAACTTGTGACCTCGTGCCAGAGCTTGCAAGAGATTTGGAAACAACGTGCGTCAGTTCGGAGGTCGACGACAGCAGACGACTCTCTCGCTGCCCTGGCCGTCGGTGGTGACAGCACCCTGCTAGAGCAGATAAAAGAATATGTACGTGAAGAGGTCGCACGACATCTTTCGTTTCTCTCGTATCTGCCGACCACCGAAACACCAACGAACCGTCTAACGCCGACAATCAGACAGGCTATTCAGGAGCAGGTCTCCGAGGCGTTGCCATTCCCTACGCCTGCCTCTCCATCAACACCTGTTGCCGCGCCACTGACTTATGCGGCCGTCGCGGCAATGCCTCCGCCTCGTCTGCCATTGTATACGCCACAACCTGTGCGACCTTCTACCGCGCCGTTTCCAGCTACACAGCAGCACGCTGGAAATCCTTGGCGCACTGCTGACAACCGGCCGATATGCTACTTTTGCGGGATTCCAGGTCACATTGCGCGTCTATGTCGTCTGCGCTTCACAGCTAATACACCAAGATACCCTGACTACTCGTTTCGGCCTTCATGCCACGCGCCTCACGCGCCACCTGAAGTTCACGAACGTGATGCGCAAGCTGCTTCCGGCACCCGAACCTCCGCTTCTCGACGTTCTACTTCCCGCTCACCATCCCCTTCACCAAGTCGTCGTTCCGTGTCGCCTATGCGTCGACGACCCACCTTCACTGAGACGGAAAACTAACTGCCGCAGCTCCGGAGGCACGAGCTGCGTCATCGTCTAATTGTTTAAGTCCTCGCCTGTCTCCCGCCAATCTTATCGATGTAATCGTCGAAGGTGTACGAACACTTGCACTCATCGATACCGGTGCCGCGATATCTGTGATTAGTCAAAGACTCTGCCGCTCTCTTCGTAAAGTGACGATGGTTTCTCCCATAGTTTCTTTGAGCACTGCGAGCGCCCAACAAATTGAGCCCGTCGCGGCTTGTACGGCAAAAGTGGTTATTCGAGACGTGTTGTACATCATTGAATTTCACGTGTTGGCTTCATGTTCCCACGATGTCATCCTAGGATGGGATTTCCTATCACGTAATCACGCCGTCGTGGACTGCGCTCGGGCCGAAGTGGAGCTGTTACCGTTTCGTGATGCGCCTTCTGTTGATGCGGCCGTATCTAGTGTGGCTAACCTTGTCGTCGCGACGGACATAGACCTTCCTTCTTTCAGCGCCCAGTTTGTCCCTGCCTGCTGCACTTCACTTTCTGACGCTACCGTCCTATTCACGCCATCTCACATCTTCGGTAGCCGCCATCACACATTGCTGCCATTCGCCGTTCTTGCGCTTTGTAAAGACACTACCGGAATATTTATTTCCAATCCGAACTCGTGCCCCCTCAGTTTGCGCCGCAACGAGACGCTCGGCCACATTCAGCTTATCGATGAAGGTACTATCGTGCCTGCCGATTTCTTCGACACCAAGCCGAATATGGAACTGAACGCGTTGGTTCCTCACTTTGCCTCGAACAGTGTGTCCTCCGATGCATTTCATCGTTCTATTGACTGCCATCTAGCCCCGGCTCAACGAGAGCAGCTTCTTACCCTGTTGCACGAATTCAGGCGTTCGTTCGACTTTCCCCAAGCGGTTCTAGGAAGAACGAACGCAATTGTGCACACAATTGACACAGGAAAAAGTACTGCTTTGCGCCAGCGCCCCTATCGTGTGTCTCCGGCAGAGCGTCGCGTAATTGCAGAACAAGTAGACGACATGCTACAGCGTGGAGTCATCAAGCCTTCTTGTAGTCCTTTGTCTTCACCAGTTGTACTCGTCAGAAAAAAGGATGGTTCGATACGGTTCTGCGTAGACTACAGGCGCCTAAACAACATTACGAGGAAAGATGTTTACCCTCTTCCCCGCATAGACGACGCTCTCGATTGTCTCCAAGGTGCAGAATTCTTTTCCTCGCTTGACCTTCGCTCAGGCTAATGGCAGGTCCCAATGGCTGAGTCTGATCGTCCAAAAACGGCATTCGTCACACCAGATGGTCTCTATGAATTCACCGCAATGCCATTCGGACTCTGCAATGCGCCCGCCACATTCGAGCGAATGATGGACAGCATTTTACGCGGTCTCAAATGGAACATCTGCTTGTGCTATCTTGATGACGTTGTGGTCTTTTCACCTGATTTCACTTCGCATCTCACTCGTCTGCGTAAGATTCTACAGTGCCTTACAAGCGCCAGGCTTCAGCTTAACCTGAAGAAGTGTCACTGCGGGGCTAAACAACTCACCGTACTTGGTCATGTCGTCTCGAAAGCCGGCATTCTTCCCGACCCTGACAAACTTCGTGCTGTTGCCGAATTTCCTAAGCCGACTACTGTTAAAGAACCACGGAGTTTTGTGGGCCTGTGCTCCTATTTTCGTCGTTTTGTCCGGAACTTTGCCTCCGTCATCGCTCCACTCACCAAACTCCTTGCTGGCCCTGCAGATCTTTCGAATTGGACAGAAGCCTGTGACGAATCCTTTACAACACTGCGCCAACTCCTTACCTCACCACCCGTACTGCGTCATTACGACCCTACTGCGCCGACCGAAGTACACACGGATGCAAGTGGCGTCGGCCTTGGTGCAGTACTCGCGCAATGCAAACCAGGTTTTACGGAGTATGTGGTCGCCTATGCCAGCCGCGCCCTCACTAAGGCAGAAGCCAACTATTCTGTTACGGGAAAAGAGTGCCTGGCAATTGTGTGGGCGTTAAACAAGTTTCGCCCCTATTTGTACGGCCAAACTTTTGACGTGGTAACAGACCATCACGCACTCTGTTGGATGGCTTCACTGAAAGATCCTTCTGGTCGCCTCGGACGTTGGGCACTACGCCTCCAGGAATTCGACATACGCGTCGCCTACCGATCGGGGCGAAAACACTCTGACGCAGATGCGCTTTCACGATCCCCCGTGAAATCTGATGAATCGGAAATATCAGCCCTTGACCTTCCCCACTACTCCGTCAGCGTCACAGACATGCCATCTGAACAGCGGAAAGACCCTTGGATTGTCTCACTCTTGAATATGCTTTCTGACACATCAACTTCCGGTTACCCTCGTGCTCTTCGCCGCCAAGCAACGCATTTCGCCATACGAGATGGCCTGTTATACCGTCGCAACTATCAAGTGGTGGGTGGTAAATGGCTGCTAGTCATACCCAGCCATATGCGCTCTGATATCTGCGGATATTTTCATGCTGAGCCTCAACACGCACACGCCGGTGCGCTAAAGACGTATGAACGGATCCGCCAACGTTACTATTGGCGGGGTATGTGCACGTTTGTACGCAAACACATTCGCTTGTGTTCCCTGTGTCAGCAGCGCAAGACATTCCCTCATTCACCCGGTCAACTGCCGCTTTTACCATGTCCTGCACGCCCATTTGAGCGTTTTGGGATTGACCTATACGGCCCGCTACCGTGCTCTGTTGGTGGTAATCGATGGGTGATTGTGGCTGCCGACCATCTGACAAGTGTTGTGTTTTGGGTGTTCAGTTTCGGTTTCGAATTGACATGTGAGGATGCCAGGGGGCGCCGCTCTGGCATCCGGGATTTCAAGGCGACTGTAAAATAAAACGAGTGTGTGTTAGGTAGCCGTGAAGTGCGGTTGTGTGCTTTTCTTTCGGCGCGTAGCGCCAACCCGCGTGTTCGGGCTGGTCGGTGTCTCCGCCGGCCGCGTACGTCTCCGTCGGCCGTCTTCTTCTTCTTCTGCTTCGTTGGGACCTGCCAGCCCCCAACACAGCAATGGCGACGAGGACTTGTAAGAATCCATTTCATTCTCCGTGTTCGTGCTAACCCTAGACGCTCTTGTTCCCAGCAAGGTGGCTACTGCGTGCTGCGTCGCTTCATTTCTTCATTCGGCTACGCCGCCTCTCCCTTCATCTTCAAACAGTGTACTGGCGTCATTTTCTTCTCATCTGCACCTCTCCATTCTTCTTTCTTGAAATGGCGTCTCCTATTCCACCTCCCCTATTTCTTCATTCGCCCGGAGACCCGCCACTTCCGTGGGCGGACTGGAAATTGGTGTTTCAGGCTTACGCAGACGCGGTCGGGGAGGACGCCAGCAAGCCCGAGCGTCGCAAGGCCCTGCTGCTCAACGCGTTGGGCCCTGCCGGGTTAAAGCTCTTCTATACCTTGGAAGCCACCAACGCGTCACCGACGCCAGCGTCGGGCGATGCCTTCAAGGATGCTGTTGCTCTTTTCGACGACATTTTAAAGATGTTTCGTGCGATTATCTCGCACGCGTGAAATTCCAAGAAAGGCGACAATTGCCTGGTGAGCCAGTCGCCGAGTTCATTACTTCTCTTTGAACGCTCGCCGCGTCGTGCGGCTTCGGCGCGCTCGAGGACGATATGATCCGCCCTCAGCTTTTCATCGGGGTAGCCTCGCAAAACGTCCGCTGCCGCATGCTTTAAAAAGGCTCCTCGATTTCATTATCCGAAGCCCTCTCGATTGCGCGAGAGGACGAGCTTATTCGCTCCCAGTTGGAGCAATTCGCTCCGCATTCAGTGCAGCAACTTTCTGCTGCGGGGGGCCAGGGCGGCGGCTCTTCCTTTCACGGGACGCGTCAACAAGGCGGCCCTTCATCTTCGTCTCGGCGCGGTGGCCAACATGGCGGCACCTCTGCGTCACGGGGGCGAGGAAGCCGACAATATGGCGACCCCGTTCCGCCAAATTCTGGTTTTCAGGAACAGCACCGAGCTCCTAATTCGCGTTCACAAATTTCTTCTCCAAGCGCAACCGCGCATTGCTTTCGTTGTGGATCGGCTCGGCATTTAGCCAATTTTGCGCAGTGTCCAGCGAGAAACCGCACTTGTCTTGCGTGCGGAAAAATCGGACATTTTCAGTCCGTATGCAATTCCCGACCAGCAAATCTTCCGGAACCAGTTTCTTCGTCCGCTCCTTCGAGCACTGCACAAACCAATACGGTCACTGTTTTAAATGTGGATGGCCTCCACACTACGTCCGAGCCCACCATCGTAGTTTCAGTGGGCCATGTGCCATTGTCATTTCTCGTGGACACTGGTGCCTCAGTCTCTTTAATCAGTGCCGCTGACTTTCATAGTCATTTTTCCAACATTCGGCTTTTGCCTTCACACGTCGTTCTACAAACCTATTCCAAGGAAACGATTGATAATTTAGGTCATTTTACAGCTCAGGTCTCCTATCGCAGTCGCACTGCTTCCATTACTTTTTATGTAACTGCCAATGGCAGCTCGCTTTTGGGACGTGATGCCATCAGGGCTTTGTCCATCAACATCGACGGTGCGTCTATGACGTGTGCTCAAGTCGACGTCCAAGATGATCTTCCGGCCAACGCGCCTTCTGAATTCCACAACCTGTTCACCCGTGAACTGGGTTGTGTGCGCGGTTTTGTGCATAAAGTGATGCGTCGACCAGGTGTGTGCCCTGTGCGTGCCAAGCTGCGCCGCATTCCTCTTCTTCTCCGTGAGCAAGTCTCTGCGGAACTGTCTCGCCTTCAAGCCAGCGGAATCATCGAGCCTGTCTCTGCTTCCGACTGGGTTTCTCCACTGGTCGTCGTCAAGAAAAAAGATGGATCCCTTCGACTATGCGTCGACTTACGAGAACCGAACAAGGCGATCGTCGTAGACGGGTTTCCACTTCCTCACATTGAAGAACTGCTTCATCAGCTCTCCGGAGCGGTGTGTTTCTCCAACCTGGACCTCGCGTCCGCTTATCACCAAGTTTAACTTTCTGAGTGCAGTAGAGACTTGAACACATTTGTATCGCACGAAGGCTTATTTCGGTTTCGCCGCGTGTGTTTCGGGCTTGCATCTGCCCCTGCAGTGTTTCAGAAAATGATGTCAATTATTCTTAAGGGTTGTAATGGCGCCCTTTGTTACTTGGATGATATTTTGGTGTGGGGACGTACTCGCGAAGAGCACGATGCTAACTTGCATACTGTTCTCAACCGCATCAGTGAATGTGGTATGAAACTTAATAACAAGTGCATTTTTAGTGGATGAGTTACAATTTCTAGGGCATAATGTCAGTTCCCGCGGCTTGACACCTGTTGAATCTAAAGTTCCGGCCATTGTCAATGCCCCACGGCCTACTGATGTTAAAACCTTGCAATCTTTTTTAGGTCTTGTTGGTTATTATGCCAAGTTTGTTCCTCACTATGCTGATGTTGTTGAACCACTGCGTACTCTACTTCGTCAAGCACAGCCTTTTGACTGGTCAGCTGAAGCTGAGCAGAGCTTCATTCGAGTTAAGTCAATACTGGCCTCAAAGCCAGCTGTTAGTATTTTCAATGAGAAGCTTGCCATCATCATCACGACGGATGCGTCCGATGTTGGACTGGGAGCAGTGTTTCAACAACTCAGAGATGTTCAGCTGATCACTATCCCTTTTGCATCTCTTACATTGACCCCTGCTGAACGCAGATATTCAGTAGGAGAGCGTGAAGCTCTCGCTTGTCTTTTTGCCTGTGAGAAATGGCATGTTTACTTGTGGGGCCGGCATTTCACATTACGTACAGGTCACCAAGCACTAGTTGCTCTTTTTTCTGCAGGATCCGAAGGCCGCCGCCCTATTCGCATTTCCCGTTGGTGTGCCAAGCACATGGATTATAATTTCAGTGTTCAATATTGTAAGGGTTCTAATAACGTGGTTGCTTATGCACTGTCGCGCCTTCCTCTTCAGATACCGGTTACTGAAGAGCGGGACGAGGAAGTTGTTTCATTAGTTACTTCCCGCATTACTAAAGCGGAGCTTCAGGCAGCTACAGCTGCAGATTTCACTTTGTCTCAAGTTCTCAAATATTTACGTGAAGGATGGCCTTCCAAAGGTGCTCTTGCTTCTGAATTCTTGCCTTACTTCGCAGTCCGGCAGGAACTGTCTTGTGTCGAGGACTTGCTTTTCTGCGATGAACGCGTAATTTCCCCTGCTTCTTTCCGTAACAAGCTAATACCGCTTGCCCATGAGGCCCATCCAGGCATTGTCCGCACCAAACAGAATCTCCGAGACAGGTACTGGTGGCCAGCCTTAGACAAGCAGATCGAGCATGCAGTTTACAACTGCCATATATGTCAGGCAACTGACAAGTCTGCCAAACCTGCATTTTCTCCGTTGCACCCAGTCCAGTGGCCTGATCGGCCTTGGCAGAAACTCGGCATGGACATCATCGGTCCTTTGCATAATGTTCCGCAAAATGCCCGGTTCATATTTTCTCTCATCGACTACCATTCCAAATGGCCAGAAATTTGTTTCACACATACGGTTACTTCTGAGGTCATCATTGAATTTCTGTCTTCAATCTTCAGCCGGGAAGGGTTTCCTGATGCCATAGTTACGGACAACGCTCCACAGTTTCAGTCCCAACATTTCGAGGCTTTTCTTTCACAACGAGGAATTCAGCACTTGAGGTCATCAGTTTTCTATCCCTAATCAAATGGGCAAATCGAGCGCTTTAACCGCGTTCTGAAGGAACATATCCAGATCGCCCAATTAGAGCACCGTCCCCTCAAGCAAGTCTTCACGGAATGTTTGGCTTCGTACAGGTTCACACCACAAGGCACCACTGGAGTGTCTCCTGCTCAACTTCTCCACGGTAGGCAACCACGAGTTGCTCTCGACATAGTCTCTTTGCTTTGTAACATAGCAGTCTCTTCTCCTGATCAAATTCGTACCAGGGTTTTTTCTCATCAACAAGCAATGAAAAAGTATGTAGACACCCGTCGAGGTGCAAAGCAGTCCAAAGTTCGCACTGGTGATCTAGTCAAGGTTCGTGCGCCAGGCAAGCGCCCCAAGTATCGGGGTCCTTACAAAGTCTTGGGCCAAGTTAGCCCCACTTCTTTTCGCTTAAGTGATGGTAACATCTGGAATGCTTCGCGCCTTGTTATTTTTCATACGGATTCGCCTTCAATACCTAAAAGTCTTCCTCATCACGTTCCGTCTACGCCTTTCAACTACGCATCAGATTATTACCTGTGGCCTCCATGTACAGGCATTTCTTCAAGGGGGGAGGAGCTACCAGTCAGTGTCGCTGGTTCAAGTACACTAAGTCATACGGTTCACTTCGAACCTTCAAATTCGGCTGAGACCGTTGATTCGGACTCCGGTCCGCGAAATTCTTCCGAAGCTCATGCTGCGAGCTCTGATGAGACCGCGAGTTTTAACGCTCGTTCAGAGCCTTCACAATCTTCTTCTGCTCTTGCACCTGATTCTACACCCAAAGGGGCCCGCCCTAAGCGGAAGCGGCAGAAGCCGCGTCGGTTCGATGACTACGTGACGTAGAACTACAAATCTATATTGTACTGAGTTGTATACAATTTTTTGGTGCATTTTCAGGACTTCCAATGTACATATTTTCCATGCATTTTCAGGACTTGTAGTGTGTGAGTTCGGTGTGCCGTGTTTTGAATTTTCATATGTTCTAACCTACATACCTTGTATATACTTTTGTATCGATCATGTATAAATATCAACAGTGTATATGTGTGCTTTTTTCGAGGAGGGGATGATTGTTGTGTTTTGGGTGTTCAGTTTTGGTTTCGAATTGACATGTGAGGATGCCAGGGGGCGCCGCTCTGGCATCCGGGATTTCAAGGCGACTGTAAAATAAAACGAGTGTGTGTTAGGTAGCCGTGAAGTGCGGTTGTGTGCTTTTCTTTCGGCGCGTAGCGCCAACCAGCATGTTCGGGCTGGTCGGTGTCTCCACCGGCCGCGTACGTCTCCGTCGGCCGTCTTCTTCTTCTTCTGCTTCGTTGGGACCTGCCAGCCCCCAACACAGCAACAAGATACGCCGAAATGGCAGCGCTACCTTCGGCTGGTGCTCGTGACGTTGCAACCTTCATCTTGCATCGGTTTGTTCTTCGTCATGGTGCACCACGGGAGCTCCTGAGTGACAGGGGCCGTGTATTCTTGTCCGAAGTTCTGCAGCAGCTCTTACATTCATGCCGCACGGTACACCGCACATCAACAGCCTACCACCCTCAGACGAACGGCCTAACGGAACGTTTCAATAGAACTCTCGGAGACATGCTCGCTATGAATATTGATTCGGACCATTCCAATTGGGACGTTGTCCTTCCTTTCGTGACGTATGCGTACAATACGGCGATTCAATCAACAACGGGCTTTTCTCCATTTTTTCTTTTATATGGTCGTGACCCATGCAGCACACTCGACACAATTCTGCCATACAATCCTGATGCCTCCGAGTTCAGCCCAGTTTCTGGAATGGCAGAACATGCCGAAGAGTGTAGTCAGCTTGCACGGTCCTTCACAGCCGATAATCAAGCCCTCCAAAAAGATCGCCACGACCGTGATCTTGTTCAGGACACATTCCCCGTCGGTTCTCTCGTGTGGCTCCGACTGCCTTTCCACTCTCCTGGACTGACTACCAAGTTTGCACCGAAGTATACGGGCCCTTACCGCGTCATACAGCACCCTTCTTCTGTCACCTATGTGATTGAACCGCTCAAGCCATCCACGGACAAGCGCCGCCTTGGTCGTGAGACGGTCCACGTCAGTCGCCTCAAGCCCTGCTACGACCCTCCTGTTCTCTCGTCACCTTGAGTCGCCAGGATGGCTCGTCTTGGTCACCGGGGTATCTTTGCAAGGGAGTTTAATAGCTACGCCAGGTAGTAGGCAGGCAGCCGGTACGGACAGAAATGCTCGAGCCGTCCAGCGTCTACAGCTCGTGCACACACTCACGCTTCGCACTCCGAGAGAGATGGTCCCACTAGTCAGTGCCTTGCGAATTCCCCACTACAATATATATATATATATATATATATATATATATATATATATATATATATATATATATATATATATATATATATATATATATATATAGATATATATATATATATATATATATATATATTAATAACTGGCGAAAAGCGAATCGGATGCAGCCAGTCTGCGGGAGATATCGAACGTCGTCTTCTTCACCCTCGAGTTTATATGTGATGCCCCGTAACATCATTTATAAATGTTGCACGAACAAACATATGTTGAAGAGTTGCAAATGTTCATGGTACCACATTTTTCACTTGTGCAACGATGCCAACAGGAACATGCGTATTAGCAACATCAAAAGTGAAAAGCTGATATGAAGAGCTTGAGCTCGCAAGGGTGGTAACGTTTGGCACTGCTGCATACATAAACTGCAGCGCCTAATTACAAGCGACGTTCGCTCCACGTGATGGCTGTATCATAGGAGTAGATATGTAATCTTCACAAAATTGGATAGCCCAACTACGGTTTATTTGAAAAGTAGTTGTTCCGAGACCTGGTGTGGCGGCTCGGCAGTAGAACTCATGGGTGCAATTCCTGTTGGGACCCAGAGATTTGTATACTTTGCATTCGTCGGGTCAACGCTTACCATATCTTGTTTTTCTCAACGCTTACCCGTTATCTTTGTTCCTGGGTGGATACTGAGTGTCAATCACTTGTGGTACATACCCACATGCCAGTGGCACATACCCGACCGCGGGTATGTGCCACTGGTTGTCGGCTAGGGTTCGACGATGTACGCGACGGGATTGTGACATTTTTCATGTCTTAACCAGTCCGTCAATTCGTCAAATTAGTTTACCCCCCCCATACTAATTTTGGTTCACGCCAAGTAAAGGGGGTGATCACGAGAACACCCAGGCCTAAGCGGATAGATAGATGATAGATAGATAGATAGATAGATAGACAGACAGACAGACAGACAGACAGACAGACAGACAGACAGACAGACAGACAGACAGACAGACAGACAGACAGACAGACAGACAGACAGACAGACAGACAGACAGACAGACAGACAGACAGACAGACAGACAGACAGACAGATAGATAGATAGATAGATAGATAGATAGATAGATAGATAGATAGATAGATAGATAGATAGATAGATAGATAGATAGATAGATAGATAGATAGATAGATAGATAGATAGATAGATAGATAGATAGATAGATAGATAGATAGATAGATAGATACCAAAAGTGTTTGCAGTTCGCAAATTTAAAACGCATGTGGCACAAAATTAGGGCATCCTCCACTACTCACAATTGGTTCATTAATCTTTTTTGCAAAATGGAGAATGGGGGAAAACGCACGTTGCTGAAATAGCTCCTCCAATACCGCACGAAACCATAAGCACACGCAGCAAGCCAGTATAGACGATGCTTGGGGTGGCATCAAAGACACAAGAAAAACTTTTCTGAAATAATAATAATAAATATATTATTATTATTATTATTATTATTATTATTATTATTATTATTATTATTATTATTATTATTATCTCATGTATATAGAGATACACAAGGCAACACAAGGATACAAAGAAAAAAAAGAGCAAGCTGGCACCTGCCACTTAGAAAGATTTTGCATCGAAGGAAGGCGGTTTCGATTGCAAATTAGTGAATTTTATTTTCTTCTAACCACTTAATAATTTATTTTTAGTAGAAGTAAAATGCGATCTCTTTTATTTACTCGCTTCTTGGCCAATCCCCCAGAGTGGGGGGGGGGGCGGGGTGAGCCGTGCTTTTAGGCCATCGTCATTATCATCATCATCACTTGGAACAGCACATCGCCTGCCTACTCTGCACGAACCTCGGAGGCCGTGCATTAATGCCGATTCTGTGCTAGCGGTAGCGGCCAAATAAGGTTGAACGCACGCGCCACCTGTTACGTCATGGCTTGTGGCTTTGTACGGCAACTAAACAAGCGTTATTACTCATCTTGTACTTAGCTGATTTCTTTCTCTCTCAACAAGCATTGTATAAAAAATTACGTTATAAGGTACAGTGTGGTCAATCCCTCTTGTGGGTATGAGCCAAGATCTTCTATAGGTGAAAAAACAAAAGAAAAGAAAACGCACTCCTATGACGTCGGGCAGATGTGGACGTGTTCATGAGATGGTAACTTCTGGAATAGGTCTCCTGTCGGCGCTTCATAAGGTCGCCACCATCTTGCCCGTTCTCCTTGCACTACAAAAAACACGAAAAAAAATCTTGTTCATTCAACAGGCTTGACCTTGGGGTCCCGACTTAAGAGTTACTCACTGCGTGCGAGAGCGCGTCCCGCGAGACCTCAACTTTTTTTCAAATTAATAAATCATTTCAACGGGCGACGGAAGGTCCCGAAAAATCGTGTTGCTTTATTCGGTTCGAAACATGCACTCTAAGAGACAGTAATCAGAAACGGCGAAGTAGCGTCGTGGTTCACGCCTTTTGCGATCAGCAACTGCATGGAACAAAAAAAGCAAAGAAACAAAAATATATAACGGACAACAACGACCATTAAAGGAATGAACAAGCGAAACGATTAAGCAGTCGTACGTTCTCAGGGCACAAACACACCTACAGCAGATGAATTTTCTTTGAATTACGTATGAAAGATACATTGGAATGGAATGAAGGAGGAGGATACAATTTTATTAAAAGAGATTTCATGGCTTTGGAGCTGGTCGCTTGTCTGCGGCGACCTCTTGTACCCATGCAATGACTGCTTTCTGCAGTTTTTCGTCGGGGGACTGCATTAAGGTTTCCCATGCTGTTTCGAAGGGAGCTGGCAGAAGCTCTCCGGAAGAGGGGGGGGGAGGCCCTCGCATTCCCAGAGGATGTGACTTTGGCTTGTTATGGCATTTTTGTCGCAATGTTTGCATGTTGAGTCAACCTCTCCACATGAGAATATCGCTAAGCGGCGAGGAGTGGTTAGGCTGTTCGTTTCAATTCGGTAGAGGATAGTGCCCTGCGCTTTCGTGAGGTTGCTGTGCGGTACGGGATATATCATCATCATCAGCCTGACTACGTCCACTGCAGGACAAAGGCCTCTCCCATGTTCCGCCAGTTAACCCGGTCCTGTGCTTGCTGCTGCCAATTTATACCCGCAAATTTCTTAATCTCATCTGCCCACCTAACCTTCTGTCTCCCCCTAACCCGCTTCCCTTCTCTGGGAATCCAGTCAGTTACCCTTAATGACCAGCGGTTATCCTGTCTACGCGCTACATGCCCTGCCCATGTCCATTTCTTCTTCTTGATTTCAGCTATGATATCCTTAACCCCCGTTTGTTCCCTAATCCACTCTGCTCTCTTCTTGTCTCTTAAGGTTACACCTACCATTTTTCTTTCCATTGCTCGCTGCGTCGTCCTCAATTTAAGCTGAACCCTCTTTGTAAGTCTCCAGGTTTCTGTTCCGTAGCTAAGTACCGGCAAGATACAGCTGTTATATACCTTCCTCTTGAGGGATAGTGGCAATCTACCTGTCATAATTTGAGAGTGCTTGCCGAATGTGCTCCACCCCATTCTTATTCTTCTAGTTACTTCAATCTCGTGGTTCGGCTCTGCGGTTATTACCTGCCCTAAGTAGACATAGTCTTCTACAACTTCAAGTGCACTATTACCTATCTCGAAGCGCTGCTCCTTGCCGAGGTTGTTGTACATTACTTTCGTTTTCTGCAGATTAATTTTAAGACCCACCTTTCTGCTCTCCCTGTCTAACTCCGTAATCATGAGTTGCAATTCGTCCCCCGAGTTACTCAGCAATGCAATGTCATCGGCGAAGCGCAGGTTACTAAGGTATTCTCCATTGACTCTTATCCCTAACTGTTCCCATTCTAGGCTTCTGAAAACCTCCTGTAAGCACGCGGTAAATAGCATTGGGGAAATTGTGTCCCCCTGCCTTACACCCTTCTTGATTGGTATTCTGTTGCTTTCTTTATGAAGCACTATGGTAGCAGTTGATCCCCTGTAGATTTCTTCCAGAATGTTTATATATACTTCATCTACGCCCTGATTCCGCAGTGTTTGCATAACGGATGATATTTCTACTGAATCAAACGCCTTCTCGTAATCTATGAAGGCTATGTATAGTGGTTGGTTATACTCTGAGCATTTCTCTATTACCTGATTTATAGTATGAATGTGGTCAATTGTTGAGTAGCCTGTTCAAAATCCTGCTTGTTCCTTTGGTTGATTGAATTCTAATGTTTTCTTTACTCTGTTAGCAATTACCTTTGTAAATAGCTTGTATACTACAGAGAGCAAGCTGATCGGCCTGTAATTCTTCAAGTCCTTGTCATCTCCTTTCTTATGTATTAAGATGATGTTAGCGTTCTTCCCAGACTCTGGTACTTTTCCCGTCAGGAGACACCTCGTAAATAGAGTGGCTAGTTTTTCTAACAAAATCTGTCCTCCATCTTTCAGCAGATCTGATGTTACCCGATCCTCACCAGCAGCAGTACGGGATATAACCTCCTGTCATCTTTATACATATTTGTAAGTTCGTTATAGGAGGTCACTGCCTCTCCTATCAGGGAGCCCGGTTCCAATGAAAGCGCGACCCGGTTTGCTAACCCTCGGGCCACTTTATGCGCTTCCTCGTTACCGGGGTTTCCCGAGTGAGCGGGGACCCAGACCAGATTGATTTTGATTCTATCATTCTGATTAAAGTTTCTCAGAACCTTGGCTGTATTTAGTTCCACACTTACCCTTACAAAGCTGAGAATAGCGCTTTTAGAGTCGCTAAGAACAGTGTGGGTGGTTGGATGCATAATGGCCAGCGCTATGGCCATTTCTTCGGCCTCTTTCATAGATGCGGCTCTAGTGGAAGCCACATTTACGATTTCGAGTTCTCCGTCCACGGCACTCAGGGTGTATGTGTTGTGTCCATGGTTGGCGGCATCGACGAAGACCGCGGTTTGGTCTTGCTTGTGCTTTTCACTTAGCCTATCTGCTCTGGCTTTTCTCCTACAGCGTCGTGTCTGCCTGCCAGGGTGTTTTTGGGTATTGGTTTGATCTGTAGGTAATGTCTGATCGCGGCGCGGGAGGTAGTGGTGCTCTGCCTTCCGTGGTGTGTATGGGCTGAATTTTCAGTTTATGCAGGATATGTAGTCCCGTCATCGTGTCTGAAAGCCGTGTTATTTGTGCTGTTTTGTGTGCTTCGATCAGCTCCTCCAGGGTGTTATGCATTCCAAGTTGGAGGAGGTTCTCGGTGCTGATATAAACAGGCAAACCTAGGGCCCATTTATACGCCTGTCGAATTATAGCTTCAATTTTATCTTTGTCTGCTTTCCTGAGATGATAATAGGGGAAGAGTAGACTATTCGGATGATTAGGAAGATCTGAATGAGCCTACACAAGTCCATCTCCTTCATGACTCTATGTCTGTTGGCCACTCTCCTGAGCAGTCCACTAATTTGTTTGGCGGTGTTCTGCAATTTTGTGAGGGCCATGGTATTTTGCGTGTTAAGTTGAATGAGCATACTCAGCACTCTAATGGTCAGAACCGGAGGAACCGGGCCGCTTTCCAACATAATTTTTATCGGTGCTTGTTGTTGGGCGTCCGTGCCTGGCGTCTTTTTGGCTTTACTTCTAATGATTAGGAGTTCGCATTTCGAGAGGAAGCATGTTAACCCGTTGTGTCTAACATACTCTTCCACAACGTTGGCTGCCTCCTGTAACGCGTCAAATATCGCACCTTCCGAGCCACTGTTCGTCCAGATTGTAACTTCGTCCGCGTATATGGCATGTTTGATATGTGGTATCCTGTTTAGCTGTTGTGGAAAGTTCATCATGGTGATATTGAAGAGTAGGGCCGAGAGGAAGGCACCTTGCGGGGTTCTTGTGCCTATAGCGTAAACTTTTGACCGCGTACTTCCCCCAGTTGGATGGTGGCCGTTCTTTCTCTGAGAAATTCGGAAATGTAGGCAAATGTTTTTTCGCCTACGTTCAACTGGGATAAGCCATTTAGGATGGCCTGATGCGTGACATTGTCAAAAGCTTTACTGACGTCCAGGCCCAGTATGGTCCGAGTGGCTTGTACTGAGCCTGGGTCAAGGATGTCTTGTTGCAGTTGAAGCATAATATCTTGTGTTGATAGACACTCTCTGAAGCCGATTAGAGTGTCAGGTAGCAGATGCTCTTTTTCAATGTAATTGTTGAGTCGGATTAATATGGTATGCTCCATGACCTTGCCTAAGCAGGAGGTGAGAGAAATCGGTCGAAGATTTCCCAGATCCAACTTCTTGCCCGGTTTCGGAATAAAAATGACAGTAGCATGTTTCCAGCTAGGCGGAGCTTTTCCATCAGTCCAGTAAGTGTTGAATAATTTAGTGATCTGGCTGATCGAGTGGTCATCTAAATTTTGGAGTAGTTTGTTTGTTATTCTGTCTTCCCCCGCTGCGGCAGTGGTTTTAATCTGGTTGAGGACTGCTCTAACTTCAGCTTCGTCTATATCGCTATCTAAAGCTGGATTGATTTCTCCTTCATATTTAGCCGGAGTGGGTATGTCCGTGTTGGTGTTGAAGCATTTGCTTTGCAGTTCCCGTATTAGGTCATTCTCCTCCCCAGGATAGGAATGGACTAGTTTCTGCAGGTTCTTACTTGCGTTATATTTCGTTTTTTTCGGGATCTATCAGATGTCTGAGTAGAAAGCAGGAGTTTTTGTTTGCTAATTCGCCATTGAGCCGGTCACACATTTGGTGCCAGTGTTCTCGACTCAACGCTTGTGTATAATTCTCTACTTCTTTGTCGATTTGAGCTATCTTCTTTCGTAAGATTCTGTTGTGTTTTTGTGACATCCATCTCTTCTGAATACAGTCCCTAGCCTCCCACAGGTGTATAAGCCGTTAGTCAGGGGCCGGATGATCCTCCTTGATCTCGGCTTCAGTGGTGGCCCTGTTCGCGTCTTGGATTAGAGTGGATGTCCTTTCTTCCAAGTTTGTGAGTTCTGTGGGTTCTCTCTCATTTCTAATGTATCTGAAAGTGTCCCAATTAGTATGTTTCACTCTTAATTTCCCTTTCTTTATTTTACTGAGTGGGAATGTGGTGGCTATGGTGTAATGATCGCTGCCTGCATTAGTTTCTGTGTTTTCTCATTTGGCGGATTCTATGTTTTTGATGAATGTTAGACCAGGTGATGTGTTTCGACAGATGCTGTTACCTATTCGGGTGGGGCACTCGGGGTCTGTGAGGAGGGTTAAGCCCAGCTCTAGTGAGGTTGTCCATAGGCTGGTCCCTTTCTTGTCACAAGACTTATAGCCCCATGCCGGATGGTGAGCATTGAAGTCACCTACTATGATTAGAGTTGAGCTTCTGGCATGTTTCTGCGCCTTTACAATATGCTTAGAGGCGACGATGCCTCTGTTCTTTGGTGGATGATATGCGTTTAGGATGTACAAGGTGGGGTAAGTTTTCTTCTTGGGGAGGATTTCTACAAAGTTGTAGGCTATGTCCTCGATTGCGAGATCTATCGCGTTAGCGGTGAGGTTTATATGTATCATGAGTGCCGTGAAGGGATTAAAGCCTTCCGCCACTGTCGTGTTGAAGGTTGTGTAGCCAACAAGCTTGGCGTTTACGCCAGTTTCCTGTAGCGCAATAACAACATGTTTGAATGTAGAATGATGGATCCTATATTCGAGATCACGTCTTTTAGCTCATAACCCTCTGCAGTTCCATTGCCAGATCAAAATTTGGTCGCTGGCCATCATGACTGCTTAGGAGTTTCTGCACGTGGTCCGTGTATTCTGATTGGGCCTCCTGCTGGGGGTCGTTGATTTAAGCTATTATTGTTGTTAGGTCCCTCGCCTCTAACTAGGAGTGGTAATTGTGCAACAGGGCTTTGGTGTTGTTGCTGCTGTTGTGTCAGTGCGCCTGTGTTAGCTACTTTGAGCTGATTAAGACCTGCCAGCATGTTTTCAATCGCAGCTTCGATTCTGGTGAGGCGAGCTTCAGTAGATGCCTGAAACTCGGCCTGTTTGGCTTCTAGCTCCTTGAAGCGCGTGTTTATTGCAATTTCTAGCTTGGCTATTCTGAGTGTCGAGTTTTTTTACTTTTAGGGGCGAAGCTCCTTAGGGCGTGGGCTGTGCGTCCCCTGTATGTAGCCACCTCTAGTTTAGTTCTTGCAGTGTTCACTAGATGGCGGTACCGTCCCCTGTATGTAGCCACCTCTAGTTTAGTTCTTGCAGTGTTCACTAGATGGCGGTACCGTCTCCTGTATGTAGCCACCTCTCGTTTAGTTCTTGTAGTGTTTACTAGATGGTGGTACTTGTAGCTGATGATGAAAAGATGCAAGATGTTATAAACTAGAAAGTGGTACTTGTAGTTGATGAAAGACGCGAGATCTTATAAAATAGGAATGATGTCACATATGGCGCGTGTCATTGGTTGAAGGCAATCGTTCGATTTAGTGCGGCAACGTACGCTAGGGGGAGCGATGTAACGAAATTGAGTGGGCAAAATGTACAGAGGATTCATGATTTACCAGGTTTACCTCCGGAGCTTCGCCCACTCATCATCATTCACTTCGTGGATATGGCGGAATTTTTTTCTCGTTTTTCTTCTGTGGCAATTTCTCGCACTGGGCTAGAAGCTCTGCCATTTTCTCCACTAATTCTGTCAGTTTCCATGTTAGTTACTTCACTGTGAGCGCATGCCATTTGTTCCTCAGCCGCGGGTGGGGTACAGGTCGAATTGGAATTGTTTTTCAGTTGCCTGATCTGTTCGTTGGCCGAAGCCAACTGTTTCTGTGAAGAGTTTACCAGCTCTGTCAGTTCCCTCACCTGATTGTCTTGAGGTCTGGCCGTGGCTGCGCCCTTTATGTCGAACTGGATCTGGAATGGCCGCCTCGAGTCCGGGATGTTGACCGGTTCCTGGCCTTGCCCCCTTGTTTGGTGTTGGATGCTGGCTGAGTAGTTGCCGCTTTGTCGGTTTGCCCTGGATCGTCGGTACTCCAACCTACGCTCTTTGGTGGGCCATTACTCCAGGCGTTCTTGTTGTTGTGCATTGCTGGCATAGAAGCGGATGTCTTCTGACTGGGACTACAGCGCTTCTGCGCAGAGATGGAAGAATTTCTGTTCCTGCTCTTGCTTCTTTTTCGCGACCTCGATCTTGATCGACGGCCTGCCGATTTTGATCTTCCTGCCTCATTAGTGCTGGAGGACATCGATGTCTTCTTGCTGTTATTAGGTTTGACAGGTGTGAAGCGTAGCTTGCAGCTCCTGCTGCCAATGGGATGTTCGCCGAGGCAGACTACACACTGTGGTGTACATGTTGGCTGTTCTCCCAGTGGCGGTGGGGGATGTTCTCCACCGCATCTTCGGCATTTTGTATTCCAGAGCCGGGCAGCAGGCACACATCTGTGCGGTGCCCAAGCTTCCTGCAGTTGAAACAGGCCTCAGGTTTTTCCCTGAAGGGATGCACTTCTAAGGTGAAACAACTGAAGCGGATCGTGGCAAGAAGCTTGTGTCCGGCGAAGGTGATGACCAGGTGTTTTTATGAGCCCAGTCTCTTGGCATTTACTATGGGGATGTCAGGGTTTTTGTTCATGAGTTGTGCTTAAAGATTGTGGTCTGTTTCGTCCATGTAGGCCTTGTAAACTACTCCATGAATAGAGTCGTCCGGCGCTGGTACGTAGGTGGCCACTGGCAAGTTCATATTGTACCTCTGACTTCTGAGCACTTCCAGTGAGCGGTAGGCTTCTTCCCTGATTCTGTCAGGTGTACTGACCGTAAGGGTATTTTTAATAGAGTCAATTCTTATTTGGTATTCTTCTTCTGCTCGGGCCGGGTCGACTTTGGCAGTGTTTTTGAATGGCTTCCATCAGCGTAGCGAGGCCAATGTTTGACAGGTTGATTGGGTGTCTGGGTCGAATTACAATTTTGTAATGTTTGCTTGGCAGCCTCGGCATGGGCCTCCGGCGTGGAAGCTGCGACGGGCACGCTGCTTCCACGACGAGTGCTGGGGTATTGGCGTGTTCAGGCATTGCCTCTGAGGGCTTGGGCGCAGCCGTTCTGTACTTGTGCTGCAGATCTAGGGGGTCTAAGCCACCCTGCGTCGTTTTTTGTGTGACCCAGGTGCCGTTTTCAAGCTCTGCTGGGTCTAGTTCCTCGTCTTCTACAGCGTACTGCATAATCTTCCAAACGTGGCGTCTGCGACATGGCGCTGCCTGACGGATGGTCGCGGGTGAGCGTAAATGATTCAAAAAGGCTCACCACTGGCACTTGTGGTTTCCGAAGTCGTTTTCGGTCCTTAATTCATCGTCACAAGACTCAGGGCGTCCCTCAGCGTCGCTGCGAGCTACCGCTCATCCACCTCATCACCGCAACGCCGCGTCGATGCTAGAGTAAGCGTCGTGCCCACTTGCAGCTGGTTTACTTTCGGTGAATTTTTGGAAGTGGAGACGTCCATGCCCGAATTATTGATATCGTCGAGTTCCTCTTCACCTTAGGAAGACGATAAGCACATTTCTGGTCGTTGCACCCGAAGAATTCGCACAAAGACAACCAAAACGCAGGAGCTTAATGTGAGCGCGTCTTCACTCGTGAGCGCCTCCCGAGCGTCCCCTGCTCGTCGGGACTGTAACGAGGAGTGGCCTTCCAGTAGAGCTGTCGTAACACAAAAAAAATGGAATGGAATGAAAAAACTTTATTTCCATCCTCCTGGACGCGCTTAGCGCGTAGCGGGCGTCTCCCACGTAGGGACCGACAGGGAGTACCTGGTGGCTGCTTCGTGGGCCTGCTGGACGGCCCATTGCTGGTCGGCGAGAAGTGAGCTCCTGAGGGACCTCTTTCACTTGCTTGAAATAGAGTCGGGAGCAGTTGTTCTACGCTCCTAGAGCATGTGTGTGAGTGTCGCTGTGTGCCCATACATTCTTTTCTTTTCTCAGCGCAAGGAAAGAGGATTTACATGCATGCGGCGTCACTTGCGGTTGCGGCGGCGTGAAGGGACATTAGGGAGTTTTAGAATACCGTTTGCAAGCGCTGCGGGCGTTGCGGGCGTAGCGGGCGCCATATAAGCTTTAGAATAGCGTTTGCTCTGCTGCTCACCACAACGCGCAATTGCAGCGACACCGTAGCCTCGAAACCAGCGCTTGCGGGCCACATGCGGGCCGCCATTACCGCACGCAATTTCGGTTTTTTGCGAGCGGTCTGCTAACGCAAACGCCGACTCGCATTACGACGCATGCGCAGTGGCAGCGACCGCACCGCAAGGGCTCGCGGTGCGCTATTCTAAACTCCCTATTATATAGGCGCACACTCTGGCAGCAATTTTCGGGCTGTGTCCGCGCATGTCAGGTTGACACATGTTCGGCCGAGTTCCATAGCGAAACGCACTTCTGAGATGCGTTTCTGGGTTTGAGCAAGGTGTGTGCCCGCGCTGTACGTTTCCAATTTCACTACGAATACAACTCTCCCAATAAACTAAACTTTCCCTTAGGAAACACTGAAGCCTGGTCAACGTGCATTGTGTCCACACATAAAAAAAAGTTGGTCCCACTTTTCACTTTACTGTCTGATTGTAGCACTGACAGGATGGCATTCGCGTGTTGAAACATTGTACATAATAGCGTACTACACTTACTTTTGCCAAATTTGTTTGCTAGTGGTTGTGAAAGAGTAGGATTAAACTGACGAATGGTTAAGTTTAACATCCTGCGTAATAAACGCGTCTGCATTTAACTTTACTTTGCGGGGCACTGTTGCATACGATGACTTTCCTAAATACACCAACATCTTTGACGAGTCGTTCGTCGTGTCACTTTGCGGGAGCCACGCGAAAACTTCACTTTTTCTTTGCTCGCAATAAACACAACAAAAAAGCGAGTGCTAGCCATATTTCAAACCTGAAATGTTATTCTGTTTATGCCAGAGCCGAGCGCGATTAACATCAGGTTAACAACATATTGAATTGCAACTGGAGTAACAATTCCTCTCACGTAACACCTAAATGAAGATATCACTTCTGTCACAAAAGGGTGTCGAGTGCGTTGAAATAACACTGTCAAAATTTGACGCAGTTAGAGGAAGCTCTCCATTTGTGGCGTTTGAAAGAGGTGACCTTGCGTTTCATCGCGTTGCACCAGCAGATCTCAGAGGCCACTCTGAAAGAGGCGTGTGGTTTAAATATGCTCTGCCAGGGGCCGCAACGATGGCAGCTACTCGCAAGAAAACTATCTGGTATTGCAATGAACTCATTCAATCGATTCTGAAGGATTATCCTGACAGTCAATTAGTTTTTACCTTGGTTACTTAATGCTCCGATATCATATATATCTAACATCATGTAGCTTGAACCAGAAGCACGGATTTACTATGTGTCATATTTTCTGACAAGGTTTTTTGAGCCTTCAGAGAAATGGAAGCAGGTTACGGACCAGAAGTGCTTTAGAAATGAGATTTTCACACGGCACTCATGCCCGATAAGTAAGGAGTGCAAAAGGCGCGTGCTTACCCTGTCGGTGGTGTTGAAGGGAAGTAGGCGTCCATTTATCTCCACGGCTGATGGCCGTCGCTTGAGGCCGTACAAAGTGATGCAGGACAGCGGCGTGTTGACCGCGCACGGGCTGCAGTGACCGGTTAGCGCTCCCTGCAAGACGTTAGTGGGTGTTATAACAGTTTACAAAACTGATTCTTCATACAGTCAACAAGATGACAAGATGGGCCAGTTGGATTACGTTGATAATTGAAAATTTTGTTGAAGTGCACTAAAAAACAGACGGACAGAAGAGGTTGACAGGGACAGCGCTTACTCCCACAACTGAAGATTGTGAGAGTAATGGATTGAATGGATTGTGAGAGTAGTCAGAAAAGTGATTTAAAATGGATACATGGTCTTTCACGCATGTGCATCAAAACAGGGTGCAACCGAAACCACTCGTGCCAGGATTACAAAAATTGGCCATATTTTGTGTCATTAATCATATTTTTCAAGTACTAGGTGTCGAGATAAGCGTACTCTTTATCATGCAGCACAATCGTGGCTAGGCTAACACATTCAAGTCCCCTCTTTCGGATGTGGTAAGATTTGAGTATCTCACGCGTTAGCTGATCGTTGTGTCGAAATAATATTTCTGTTTCTTTAAACACAGGGTAACACTCACAGTTCTTATAGTGATCTGCAAGATGGCTGTTGCCTGATGCCTCAACAGATGCGCGATGTTTTCTAAGGTGGTTGTTCACGCATCTTCCTGGCTGGCCTATGTAGACTTTTACACAAGAAACAGGTGTCATATATACTACTCCCTTTACGCACTTCACGAACATGTTTCTGTGTTTTACAGAGCAAGCTTTCGAACCTATGGACTTATTAACGCGTGGATACAAGCTTGCTAGTTTGGTTTTTGTCGAAAACTTCACGTCTACCCTGTATATATTTCCAACGTGCTTTATTTGTGTGCCTTCTAGTGCACGTGTGGCATGACAGCTATTTTCCCTTGCTTCTTTGTCTTCAAACTGGATCTTTGTTTTTTTGCCCTTTATTTCTCTGGCTAGGACCGTGCACACTAAAAAAATTAACGGTTTCTGAAATTCCGGGAATTTTTCTGGAATTGTTTTGGAATTTTCCCACCTGACTCTCGAAACTTTCATTGATTAGATGCCCACATAATTTCTGCAAAACTGACATCATACAACATTTCACTATCCCCCTCTTTACCAACTTGGGGTGCCCAGGCACTTCTTGGTTGATAACACCAGCAAATGTGTTCCCAAGATCTAATTTTAAATCCAAAAATTTCAACTCGTTATTTTTAGGCTGCTCGGTAGTGAACTCAGGGCCCATGCTACTTTCCCTAAACACCTTTAGCACGTTCACTACCTCTCGGGAAGGAGCAATGCCAACCGTGAATATCAGGAAGTCATCCACAAGCCTGAACATATGTTTAACGATTCCAGGAATGCGCGGCTCGATTCCCCTGTCACATTTACTCAAAAATATTTCGCTAAGAATAGTCGCTACTGATGAGCCTATACATAATCCAGATCGCTGAATGAAAAACTTATTTTTCCATGAAACAAAAGTAGCCCTTAAACAAAACTACAGCAGCTCCAGGGATAATTCTACGTTGACACGGTATTTTTCGCAAGATTGGTGTCCTTTCGCAAGTGCGGTTCTTTTTGGCCTCTTCCGTCCGTCTGTTTTTTAGGGCGCTTCAACAAAATTTTCAATTCATACAGTCACCTAACAATCACATTAGGTTTGCGACTATCTGATGCGCAGCTGAACGCAAGAACGCGGGTTAGATTCCACACTTTTATGAGAGTGACGTGATAAAGAAGAAAAAACACCGGCGTATCGAAATGCATGTCTAAGAACCTCAGCTGAAAAGTGAAAGTTCCCTTACATCTCCCCTTACGCCACGCCTCAATATTTCACAGAGCTTCCAAATAACTGGTGTCTGTGGGAGCTGCAACGAAAAACACCTCAGCGAGCACGCAAATGGTAGGCACTACACGAATTTGTCTAATCTTCACACTTTCGGCTCCTTTTGGCGTCGCTTGGCTTGGAGCTTCCTTGAGACGACAATCAGCAAATGTTTAGCAGGGATGCTTCGCGCCTTATATTTTTGGGCTCACCAATTCAAATCAAGTCCGGAAGTTCGAGACGGCACGTTCTTTTATTTGGAACATAACACAGAGACGGCAATAAACAAACCCACGAGTGCATTCGAATTCCACAAGCACGAATACTAGGAAAAAAATTGTGTAGTTTCCATCATGCCCATGCTGGCTGAACGATCGCAGCGCCGATTTCCCCTCTAGTCAGGATTAGGAAACTCTGTCATAAGCATCCGTCTATTCACAGCCAAGAAACGACTGCGATGTGACGGCGGCTAGCTGAAGGCCCCGAGTACGTACAACCAAAGAAATAAAGTTATAGCTGTAATCTAGGAGCGAAAACTCCCCCACGAAGCAAGACTCGAACCCAGGTACTTACCAAGCGAAAAACAGTGGCTAGAAGAGCACGGCCTAACTTCGGGTCGGGAAACAGTAAGCACCAACCAATAGTATAAATAAGCAGAAATGGTGTTTCAGCCCCACTACGGAGGTCTTTCTGCACGTTATAAACAAGCTATATTTTTACACTTGGCAATATCTCCCCTGGAACGCCAGTAAAAAGTAAAATTCACTGGCCGTAATAGGAATGTTGGGCGACTTCGTTTGAGGACATTGTTGGAATATTCCGGCCCTCAAAATAGGCGGAAAAACGAAAGGCGATAAGACAAACAGGCGCGAATTGGCGCCTGTTTGTCTGCTCGCCTTTGTTTTTTTTTTTTGGCTGTAGTATCTGCGCCGAAATGTTTCCAAGAATGTCCACTGGCTGATTTCGCGATGTCGTGCTTTTTCGAAGTAAGTAATGGCAGGCGCTCCGCGAGAATGACGTAACGGCTCGTAGCAATGCGCCATATTCACTACGAGCATCGTTCGTTTTTCGCCTGTCCTTTGTTATTTGTACCGGACCAAACTTTACCGCTAACATAAAAGATGGTTAGGTTTGAAAAGCCTCTACGTACCACGTGGACAACCTATCGACCCGCTGTGGAGAGAGAAACACAAAATAAATGCGCGAAACTTGAACATTAGCCAAATGTGCCTAAAGGAGCTGATAAAATTAAAAAAAATAATCGACGCAGCTACGCAATAGTGCAGCGAATACTGAAAAGGCAGCGCTTGTGGGGGCCTTTTCCTCTTTCTTTCCCTCCTCCTCCTCATGACATCGATACATTGAAAAAAAAATATCCACACATAACCAGATCGTGAATTTTGATGCTAGGACGCAGCATTGTGCGTAGGGTGATGAGTCGTATTCCTCTATTTTCTTCGGTTAACAGTCTTTTGTTTTCGGCAATCCTTTGCTCTGTCATGTGCTTCGATTGATGGGTAGGTAAATGTAGATGTTTTTCTGTTGTGATTTTTCTTCTGTTTGTTTCAGTTAACAGCCTTTCGATAACTTTTTTGTTGTTCACAGATGTTTCGGTTTTGCATCTGCTGTTAAAACCGGATGGCGGTTTGCCACGGAGAAGAATAGCGCGGTCTTGAGCTGCTTCGCCCCTGATAAACTGAGACGTGTTTCGACAGATCACTTCGCTACAAAGCCTAGAACGCGCCGCCAAGTCACATATCAAGCATAACTGTGCGGTGATTACAGTGCTTGAGAAATTGCAAACAATTATTTTATATGCGAAGCAGGTCCCCGACTCACGTGTGTAACGCCATACGTGCGTGCGTCCGTACAAACGCGGAGCAACACGTTTCCGTAGTGGCTGAAAAAATTGTGCTACAGTAGCTGTGGAGAACGAAGTTAGAGGGAAGACAAGAAGTAAAGGGGACAGTACAAGCGCAAACTTTGTGTTTATTAAAGTTTATCTTGTCTTCCTCAAACTTCGTTCTCCGCAGCAACTGTGGCAAATTTTTTTCAGTCATGAAAAACCAACTAGCCCAATTCCTCATTTTGCTTGCGTCCCCCTCGCCGCAGGTGTTGAAATGGTGCCATGTAGGTCACGCTGAGCTGTGCGTTGATGTCACACTATCCTCGCACGCTTCCCTCGCAAGTGCGTGCTGATGTCACTCTCGTTCAAGTGTACTCGCTGAAGTACGTGTCGGCAGCGGAACGGAAACTACCCACCACGATAAGGGGTACTTGCATTGATCTGGTCTTTGCCAACTTCGACGTCGCGTTTCTGCATGAGCCTTTCAGTGTGCACGGTACCGATCACAAGGCCGGGCCGGGGTAGTCACGGCAAAACGCGCGCCTGCTCCGGTCCAGCGCTCGTGTCTCGACTCTGAAGAAACGACTACGAAGTCTTGACAAGTGTTTTAGTGAAACTTACACGAAACCTAGTCCACCTCCCGTGTCTTTGCGTTTCAAACAAACGTTTGCTCAAGTTAACGCTACACTGAGTTTCGCTTCAAACCGTTCTTCCAGCACCCGCATCGACGCCCGTTTCAACCGGGTCAACGCCGTGCGCACCACTGCTGCTTCGCATGCAATCAGAGTTACCTTTGGGGTTATGTTCCAGCCGAAACTTTTCCCTATGCTTTCCTCATAACTATCGTACCAAATTGAGACTTACCAACCCTAATCACGGTGCAGTTACTGTCTTTGCGCAATAAATCTTACCTTAACATAGAAGAAGTGGAAGAAAGAATAATTGTTGGTAACCAAGGCTTCCAGTTCTGCAAGGAGAAGTGAAACAACTGTTAGAGGCTCCCGGTTAGATGCATTCGCTTTTTCTATATGCTAGAATTAGAAGAATCCGCGGTGGTTATAATACTAACTAGTTAAACAAAATATGAGTGAAAAATAATATGAGCGGTGCGCATCAGTAGGTCCGCTTTTCATATTGATACTCATAGAGTGAAATAATTTCATGGAGATATCCATCTACGTACAATATGTACCATTAGGAACGAAATGCTTTTAGCTGCCGTTGCCAGTAGCCTATTAATTTCACTTTGACCTAATATCCGGACACGTCAATCGAGTCATGATAGAAACTCAATAAAGTTCCTGGTAATCAACAAAAAAACTTGAAACTTCAAAAGGTGGTTTTTGGCAGTCTACCCTC
Organism: Rhipicephalus annulatus; assembly: GCA_013436015.1. Classification (NCBI taxonomy): domain Eukaryota; kingdom Metazoa; phylum Arthropoda; class Arachnida; order Ixodida; family Ixodidae; genus Rhipicephalus; species Rhipicephalus annulatus. Next base: position 75,311 of record WOVY01010861.1, on the reverse strand, counting down.
GGTACAGGACCGTGTTCCATGCCGTAGGTGCAGCCAAACAAGTTATAAAGTAGAGTACATCACATTTTTTTCTTTCTGTTTATTGACACTGTCAATGAAACTAACTTCTTGTACGTTGAGCTCTCATCCACCATATACAACATCGCCGTTCCACAGGTAAAAGGGGAATCACGCACAGTCGCACTCAGTTTGAGTTGCAACATGCTACCTTCGCTTAAAAGGACGTCATCGAGTACATCAACTGACCAGAACAATAAGACCACTTTTGCTAGCGCGTTGTCTTAGGAGAATGCATAGGAATTTCTATGAGTTCTTTCTTGATCTCTTATACTTTTCTTTGTGTTCATTATGTTCACCTAATAATGATATTCTTTTTTTATTTCTACTTCCACATTTACTGGCGCACACTGCTGTTACAGACGATGTTTTAATTTATCTTACACTCCTTTATTCGTTGTATTAATGTTTTACTATCTTCTATGCCACAAGTGCAGGGTGTTTTGGCTGGCCTTCGCAACAGAACATCATCGCCATGTTTATAATGTAGTGGGGAATTCGCAAGGCACTGACTAGTGGGACCATCTCTCTCGGAGTGCGAAGCGCGAGTGTGTGCACGAGCTGTAGACGCTGGACGGCTCGAGCATTTCTGTCCGTACCGGCTGCCTGCCTACTACCTGGCGTCGCTATTAAACTCCCTTGCAAAGTGGTGGAAGTGTGCTGGGTACGCAAACCTGGAACTTCGAAGCCGGAAGCTGCCCACTGCATTAGCAATGCCTGATCAGACGACCGAGCAAGGTACCACCCTGCAAAGCACGGCCCAATCTCAACTGGTCATCGTACCTACCATCATCGGACCAAGATGTGGAAGATTGGTTGCAGCTGTTCGAAAAAGTTAGCGCCGCCAACCAGTGGGACGACCCCTCGAAATCGGAGTATGTCCCATTTTATCTTAAAGACGTCGCCAGCCTGTGGTTCATGAACCACCGTACTGAATTTACCACTTGGGCCACTTTTATGACCACCCTTGCAGCTGTGTTTGCTCGCCCCGCAGTGCGCAAGCTGCGCGCTGAACAGCGCCTACGCGGACGAGCACAAAGGCAGGGCGAATGCTTCACAAGCTATATTGAAGATGTCATCGATTTATGCGGCGCTTCAACCCTGAGATGACCGAACAAGACAAGATTAGGCATATCTTGAAAGGAATAGACGATGATGCCTTTCAAATGTTGCTGGCAAAGGGCCCAAGTACCGTATCCAAACTTGTGACCTCGTGCCAGAGCTTGCAAGAGATTTGGAAACAACGTGCGTCAGTTCGGAGGTCGACGACAGCAGACGACTCTCTCGCTGCCCTGGCCGTCGGTGGTGACAGCACCCTGCTGGAGCAGATAAAAGACTATGTACGCGAAGAGGTCGCACAACAGCTTTCGTGTCTTTCGTATCTGCCGACCACCGAAGCACCAACTAACAGCCTAACGCCGACAATCAGACATGCTATTCAGGAGCAGGTCTCCGAGGCATTGCCATTACCTACGTCTGCCTCTCCACCAACACCTGTTGCCACGCCACTGACTTATGCAGCCGTCGCGGCAATGCCTCCACCTCGTATGTCACTGTGTACGCCACTACCTGTGCGACCTTCCACCGCGCCGTTTCCACCTACACAGCAGCACGGCGAAAATCCTTGGCGCACTGCTGACAACCGGACCATATGTTACTTTCACGGAATTCTAGGTTACGTTGCACGTCTATGTCGCCGGCACTTCGCAGTTAATGCTCCAAGATACGCTGACTACTCATCTCGGCCTCCATATCACGCGCCTCACGTGCCACCTGAAGTTCACGAACGCGATGCGCAAGCTGCTTCCAGCACCCGAACCTCCGCTTTTCGACGTTCTACTTCCCGCTCGCCTTCACCTTCAAGAAGTCGTCGTTCTGTATCGCCTATGCGTCGACGACCCACCTCCATTGAGACGGAAAACTAACTGCCGCAGCTCCGGAGGCACGAGCTGCGTCATCGTCTAATCGTTCAAGTCCTCGCCTGTCCCCGCCAATTTTATCGATGTGATTGTCGAAGGTGTACGAACACTTGCACTCATCGATACCGGTGCCGCGATATCTGTGATTAGTCAAAGACTCTGCCGCTCTCTTCGTAAAGTGACGATGCTTTCTCCCGTGTTTTCTCTTAGAACTGCGAGTGCCCAACAAATTCAGCCCGTCACGGCATGTACAGCAAAAGTGGTTAATCGAGACGTGTTGTACATCATTGAATTTCACGTGTTAGCCTCATGTTGCCATGATGTCATCCTAGGATGGGATATCACATCATCACGCCGTCGTAGACTGCGCTCGGGCCGAAGTGGAGCTGTTACCGTTTCGTGATGCGCCTTCTATTTATGCGGCCGTATCTAGTGTGGCTAACCTTGTCGTCGCGACGGACATAGACCTTCCTCCTTTCAGCGCCCAGTTTGTCCCTGCCTGCTGCACTTCACTTTCTGACGCTACCGTCCTATTCACGCCATCTCACATCTTCGGTAGCCGCCATCACACATTGCTGCCATTCGCCGTTCTTGCGCTTTGTAAAGACACTACCGGAATATTTATTTCCAATCCGAACTCGTGCCCCCTAAGTTTGCGCCGCAACGAGATGCTCGGCCACATTCAGCTTATCGATGAAGGTACTATTGTGCCTACCGATTTCTTCGACACCAAGCCGAATATGGATTAGAACGCGTTGGTTCCTCACTTTGCCTTGAACAGCGTGTCGTCCGATGCATTTCACAGTTCTATTGACAGCCATCTCGCCCCGGCTCAACAAGAGCAGCTTGTTACCCTGTTGCACGAATTCAGGCGTTCGTTTGACTTTCCACAAGTGGTGCTAGGAAGAACGAACACCGCTGTGCACACGATTGACACAGGGAAGAGTACTCCATTGCGCCAGCGCCCCTATCGTGTGTCCCTGGCGGAGCGTCTCGTAATCGCAGAACAAGTAGACGACATGCTACAGCATGGAGTCATCAAGCCTTCTTGTAGTCCTCGGTCTTCACCAGTTGTACTCGTCAAAAAAGGATGGTTTGATCCGGTTCTGCGTAGACTACAGGCGCCTAAACAACATTACGAGGAAAGATGTTTACCCTCTTCCCCGTATAGACGACGCTCTCGATTGTCTCCAAGGTGCAGAATTCTTTTCCTCGCTTGACCTTCGCCCAGATTATTGGCAGGTCCCAATGGCTGAGTCTGATCGTCCAAAAACGGTGTTCGTCACACCGGATGGTCTCTATGAATTTACCGTAATGCCAATCGGACTCTGAAATGCGCCCGCCACATTCGAGCGAATGATGGGCAGCATTTTACGTGGCCTCAAATGAAACATATTCTTGTGCTATCTTGATGACGTTGTGGTCTTTTCACCCGATTTCACTTGGCATCTTGCTCGTCTGCGTAAAATTCTACAGTGCGTTACAAACGCCAGGCTTCAGCTTAACCTGAAGAAATGTCACTTCGGGGCTAAACAACTCACCATACTTGGTCATGTCGTCTCGAAAGCCGGCATCCTTCCCGACCCTGACAAGCTTGGTGCTGTTGCCAAATTTCCTAAGCCGACTACAGTTAAAGAATTACGGAGCTTTGTGGGCCTGTGCTCCTATTTTCGTCGGTTTGTCCAGAACTTTGCTTCCATCATCGCTCCAGCTCACCAAACTCCTTGCTGGCCCAGCAGATCTTTCGAATTGGACTTCAGCCTGTGACGAATCCTTCGCAACACTGCGCCAACTCCTTACCTCACCACCCGTACTGCGTCATTACGACCCTACTGCGCCGACCGAAGTACACACGGATGCAAGTGGCGTCGGCCTTGGTGCAGTGCTCGTGCAACGCAAACCAGGTTTTACGGAGTATGTGGTCGCCTATGCCAGCAGCGCCCGCACTAAGGCAGAAGCCAACTATTCTGTTACGGGAAAAGAGTGCCTGGTGACTGTGTGGGTGTTAAACAAGTGTCGCCCCTATTTGTACGGCCAAACGTTTGATGTGGTAACTGACCATCACGCACTCTGTTGGTTGGCTTCACTGAAAGATCCTTCTGGTCGCCTCGGACGTTGGGCACTACGCCTCCAGGAAGTCGACATACGCGTAGTCTACCGATCGGGGCGAAAGCACTCTGACGCAGATGCGCTTTCACGATCCCCCGTGAAATCTGATGAATCGGAAATATCAGCCCTTGACCTTCCCCTCTACTCCGTCAGCGTCACAGACATGCCATCTGAACAGCGGAAAGACCCTTGGATTGTCTCACTCTTGAATATGCTTTCTGACACATCAACTTCCGGTTACCCTCGTGCTCTTCGCCGCCAAGCAACGCATTTCGCCATACGGGATGGCCCGTTATACCGTCGCAACTACCAAGTGGTGGGTCGTAAATGGCTGCTAGTCATACCCAGCCGTATGCGGTCTGATATCTGCGAATATTTTCATGCTGAGCCGCAACACGCACACGCCGGTGCGCTAAAAACGTATAAGCCGATCCGCCAACGTTACTACTGGCGTGGTATGTACACGTTTGTACGCAAACATTCGCTCATGTTCCCAGTGTCAGCAGCGCAAGACGTTTCCTCATTCATCCGGTCAAATGCAGCCTTTACTATGTCCTGCACGCCCATTTGAACGTGTTGGGATTGACTTATACGGCCCGCTACCGTGCTCTGTTGGTGGTAATCGATGGGTAATTGTGGCTGCCGACCATCTGACAAGGTACGCCGGAACTGCAGCGCTACCTTCGGCTGCTGCTCGTGACGTTGCAACCTTCATTTTGCATCGGTTTGTTCTTTGTCATGGTGCACAACGGGAGCTCGTGAGTGACAGGGGCCGCGTATTTTTGTCCGAAGTTCTGCAACAGCTCTTACATTCATGCCGTACGGTACACCGCACATCAACAGCCTACCACCCTAGGACGAAAAACCTAACGGAACGTTTCAATAGAACCCTCGTAGGCATGCTCGCTATGTATATTGATTCCGACCACTCCAATTGGGACGTTGTTCTTCCTTTCGTGATGTATGCCTACAATACGGCGATTCAATCAACAATGGGCTTTTCTCCATTTTTATTTTATATGGTCGTGACCCATGCAGCACACTCGACCATGATTCTGCCATACAATCCTGATGCCTCCGAGTTCAGCCTAGTTTCTGAAATGGCCGAACATGCCGAAGAGTGTCGTCAGCTTGCACGGTCCTTCACAGCCGATAATCAAGCCCTCCAAAAAGATCGCCACGACCGTGATCTTGTTCAGGACACTTTCCCCGTCGGTTCTCTCATGTGGCTCCGACTGCCTTTCCACTCTCCTGGCCTGACTCCCAAGTTTACACGAAATTATACTGGCCCTTACCGCGTCATACAGCACCCTTCTTCTGTCACCTATGTGATTGAACCGCTCAAGCCGTCCACGGACAAGCGCCGCCTTGGTCGTGAGACGGTCGACGTCAGTCACCTCAAGCCCTGCTACGACCCTCCTGTTCTCTCGTCACCTTGAGTCGCCAGAATGGCTGGTCTTCGTCGCCGGGGTATTGTAGACGGGAATTCGCAAGGCACTGCCTAGTGGGACCATCTCTCTCTGAGTGCGAAGCGCGAGGACTGCTCGAGCATTTCTGTCCGTACCGGCTGCCTGCCTACAACCTGGCGTCCCTATTAAACTCCCTTGCAATATATATATATATATATATATATATATATATATAATATATATATATATATATATATATATATATATATATATATATTGTTACGAATAAATATAGCAACTGGTATTATATAAACTCTTTATTTAGGGTGAACTTGTGCCCGTTAACTCAAAACTAAAAATGGTCCGCCAAAATGTCTCTTGCTCGCTGACTCGAACTTCGTCGGTCTCTTCATCTGCCCCTCGAGTCTCGTGCCGATACCGTGGCGTAGTATCATGGCGCGTGCAGGACAGCGTTCCATGGTGCGGCTTTTACGAACGCGAATTGTGGCACGCGTCTTCTGCGATGGTCGAGCTGTGGCATTAGTCGCCCTCCTAGCACGCATCGCCCCGATGCGTAGAGCCGGCTGGCAGTTTCTAAACAATAGGACTTGTCCTCGTGTTAGACGACGTGAGTCAGTTCACTTGTTCAGTTCCTGTCGTAGTACGGTTTCATCCGTACTACATGTACAACTTCCGGGAGATTCCGGCGTCGTGTTGTGCATACTTGACCTTCAGGGATCACTTCGTAGTTTAATGGGCCTAGCTGACGAAGAACCCTGTAAGGGCCAAAATAGCGCCGCATAAGCTTTTCTGATAGGCCGCGTGCACGTACAGGCGTCCAGACTCACACTTGGTCTCCAGGGGAGCACTGAACGTGCCTTCGTCTTAGATTGTAACGGTGCGCGTCGACGTCCTGCTGTTGAATGATGCGGTTTCGTGCTAGTCGTCGCGCCTCTTCTGCCCCATCTACATATTCGCTTATGTCAGGGTCCTCTTCATTCGTGCTATTCACAGACAGCATCGCGTCTAATGTCTTTATTACTGTCCAACCATAAACAAGTTGAAATGGCGTGAAGTGGGTTGTCTCTTGTGCTGCAGTATTGTATGCAAATGTAGCATATGGTAATATGGTGTCCCAGGTCCGATTCTCGACGTGCGCATACATCGCGATTATGTCAGCAAGCGTCTTGTTTAGCCTTCAGTTAACCCGTTAGTTTGCGGAAGGTACGTATTAGTTATTCTGTGGTCGGTGTGCGTTAGTTTCGTGACTGACTGTACTAGCCTGGCAGTGAACGCAGTTCCTTTGTCAGTTATAAGGACTTTAGGTGCGCCATGTCGCAGCACTATCTGCGTCACAAAAAACTGAGCAACTTCATTTGCCGTTCCTTTTGTGAGAAATGACGTCTCGGCATATCGGGTCATGTAGTCGGTTGCTAACACTATCCAGCGCTTCCCGAACGATGACATAGGAAATGGTCCTATGAAATCCATTCCGACCTGTTTAAATGGGACTTTCGGTGGCTCTATCGGTTTCAAAAGACCTGCTGGCTTTAGGGGTGGTGCTTTGCGTCTTTGGCATTCTCGGCATGATCTTACATAATGCTGTACTGAATCCATCAATTTTGGCCAGTAATATCTCTGGCAGATTCTCGCCAAAGTCCTACTAATGCCCAAGTGACCTGCCGATGGGTCATCATGACACGGTTATAAAATTTCCGCTCGCAGTGATAATGGTATCAGCTGTAGGAACGTTTCACCAGTGTGTTGAAAGTTTCTCTTGCAGAGAACGTTGTTGTGGAGGACGTAGGAACGTAGTCCACGGACGAAAACTCACGGTACTTCGACTTGCTGCCCCTTTAAGTATTGAATGAGCAGAAGTAATTCTGGATTCATTCGCTGATCATGAGCCATCTCCGACACATTCACAGCTCCAAGAAATGCGGAGTCTTGTTCATGCTCAGGAGACGAGGTCTGGACTGGTTGCTCGTGACAAGCAATCCGCGTCATTGTGCTTGTGGCCAGACTTGTAGACTACGGTGATGTCATATTCTTGTAGACGCAGGCTCCATCTAGCAAGTCTTCTGGAAGGATCCTTAAGGTTCGCAAGCCAGCACAATGAATGATGGTCACATATGGCTCGGAATTTTCTACCGTATAAATATGAACGGAACTTACTGATAGCCCATACAACTGCGAGACATTCCTTTTCCGTAGCTGAATTATGTATACTCAGCTTTCGACAGAGTGCGGCTTGCATAAGCAATAACTTTTTCTTCCCTGTTCTGCCAGTGAACAAGAATAGCACCGAGGCCAACGTTGCTGGCGTCCGTATGAATGTCTGTTTTGGCATCTTCATGAAAATGAGCGAGTATGGGAGGTGACTACAAACGCCGTCGTAACTCAGAGAAGGCGTCTTCTTGCTCTTGGTGCCAGATGAATGGCACACCTTTCTTCGTAAATCGTGTCAGTGGTTCCGAAATCGTGAAGAAGTTTTCAACGAAGCGCCTATAGTAGGCACAAAGCCCCAGGAAACGTCGCATAGCTTTTTTGTCTCTTGACCTCGGGAAATTTTCAACCGCAGTGATCTTATCCGGGTCTGGGCGGACACCGTGAGAACTGACAATGTGCCCGAGGAACCGAAGCTCCCGGAATCCAAAGTGGCACTTTTCGGGTTTGATCGTAAGTGCAGCCATGCGAATAGCGTCCAGTACCGTTCTCAATCTCTGCACGGACTGCTCGAACGTAGTAGAAAAAATTACTGCGTCATCAAGATAGACAAGGCATGACTGCCACCTGAGGCCGGAGAGCATAGTGTCCATCATCCTCTGGAAGGTAGCGGGAGCAGAACACAAACCAAATGGAAGTGCTTTAGAACTCGTAGAGTCCATCGGGTGTCACAAACGCCGTCTTCTCACGATCTCGTTCGTCGACTTCCATTTGCTAGTACCCGCTCTTTAGGTCCAACGATGAAAAAAAGTGAGCATTGCGCAGTTTATCCAACGTATAGTCAACTCGTGGGAGTGGGTACACGTCGTGCTTCGTGACGAGGTTGAGTTTTCTGTAATAAACACAGAACTGCATGATGTTGTCCTTCTTCTTCACAAGTACTACCGGCGATGCCCATGGGCTTTTGGACGGCTGTATGACATCGTCGTCGAGCATCTCCTGTACTTGCTTCTTTATCGCCTCACTTTCTTTCGGAGCTACTCGGTATGGATGCTGACATACTGGTCTAACATGCCCTTCGATTACAATGCGGTTCTTTGGTACAGGAGTACGTCCGACTTTAGATGAATAGGAAAAACACTCTGCAAATTCCTTGATCAACTTCACAATCTGGTCTTTCTGCAAAGATGAAAGCTCTCGGACAATATATCTCGAGGACACTGTCAACTGTTGAGGGCGTTGTTGGTACTTTTTCTATTGTGCAAACATTTGAGACTTGCACGTAGTCATGAAGTGATGCTATGGCTGCTCCCTTCACCACATGCTGTACCTCGTTGGTGAAGTTAGTCAATAGCACATCAGTATATCTGTTCCGCAGGTTCACTAGACCTCTCGCCACGCGTATCCCCTTTGTGAGTAGCAGTTCAATATTTCCATCAGCTAGTCCGGCATATTCACGAAAAACGTCGCTTTTCACAGAAACTGTCACGCTGCTACGTGGGGGCACTGTCACACCTTCATCCACAATACGAAGAGACGAAACGATTGGTTGCTCCGCATGACACACGGCAAGAGCGTTCTCTGTAGAGAAAGAAACTTTGGATTTCTGCATGTCGATGATGGCACTGTTTGCTTGCAGGAAGTCCATGCGAAGAATTGCCTCACGGGAACATTCGCGGAGAACAATAAAACTGCAGACGTACATGGCCTCTTATTCCCACTCTCGCTGTGCACAATCCTGCGGGGCTGACTAAGTGCCCTCCGGTGGTGCGTATCTGCGGTCCAGTCCAATAAATGAGCACTTTCTTCAGCTTCTTTGCGACCATGCTACTTATTACTGAGTAGTCTGCACCTGTGTCTATTAACGCCATGGTTTCGACGTCGTCGATTCTGGCTTGTAGCTCGGATGTCACGTCACCCTACTGCGCTTGTCCGTCATTGTTTCAGTGTCGTCGTCTGATCCGGTTAACGATGCAGGGTTTTCAGTTTTCCGAAAATCAGCGGCCCTGCCTGCACAGGTCGCTGGTTCTAGTTTTCCCGTCGCGGGCTTGGTGAACGACGCCTCGGGAAAGTAGATGATGGGTGTGCACTCAGTGACTTATTGCGCATTGGTGGAAACGACCGCAATTCATGTCGCTGGGTGTTTGGAGAGGCATAGCACGAAGATAAATATTCTTCGATTTCGTAAGGAGGCTCACCGTTACGAGGGCAGGGTGCATTCACTGGGAAGCCACATAGTCCGACCCGACGGTAGTGGCATGTCCGATAAAGATGACCGGCCTCCCCACAGTGGTAGCAGAGGGGCCGCCGGTTTGCCGTGCGCCATACATCACTTTTGCGGGGTCTCGCTTCTGGCATCGGCGGTGGCCTATTGCGAGGAAAGGTCGCTGGCATAACGGGAGCTTGTGCAAAGTTCGGGCGTCTGATGTCTTGCCGTACGACTTGCGCGAACGACAGCTGTGGCTGAGGTTCCGGTTGCGTGTAGTGGGGCACCTGAGGCTGTGGTTGAATAATTGCTTGCCGCATTTCTTCACGTACAACGTCCGCGATTGAGGGCATCACTGGAGGACTTTCGGGGAGTTGCACTTTCTAGAGCTCCTCCTTAAGGATTGCCTTCACCATTTCGCGGAGGACGTCAAAGTTGGTGGGGAGGGCTGTTGACTCCGCCCTGACTGAAGAAACGCTGAAGTCTCTGTTGTACAGCAACGCACGTTGTTGTAGTGTCCTTTCCATGGTCGTTGCCTCAGACCGGAACTCCGCCACTGTTTGCGGTGGATTACGCACCAGGCCTGCTATATTTTCTTCTTTTACTCCACGCATTAGGTGCCGCAACTTCTTATACCCGGCCATATTTTGGTCAGCTCGGCGGAAGAGCCACGACATGTCTTCTATGTACATGGCCTTGCTCTCGTTGTTCCGTTGGTTCCTCGCCTGAAGAGCAGCCTCTGCCTTCTCTTTGTGGTCCGTGTTCGGATAGATTGCGATTAGCTCTCGTCGGAAGTCGTCCCACGACAGCAAGGACGCTTCTTGGTTATCAAACCACGTACATGCCGAATCTTGCCGGGTGACGTAAACGTAACGAAGTTTTCGCGCTTCGTCCCAACCATTCAAACGTGCAACGCGCTCGAAGCCTTCAAGCCAGTCCTCGGCGTCTTCAAAGGTCTCACCGTGGAAGACCTCTGGTGTACGTGGTGAATCCACAATGAGGTGAGATGGAGATGGCATCGACTGGGTGGCCATCACAGTGACGCTTGTGCTTGAGGTTGTGACAGGTCTTGATGGGTCAATTAAGGGGGCCAAACTCGGGCTTCTCACCACGTAGTCGGCGACTCGTGCGTTGGTGCACAGGTGTTAATTCTGCTGGCTCCAACCTTGTGGGATCTGGGCTTCTCTCCCTTGCCTTTGGTGGGCTTGGAATCATAGCCAGCACCTCCACCAGATTGTTACAAATAAATATAGCACCTGGTACTATGTAAACTCTTTATTTAGGTTGAAACTAGTGCCCGTAAACTCAAAACTAAAGTGGTCAGCCAAAATGTCTCTTGCTCGCTGACTCGAACTTCGTCGGTCTCTTCATCTGCCCCTCAAGTCTCGTGCCGGTCCCGTGGCGTAGCATCATGGCGCATGCAGGACGTCGTTCCATGGCTCGACTTTCTTGCTACTTGCGTGGCGGCTTTTACGAACGCGAATTGTGGCACGCATCTTCTGCAATGGTCGAGCTGTGGCATTAGTCCCCCTCATAGCACGCATCGCCTTGATGCGTAGAGCCGGCTGACAGTTTCTAAACAATAGGACTTGTCCTTGTGTTAGACGACGTGAGTCAGTTCACTTGTTCAATTCCTGCCGTAGTACGGTTTCATCCGTACTACATGTACAACTTCCGGGAGATTCCGGCGTCGTGTTGTGCATACTTGACCTTCAGGGATCACTTCGTAGTTTAATGGGCCTAGCTGACGAAGAACCGTGTAAGGGCCAAGATAGCGCCGCATAAGCTTTTCTGATAGGCCACGTGCACGCACAGGCATCCAGACCCACACTTGGTCTCCAGGGGAGTACTGAACGTCCCTTCGTCTTAGATTGCAACGGTGCGCATTGACGTCCTGCTGTTGAATAATGTGGTTTCGTGCTAGTTGTCGCGCCTCTTCTGCCCTTTCTACATATTTGCTTATGTCAGGGTCCTCTTCATTCGTGCTGTTGACAGGCAGCATCGCGTATAATGTCGTTATTACTGTCCGACCATTAACAAGTTGAAATGGCGTGAAGTGGGTTGTCTCTTGTACTGCGGTATTGTATGCAAATGTAGCATACAGTAATATGATGTCCCAAGTCTGATGCTCGACGTCCACATACATCGCGATCATGTCAGCAAGCGTCCTGTTCAGCGTTTCAGATAACCCGTTAGTTTGCGGATGGTACGCATTAGTTCTTTTCTGGTCGGTGTGCGTTAGTTTCATGACACAGTGTACTAGCCTGGCAGTGAACGCAGTTATTTTGTCAGTTATAAGGAATTTAGGTGCGCCGTGTCACAGCACTATCTGCGTCACAAAAAACTGAGCCACTTCGTTTGCCGTTCCTTTTGTGAGAGAGGACGTCTCGGCATACCGGGTCATGAAGTCGGTTGCTAACACTATCCAGCGCTTTCCGAATGGCATAGGAAATGGTCCTATGAAATCCATTCCGACCTGTTTAAATGGGACTTTCGGTGGCTCTATCGATTTCAAAAGACCTGCTGGCTTTAGGGGTGGTGCTTTGCGTCTTTGGCATTTTCGGCATGATCTTACATAATGCTGTACTGAATCCATCAATTTTGGCCAGTAATATCTCTGGCGGATTCTCGCCAAAGTCCTACTAATGCCCAAGTGACCTGCCGATGGGTCATCATGACACAATTCTAAAATCTCCGCTCGCAGTGATAACAATATCAGCAAGGCTCTATTCGCACACAAAAACAAAGCGCAAGAGATTTGCTTTGCTTTGCTTTGCTATCGTAGATACATGGCACGTACCCACTTTGGAAGAGTGGCCAAGAATTCAACGTAAAGACTGGTAAATGTTATTTTAGGTAAGCTATCAAATTTAAAACCAAAACTGAAGAAATGAAGTGACAAATATGCGAAAATAAATAATTTAACTACAACTAATATACTTTTGAGCCTGTATTCTAGACTGTCTTAGTAACCTGAAGGGAATAATTTTAAAAACTGAAGTTTCAAGCTAACGAAATGACGAATAATTTAAACACCAGGTTAAAACGGTAATCGTTGAGTATTTATAATGATATCACACACGGCATCAAAGGCATTTCTGTGGCTGTATCCCAAGCCTGAGGCACCGAAGCTTAAAATATTTTCCTCCGATAAGGTCAAGCCTATTTTTGTGAAAGGAGTAATAAGAAATCAAGTTCTTTTACGGGAATATCTTGCACATAGCAAGAGTAGACGCACAACGTCGTCTTCCTCGAAAAACGCAAGAGACTGCCGCTCGTGATGCTGGCTTCTTCCTCCTTTGTTGTGCTTACGGCTAATAATTGTGACAATATTGTCACGACGTCAAAGCAGAGGTCTTGCCGCAGAGATTGAGACAGCAGAAGCAGGTCGGTCTCTTTAATCGAACGCGCAAGCGAGTTCTTCTTTTTCATCCATTTCATAGTCCTTCATGGCACATGCACGAATACCATTGTCTTTCATGATCAAGCACGTGACATTTGCCTCCCCCAGAAAGAGGCATCGTCCAATTGCGCAACTTAGGCACCCCACCAGGCGTATAAAGTGGTCGCGGCAACGCGGTAACCGGGAGCTCGATAAATACGGTTTCATACGCACGACGTGCACGACTTCGTGTAAATCTTTTGGCGCCTAAAACTACAGTCAGTGTCGAGAACAACTTCATAGTTCACGTCGTTCAAGCGTCGCGTGACGCTGTATAAGCCAAAGTACCGTCTTAGCAGTTTTTCAGGAAGTCCACGTCGACGTATCGGAATCCAGACCCAGACCTTGTCACCTGGTGTGTAGCTACTAAACTTGTGTCGGGAGTCGTACCGTTGTGCATCTTGATGCTGTTTATGACAGATGCGCACGTGCGCGAGCTGTCTGGCTTCCTCGGCTTCTACATGGATGTCTTCACGGGTGTCGTCATGCGGCAACATGGCGTCCAAAGTTGTCGTGACTTTGCGACCATAGATCAGACAGAACGGTGTCATTCCAGCGGTTTCTTGTCGAACGGTATTATAGGCAAAGGTCACGTACGGCAATATCTGATCCCAGTTTTTATGTTCCGTGACAACGTACATGCTGATCATGTCTGTGAGGGTCCTATTGAGGCGCTCCGTCGGTCCGTTTGTCTGCGTATGGTATGCAGTTGTTCTGCGGTGAGCTGTACCGCTTCGTCTGAGAACGGACTCCAAAATGATAACGGACTCCAAAAGCTCTGCGGTGAAGGCAGGTCCTCTATCTGTTATTACTGCTGTTGGAGCGCCATGCCGAAGGACGATGTTCTCGACGAAGAACTGAGCGGCTTCTCCTGCTGTGCCGCGCTGCAAAGCCTTAGTCTCCGCATAACGGGAAAGGTAATCGGTGGCCACAATTATCCATCTGTTCTCTGTTGTGGAAGTTGGAAAGTGATTCAGGAAATCTATTACAATCTGGGTGAACGGCCTCACTGGTGCTTCGACTGGATGTAAAAGACCGGCTGGCTTGCTGGGCGGCGCTTTGCGTCTTTGGCAGTCGGTTCAAGTTCGCACGTGATGTTTAACAGCAGCAGGCAACCTTGGCCAGTAGTACTTGCATCGTAGTCGGCATAATGTTCGGGTGTAGCATAGATGATCAGAAGTTGCTTCATCATGGCACGCTTCCATAATTTCTTTCCGCTGAGAGGCCGCTGGTACGACGAGCAAGTGCGGGTTGCCGGTTGGTGAGAAGTTTTTCTGATAGAAAACATCGTTTCGCAAGCAAAAAGATGGCAGTCCTCTGGCAAATAACCGCGGCACGTCTTTACGTCTTCCTTCTGAATATTCAATGAGTGGTAACAGATCGGGGTCACTGCGCTGCTCTCGTACAATAGTGGCCATGTCGACAACTCCCAAGAAAGCCACGTCGATGCTTTCGTCATCAGGAGCGACAGTCTCCACTGGTGACTGTGAGAGACAGTCGGCGTCGGTGTGCCTCTTCGCAGATCTATAGACGATGGTCATATCGAACTCTTGAAGCTTTAGGCTCCAGCGCGCCAAACGGCCAGATGGATCTTTAAGGTTGGTGCGCCAGCACAAAGAGTGATGGTCGCTAACAATTTTGAAGAAGCGGCCGTACAAATATGGACGAAATTTGATGGCCGCCCACACCACGGCGAGACACTCCTTCTCGGTAGTCGAGTAGTTTTCCTCCATGCGAGAGAGAGTTCAGCTGGATTAGGCTATTACTCTTTCACAGCCGTCTTGCCACTGCAACAAAACGGCACCCAGACGTACATCGCTGGCGTCATTGTGAAGCACTGTAGGGGTGTCCTGGTCAAAGGGCGCAAGGACTGGAGGTGTTTGCAGGCGTTGTCGTAGTTCATTGAATGCCACTTGCACTTGTTCACCCCTAAAGAAGGGAACGTCTTCACGTGTAAGTCGTGTCAATGGTGCCAAAATATACGAAATGTCTTCGATGAATCGCCGGTAATAGGCGCACAACACCAAGAAGCATATGACGGCCTTTTTGTCACGTGGTGCAGGAAATTGCGCTACAGCGTCTATTTTGGCCGGATCAGGTCGAACACCTTTGTGACTGACGACGTGGCCTAGGAAGCTGAGTTCGTTGAAACCAAAACGACTTTTTCCCGGTTTTAAAGTAAGGCCGGCCGAACGTATGGCTTGGAGGACGGTGAATAAACGGCATAGATGTTCCTCGAATGTTGCTGAGATTACAATAACGTCGTCCAGATAGACCAAGCATGTTTGCCACTTCAATCCTGATAGTATGGTGTCCGTGAGACGCTGAAAAGTGGCTGGCGCCGAGCACAACCCAAAAGGAAGCACCTTGAATTCGTAAAGGCTATCGGGCGTCACAAAGGCCGTTTTTTCACCATCTCTCTCGTCGACTTCTATCTGCCAGTAGCCGCGTCGGAGGTCCATTTAACAGAAATAGCGCGCATGACGCAGCCGATCGAGTGAATCGTCTATGCGGGGCAGTGGATAGACGTCTTTTTTCGTGACTTGGTTCAACTTACGATAATCAATACAGAAGCGCAAGCTGCCGTCTTTTTTCTTGACCAAAACGACGGGGGACGCCCAAGGACTTTTCGAAGGTTGTATGACGTCATCCGCGAGCATCTTCTGTTCTTGCTTGTGAATCTCCTCGCGTTCTTTCGGAGCCACGCGGTAGGGGTTCTGCCAATCGCAAACGGCCGCGTGGTTCGTCGCTGCTGTCGTCGGCATACGGATGTTCGCAAAACGTCACAATACGTTGAGGGATGTTGACAACAGCGCCATGATCCTGAAGAAAATCTATGCCCAAAATTAGCTCTTACAGCAGTCTGGCAACAGGACGAAAGTTGCCACGAAGCTAGGTTGGCCATTCCAGCCACCCTAACGAAGCTAGAATCTCCGATGCGAAGTCGAGTAGTGCATTTACCCGCCGGAGTCACCAGCTGAACACCAGTACTTCTTATGTGTGGCCCTGTCAATGGTGTCTTGACCTTTCTGAGGCGGTCGGCGAGCTCTTATCGCATGATTGAGAAGTCGGCGCCAGTGTCGACCAGTGCTGTAACGTGATGTCCGTCAACGAGAACGCTAATATCGGCACGTGCAGCTTCATCGGCATAAGTATTCATCGTCGTATTCGTCGTCGTTGTCGTCATACCTTCTTGCGATGATAGGGGGAACTTTTCAGTGTATCGACGATTGGCAACCTTGCCCCCCGAGGTCGCAGCAGTTAAGTTCCCCGGCGCGGGCTAGGCGAACGGCCTCTGGTTACGTCCGGGTAGCTCTGAGGGAAGTCACAGTGACGCGCAGGTGATGGAGATCGCCAGCGACGCGGTGGAGTTGCCTGGCCAAGCGACAGTTGATCGGCATCATGGGCACGATGGTCTTCAGAACGGAAAGAAGCCGGACGAGAAAAGTTCCCGAACCCGGAATCGCCATGACTGCAATAGCGGGCAATGTGACCGGGTTCTCTGCAACGGAAGCAAATAGGTCGACGGTCGGCCATGCGCCATAAATCAGTTCGGCGAACTGGTGGTCGTCTCATAGAATCCCGTTGCCACCAATGTACGGCAGGGGTCGTGGCTGGAAGGTCGTCGCCACAGATAATAGTGGAGGACGACGGACCGCATCACGGTAGCTCGCTGGATGTGGCTGAGGACTTGGCGCGGGGGGTGTAACGGCTTGCCTCAACTCCTGAAGGACGATTTCGGCAACAGATGCGACATATGGTTGGGTAGAGAGAACGCAGAGGGCCTGAAGTTCCTCACGCAGTATTTCCCTAATCATTTGTCGCAGGGAACTTTCGCATTTGGCAGTGTTTTGAGCTGCAGCACTTACTGCCGTGTGGTTCGGCAGGCGGTAAAAGTGTCGGCGTCGTTGTTGCAATGCACGCTTGATGACAGTCGCCTCTCTTGTGAATTCATCTACTGTTGTAGGTGGATTTCGTACGAGGCCTGCAAACACTGGTTCCTTAACGCCCTGCATTAGGTGACGCACCTTCTTCGCCTTGGGCATGTCAGGGTCAGCTCGTCGAAACAGACTTATCATGCCCTCTGCGTGCATGGCGGCTGTTTCATTGGATTTTTGCACGCGAACCTCAATCAGTTGCTGTGCGTGATTTTGTTGGTCGCAGATAAAAAATGTAGCGAAGAGCTTTCGACAGAAATCTTTCCAAGATTGGAATGTAGCTTCGCGGTTCTCGTACCACGTGCGAGCGCTATCTTCAAGTGCGAAATATGCTCGTCCAAGTTTGTGCTGTTCGCAACAGTGGTTGGATACAGCGACCCGTTCGAACTGTTCGAGCCAGTCCTCGACATCCTCGTACTCTTCCCCATGGAAAACTTCAGGAACGCGAGGATGTTCAAGAGTCACCTGCGAGGGAAGAGTGGTCTGCGATGGCAGGATAACCGGGGATGTAGTAGGAGCTGCCATGCTGGAAAGAGGCAGAACAAGTGCGGACTCTGGACTTAGGCCTAGTAGGCGCCTACTGAATCGCGGCACCGGAGTCGTGACGAGGGGCTGAGTCTCGGGACTAGGTGAACGGGTCCGAGCAAGACTGTCCTACATCAGAATGTAGGCCCCAGCACTTCCACCAGTGTCACGACGTCAAAGCAGAGGTCTTGCCCCGAGATTGAGACAGAAGAAGCAGGTCGGTCTCTTTAATCGAACGCGCAAGCGAGTTCTTCTTTTTCAACCATTTCGTAGTCCTTCATGGCACATGCACAAATGCCATCGTCTTTCTTGATCAAGCACGTGACAATATGTTGTAGAGCAATAACTATCTTTTGGGAGTGATAAAAATGTGATAAGTGTAACTTTTTGTTGCCAGCTGGTAAACGGGGCAATAAAAACACTATACAGTTAAAGCTTTATATAACGAAGTTTATAAATTCCCGAAAAAATTTGTTATAAAGAGGATTTTGTTATATGCAAATTGGTACGAAAATACGAAAAGTAGAAGAGAAAATTAAACAAAAGGTGGACTAGAGGCAGAGCTAACCCAAAACATTTATTTTACAGTAAAAAACTGCGTTATTATTGCGATATCAATTATATGGACACTCTCGGCGGGTGTTTTCCGTAAGTGCCATGTTCCATAAGAAGTCCAAATTGATAATGATGCCCACGCGCATGGTAGCTTTCACGAGCGGGTAAAAGCGTGCGAGCGCTACTGAAGCAGAGATCAAATGAGTCTACCCATCCCTATCGCCTGGAAAATTCATATCTCCCGCATGTTAGAACAGCCGTCGAATGCTCTAACAGAGAGTAAACCATCCCTCTTGGACGAGAATGAAACAATGCGAGGATAGGGGGGGATCACTCGAGTAGCAACAATGAATTTGAATTTTAAGGGTGGTCGCGATCGCTGGCGCGCTTGCTATTGTTGTGATCGTCCTGCCTGGCTTGGCGTCCCTTTGACGCCTGAGACGTTGCAGCTGAGCCTACCCTGATTTCTTCCGTGTCAGCGCTTCCATAAATGCACCAAGAGCTTGGTAACAACAATAAAGTTGTTCTTTTAATTATCCCGGGCCGTCGGTTGCTCTAGTAAAACTCAGTGGACTCGCCTGACCAACTGACGGATTGGAAAGAGTTGTTGGCCATCGTGGCCGCTTTCTTTGCCTCCGAGGTGTCCCGGACAAAGGGCCCAGCGTCACCGTCTGCGAATGCGTTTCCCACGTTCTCCGTGGTGCCTTAATGCTATAGTTTCTGCAAGTTGTGGCCTGCCTGGCGCCGCATACCCATCACTGACGGGCTGCAGATTCATTTCCTCTTAGGACTCAATGTCTTCGTGCTGTGCTGTGGCGAGCGCGGTGTGCAGTATTTTCTCCTTCGGCATGGGACGAGCTGGGAGTGCCTCTTCCCCTTTCCTGGGTTGAGAAGGAGGCAGCGTTTCATCTTCCCCTTTTGGGGGTGAATCTGAAGATGACAATTTCGTTGGACTGTCCTGGCCTCAAGTGTTTTCCCAGGTGGGAATCTTGGGAAGGCCAGAAAATAAAACGCGAGCGCCGAGGCGCTCCCGGCAAGCTCCGAAAAACTCCCCGAAGGTCCCATCATGCTTCGGTCGAAAGCTTTCATGATGCTACCACCATCATGTAACACGCTACCCGTAAATAATGTAAATAAAAGTTAAGTTTACGAATAGGGCCGAAAGTTTTGGGGCGCCAAAGCCTTTCCGTATGGATGCTTTGGATCAAGCAGTAACGATGATGTTATGAAGCGTAGAAACTTGGGCAAGTTGATAGGACATAACTGAATATACGAACAGCGCAACTTGAAAGTAGTAACAGTGTATCTACTGAAGCGAAGAAACAAGGACAAAAAATAGCCCTGACTTTCAACAATGATTTAATAGCGGAGTGGTGTACATATAGGCCAAAAAAGAAGAGAATGGGCATGCGTAGAAGGGTGCAGTTTATAACCACTGCGAAACAATGTCAGCAAAACTCTTGATTGAAGAAACACATAGCTTGAAAATGATTGAGATAACGCAATCTCTTTCTGCAATAGCGCAACTTGCACATATACCGTCAAACTTGCTTACGTGATAGGCTTCAATTATCTCGCGCGTGGCCTTTGAGTGCTATACTTGCCTATTACCTCGCAACGCTCGAAGAGAGGCACGCAGCCGCGATTTCGACAGTGAATTCCGAGGTGTCCTTGGGCCGCATTGTGCACAGTAACATTATGCTGTCATAAACGGTCATTCAAGCACCTTCCGGTTTGCCTAATGTATATACGGTAATATCGCAGGATAGCGGAATAAGATATTCGACACCAATAACACAAGGTACGAAGCACATTCTGTGTTTCATGGAGCATTTTACTCTATTTGCAGCTGGATGATTCACTAACCTACGAAGCTTTGATAGCTTTTCCGCGGCGGAAAATAGTGATACCAGCTCGTTTCCAGACTTTCCTCAGCTTATGCTAAACGTTGTGCAGCTAAGGGACTGCAACACAGTCCTTAGGAACTGACGCATTTTGAAGCTCAGATGCCTCCTTGATTTTAGATTTGCATCAAAAGATTTTCCTCAAAAGAAGAAATCAGAGCGTTCGAGTAATCATGCAATGCTTAAGAGGCGCTTGACTTGTGCTATGAAACTGCGTTGCATCGAGTGCGGGCGGCACCTTCTAAGACAGTTAACAAGGCAAACATTGATGATACCCTTTTTCACCAGTTTCGAATAAGCCGAGTGGAAAGGTAAGAGGAGTTTACCACTTCTCGGTGAGAACAGCCAACTAAAATGATTGCTCCAAAAACAGAGTGTTAGGTCTGGAATCCTGATAGAATTACTGGATGGTAGCTCATGAGTGAGCTCGAGAGGATGCAAGTGCTTTCTAAATAACCCTAGAAGCCTAGGGTTATTCAGAAATTGGTGGGCATGTGGTAACGATGCAGTGAGTCACAGTGTGCTTGAGGGTCTTATTCATAAGAGACTGCGTTGTAATCTCCGGAAACTCGTTGAGCAGAGCTGTATATGGTGACGTGGGCGGTTTCACGAAAGTGGCGTTTAGGGCAGTAGCACGTGACAGAAACCCATTGACCGATAAGCCGGTATAGCTATTCACCAGGCGACAGCGATTCATATCCACGATCAGATGAAAATTCCTTAAGAAATCGGCGCCTGAGATTGCGTAGCGTACGTCTGCTGTCCAAAATAACCACTGCAGTTTCCTCTTAAGACCGAGATCAAGGGTTAGAGCTTCTGTCCGTAAGTTGCTATGACCGAAGAATTGATCGCTTGTAAAGGATTTGACTTCTCGCAAAGACGCCGGTCCGTTTTGGACGCTGGAATTATGCTGACTTCTGCTCCAGTGTCCACCAGCAAGTTCAGACCTGTGGTTCTGTCGGTGATGTGGAAGAGGCGGCTTGATGCTGCCTTGATCACCCGGTGCTGTTATTGACGATCGACCGGAGCATTTCCCTTGCGCCATGAGCAAGGTGGCACACATCTGTGAGCCACGGCACGAAAACGCCGGTGATAATAGCATGTGTTCTGCAGTGAAAAGCAGTGCTCGGGCTGGTGGAGGGGCCGTTGCGGAGCAGCCGACGTGAGAGCAGGTCGATGTCGACGAGGCTGGTCCTTTAAGTTGCGAATGCTCAGCAATTGCAGACGCAAGTTGGCGACTTCAGCTGCGAGATCTTTTACCGTTCCTCGGAGGGAATCTGCTTCGGAAATCGGAGAGGTGTGGGCAGCGTTTATGTTTTCCGGAGCAACGTCCATCATGTCATCGGCCATTTCTGCCAGCTCCGACAGCGGCTTATCCTGAGCTGGGAAAGAGCCATTCGCAAGGTATGTGGAAGACGCTGTAGGAACAACTTCCGTAGTATGGATGTTTCCAAGCCGTCTGGCTGGTCCCCAAGCAGGTGCTGCAGATGACGTAGAAACTGCGTGGGACGCCGGTCCTCGAGCTCTTCGTTGCACAGAAGTTGCTGGATGCGCCGATGCTTAGGCGGAACGAGTCGGTGAAGAAGAGCCTGTTTGACTGTCGTATATGGAGTGTCACCAGGCGGGCCCACGAGGATGTCGCGTATTTCGGCCATTGCCTGTGGCGGCAACGCTTCAACGAGGAGCTCATGCTTGCGAACTTCTGACGTGATGCGATGAATGCGGAACTTGTTCTCGACTTGAATGAATCATAAGGAGGGATCGGCAAGCCACAGCTGTGGTAGCGTCATGGTAGCAGTACCTCCAACAATACCCGAAGAGGGTACATGGCCGGGTGCAGTGACAGCGGTACCAGGGCTGAGGCTGTCAAGATGCTCACGCTGCTCCATGGAAGGTCACGTTCGTAGTCCGGGTCACCAACAAATATAGCACTCTGAAACGCGGTTCCGAAAACACAGCGCGGTTTAATTATGCATCTCCGCCATTGTTCCAACTACTACTTTTTTTCTCCTCAGCAGACTACCCACTATTAGCTTACGTTCCAAGTGTGTCGTGCCAGAAGAAGAAGAAAAGTACGCCACACAGTCATTCCACTGCCGGACCTAATGGGGTGACATCAACAATGATTCAAGTGCTATACGAAATATCCCCACATGAAATCCGTAACATAGTTAATTATTCACTGAAAAATTCTTGGATTCCGGCAGATTGGAAGCTTTCCAATATAATTTCGATACGTAAGAAACAGGGAATGGTGTTTAGTCTGGATAACATGAGGCCTATTTCATTGACATCTAACCTGGCCAAGCTTGTAGAGAGAGTCTTAAATGCCCGTATAATAAACTACATCAAGGAACATACAATACCAAACCCCAGACAAATTGGCTTTACATCGGGATACTCCATTTGGTGTGCACATGTAGATGTGGAAAGTCGCATACAGCTGGCTCCGCATCGCCGCGAATACTGTGTGCTAGTTTCAGTTTCAGTTTCAGTTTATTATTCATTTCAAAAAAGTAGTACAGTAATATTAATATACAGACGAGGGTCCCAAAGTTAAAAACTGTAAAGGGACCCTCGACGAGGGTCCCACAGTTAAAAACTGTATCGGGACCCTCGATGCATTATAACAATCAATAAATAAGATCAAGTTAACAAGCAACGAGTGAATGGAAGTCAATTATACAATATAGAGTGATAAGTAATTATTATAGTCACTCTAGACTTAGCTAAAGCGTATGACAAAGTGGAATATCCTATCCTAATCCAGCAGATGTAAGACTATCGCTTTCCAAAATATTGTTACGTCTACGAAAGGGGTTTATTCAGAGCCGACGTAACGGTCGACGCGACGGTATACAGCAGTGAACGCGCAGCAGCGAGCTCTTGCCACCAACCGAACGTCCTCTTCATCTGCCACCACCATGTACCCCGCTACACAGGTGCACATACCTAAATTACACATGTGGTAAAATTTCCCTCCGCGCAGACGAAGCCCACTGGGCGAGTCAAACAGTCTCTCGAGGAATAAAGCGCTTCAAACGTGCAACATGGATAAGTTCAGTTTTTGCAGACCATCGGCCGTTTGAATGGAGATGCGCTATGCGGTAAACTAAATCACTGATACGGTCTACAACAAGATAAGGTCCCGCATAGTGCGCTAGCAGTTTCTCGCTCAAACCGCGTTTTCTTGTTGGTGTCCACAGCACCACTAGGTCGCCACAATTGTACGTCACGTGTCGGCGTCGGTGGTCCAAATGTGCCTTCGAGTGGTCTTGCGAAGCAAGAGTGCGCAAATATGCAAGGCGTCTAGCTTCTTCGGCCCGACAGATTGTCTCGGATATGCAGGGATCATGGTGGTCCAAACACGGGAAGATGGTATTCAGTGTATGACGAGGTAGTCGAGCATATAGAAGAAAGAAAGGGCTGTAGCCAGTAGTTTCATGCTGAGCGGTGTTGAATGCATATGTGATAAAGGGTAGAATACTGTCCCAGTCCTTGTGATCTGATGCAACACACATAGACAGCATGTTCGAGAGAGTTCTGTTCGTTCGTTCAGTTAGACCGTTCGTTTGGGGATGATATGGCGTAGAGTGCCGAAACCTTAAAGCACAGACACGAAGCATCTCTTCCATCACGTCTGCTGTGAATTGTCGGCCACGGTCACTGATTACAATTTTGGGAGGTCCATGTCGAAGAATTACAAAACGTAGCATGAAGGAAGACACATCGGCTGCAGTTCCCGTTGGTGTGGCAGCTGTCTCGCAGTACCGTGTTAAATGGTCGGTGCAAACGACTATCCAACGATTTTCATCAGAAGACCGGGGAAAGGGTTTAAGGAGGTCAATCCCGACTTCCTCAAATGGAGTTCTAGGGGGTGGCACCGGATGTAATCACCCTAAAGGAGCACTTGTTGGGCGCATATGACGTTGGCACTTGTTACAGCTAGACGCGTATTGTTCCGTCGTCTGGCACATTTTGGGCCAGTAGAATCTTTCTCGAAGACGGCAAAGAGTTTTCGCTGTGCCTAGATGACCGGATGTTGGGTCATCATGCATAGCCTGCAAGACATAAACGCGAAGACTCTTTGGAACCACCAGAAGATATCGTGAGCCGGTGTTGGTGTAGTTCTTTTTCTAAACTAGCCCGTCTCGGATGCAGAAGCGCTTAGGCGATGATTTTGGTTTGGTAGCAAGAAGGTGTTGTTTGGTGCTGTCCCTTTGTTGCTCATCCTTAAAGGTCTTGTTATTTGGAAATTGTTGGTCGAGTGATGCAATGTAGGTATCGAAGGTGCCCGCGTTATATTCCGTCGTTGGAAGTGGTAGTCGCGAAAGACAATCTGCGTCAGCGTGACGTCGGCCGCTTTTATAGGAAACCGTGAAGTCATATTCTTGTAGACGAAGTGCCCAGCGCGCCAGCCGACCAGATGGTTCACGCATATTGACCAACCAGCAGAGAAAATGATGGTCTGTCACGACGGTAAAGGAGCGTCCGTACAGGTAGGACCGGAAGCGCTGCACTGCGAAGACTACTGCAAGGCATTCTTACTCTGTGACAGTGTAGTTACGCTCGGACTTGCTGAGCGAGCGACTTGCATACGCTACGACGTGTTCTTGATTATCCAAGCGTTGAACCAGGACAGCACCTACACCAATACCGCTGGAGTCTGTGTGAATCTCAGTGGGCGCCAGAGGATTGAAGTGTCGAAAAATCGGATAAGACGTCAAAAGAAACTGTAACTCCGAAAAAGCAGACTCGCATTCCGGGGTCCAGTCAAACTGCGCACCTTTCTGAAGCAGACACATGAGCGGGTATGCGATATTGGCAAAGCCAGGAATGAATCGGCGAAAGTATGAACAAAGCCCCAAAAAGCTGCGCAGTTCTTTCACCGAGTTTGGTTGCTTAAATGCCTCCACTGCGGCCGTCTTGGCGGGATCCGGTCGTATGCCTTCTTTGTTTACTAAGTGTCCAAGGACGAGTGTTTGGTGCTCTCCAAAACGACATTTCTTTGAATTGAGCACCAAGCGTGCTTTGCTTAGGCAGTCCAGTACGAGGCCAAGGCGTGTGTTGTGCTCACAAAAGGTGCACCCAAAAATTAGAACGTCGTCCAAGTAACACATACTTCCCACTTCAATCCACGCAGAATGTTATCCATAAATCACTCAAAAGTTGCGGGCGCGTTGCAGAGTCTGAACGGCGTCACATTGAATTCAAATAGTCCATCTGCTGTAACAAATGCCATTTTCTCCTTGTCTTCCTCGTGCATTGGAATCTGCCAGTAGCCTGACCTCAGATCCACAGACGAAAAGTAAGAGGCCGATAATAGACAGTCGATAGTATCGATCCGCGGGAGTGGGTATACGTCTTTTTTAGTGATGGCGTTGAGACGGCGGTAGTCAACACAAAATCGTCATGTCCCATCCTTCTTCTTCACTAGAATTACTGGAGCGGCCCACGGACTACATGATTCTTGAATTACATTTTGCTTGAGAATCTCGCAAACCTGTTCATTGATCATTGCGTGTTCCGAAGGCGATACACGATATGGCTTCTGTCGGAGAGGTCTGTGAGATGACGTGTCGATTTGGTGCTTTATACGAGAAACAGAGAACGATGGTGAATCACGCTGAGCGAAATTGAAAATACCGGCATGTTTGCGCAGTATACTCGCCAGTTCATTACGTTTCTTGGTGCTGAGTGACTTATCAATCATAGCCATAATGGTGGTGTCCCGGGCGTGCAGATTATCGCAACGGGTCTTATCCGGAGAATCATTGCTTTCTGCAAGGGTGACAAGTGAGAATACTTGGTGTTCACGAATCTCTGCAAGTTTCAGACCCTCCGGCAACACTGTAGGTTCATTAGAGTAGTTAATCACCCATAAACCAGTATGCCCTTGCGCAACCGATAGCGTGCAGTAGGGCATTAAGACTGTCTTTTTTATGCAACTGAGATGCACGGGCTCCACAGTTACGTCAAATGTTTTCTCGCTTGCAGGTGAACAGACAAGAACACATTTTGCAGACAAAGGCGGCACAGTTGCGTCCACAGACACGCAAAGAGCACTTTCTTGAGGGGGCGAGTTTTCCATAAACGCAACTGGGATATCGTAATCTACTGTAATTTGTCCTGTGCGGTAATCGACAGTAGCACCACATAGCTTCAAGAAATCGAGTCCCAGAATGACGTCATGCGTAGTATGAGGGAGAACAGCAAACTCTGCGACAAAGTTCTGGCCCGCCAAACTAACAGTCACAGTGCAGACACCAACAGGTTGTAACACCTCTCCGCTCACTCCACGAAACGTATCAGGACGGTCCCAACGAAACATACCTTTCGTCCATGAAGGCGGGTGAAAACTAAACTCATTACTAACATGGCTGCCCCTGTGTCCACCAACGCCATTGTTGGTACACCATCGATAAGCTCTCGAACTTTATTTCTGAACATGGAAGCTAACGGAGGTATATCTGTTGAAATCGAAGACTGTTCGGTGACCTCACCTCCAACGGCCGCGCCGGCTAGTTTTCCGTAGGAGGCGAGGAGTGGCGGCGCCGAGGAGACTGGCGCGAGGGGCAGGTGGTGGTGTCACACTGCGGTCAGAGGCCGGAGATTGGTTTCGTAGCGGTCCTGGGATCTCGTAAGACGCGCTTCCCGGGAATGTCGGTGCTCGGGTAACGCCAGAACGGTTAAATCTCGGTGATCGGTCGTACCTTAGCGGCTGCCGGTAGTTGCAATACCTGGCAATGTGTCCTTCGAAGCCACAGTTGTAGCAGACTGGTAAAGACGCTCGCCGAACCAATGCTGAGACCGCTCAGCTGTGAAGGGTCGGTGACGAGCTTGCTGAGCGGGGCTGCCCACCTCTGTGTGGCGGGGCCGTGACGAAGGCGTTGGCCATATCGCTGGTCGATCGCGCATGAGTCACGACGTGGCCGCGGATTTCCAGTTTCGCTGATGTCTGCCACACATACCGATGGTGGCAAAGGTGCTAATGGCGCCGCCGTGTAGTAGGGTGGATTGATAGGTGGATGCGGAATGGTTTCTTCAACCCTACCACCTTGTCGCTGCAGCTCTTCACGCACAATTGCCCGAATAGTAGCGGCAAGGTCGGTGGGCGGGCTCACGTCAACCCTTGCGACCGTTGTTACCTTTGCCAGCCTACCAAATTTCGGGGCGATGCGACGAGTCTTCAATTTTTCAAACCTGCGGCAGTGATGTTGGACGCCGGAGGCAGAGGTGAGGTCATCCCTGCCTATCAGAAAATTGTAGACGTCTTCCGCTATGCCTTTCAAGAGGTGTCCGACCCTGTCTTCTTCAGACATCTGCGGGTTTATAATCTTGCAAAGCTTAAGAACGTTCTCTATATAAGCAGTGCAGGTTTCTCCAGGAGTCTGGGCTCTTCCAGCAAGAGTCCGCTCCGCGCTTTTCTTTTTTGAGTTGGAGTCGCCAAAACACTTCTTCAGTTCTTGAGCAAAAAGAGCCCAAGTTGTCAAGGACTCTTCGTGGTTTTCATACCACATCAGAGCAGTGTCCGTGAGAAACAGCGCAACGTTTTCCAGCTGATCGATAGAGTTCCAATGGTTGTACCGGCTCACCCTTTTGCAGTGCGTTAGCCACGCGTCCACATCCTCTCCTGCCATTCCCGCGAACGGGCGGGGTTCCATGTAGTGATGCCTAGGTGTAGCCAGCGTAGACCTGTGCGAAGTCAAGGCGGTTGATTCCTGACCTTCGCTCTGGGCCATGACGACTGTTGTCGGCGGCAGACCGGCAAGACGACGGCTCCGGCGAACTCCAAACAGCTGTGGCTCCGTGGTACGTCGACGTGCCGTACCCAGCACCTCCACCACTCTGTTACGTCTACGAGAGGGGTTTATTCAGAGCCGACGTAACGGTCGACTCGACGGTATACAGCAGAGAACGTGCAGCAGCGAGCTTGTCTTGTCTTGTCTTGTCTCCTAGGAGATCTTGGCTCATACCCACATGGGGGATTGGCCACAGTGTACCTAATAATAGATTTTTTACAACACTTGCTAAAAATAATAAAGAGAAATTGGATAGGAACCATAATAATGTTCCTCTGAAAAAACGTGAAAAATTGCAGAATAATGTGATAAACCAGAATATATAAAACAAATTAACAAGAAAAGAAGGGGGAGAAATAATTGGATATATCTGGCAGTACCACTAGCAGCGTATCCTTCCGGTTGCCTGAGCTCTTGCCATCAACCAAACGTCCTCTTCTCCTGCCACCACCATGTTCCCCGCTACACGGTGCACATACCTAAATTACACATGTGGTAACAATATATAACAGCATGGATTACAGAGTTTGTGAAAGACAGAGAATTTCGTTGCTTCTTGGATGGATGCTCTTCTAAAAAATATAAGCAAACACGAGGTGTACCTCAGGGCTCAGTATTATCCCCGGTGTTATTCAACATATTACTAAGTTCCATTCAAACTCATCAGGATATCCAAATTTACGTATATGCAGATGATATTGCCTTCTTCGCAACAAACATTGATCTGCACACATTGTATCAGGCATTACAGAATTACATGAACATGCTAGAAGGATGACTTGACAATATCCATATGTCATTGAACGTCAAAAAAAGTGCGCTTCTGCCATTCTCTTTTAAGGATCGTGTCAACATTTCCCTGATGTATCGTACCGAGCTCATTCTCCAGGTCGATTTCCAGAAATACCTAGGCATTGTATGTAATAGGACGCTAAATTGGAAAAGCCATATAGAGGAGGTTGGCTGTAAAGCGTCCCGTACCTTGGGGAGGTTACGCAAATTGGGAAACAGAAAAATATGATTGCGTAGGAGTACATTGATAATGATTTACAAGATGTATGTGTGGACTATTATGGAATTCAGGTGTGTAATATTTTCAGGCAGCGCGGCTTACAAGATGAGCCAATTAATATTATTAGAAAGAGAAGCTTTGCGCTTGTGTCTTGGACTCCCCAAATTTGTGGCAAATAATGTTTTGTATGTGGAAGCGCGCCTTCCATCTTTGTTAACTCGGTTTAGAATACTTACAGTTTAAACTTTCTTAAAATATACAACTCGCCTCTGCGACAAGCGTCATACGTTTTTATTCAAGAACCAACCGCATTCTTTGGAACACAATGGTCTAGACTACACTCCCCTCAGCCCCGCCGCGGTGGTCTAGTGGCTAAGGTACTCGGCTGCTGACCCGCAGGGCGTGGGATCGAATCCCGGCTGCGGCGGCTGCATTTCCGATGGAGGCGGAAATGTTGTAGGTCCGTGTGCTCAGATTTGGGTGCACGTTAAAGAACCCCAGGTGGTCTAAATTTCCGGAGCCCTCCACTACGGCGTCTCTCATAATCATATAGTGGTTTTGGGACGT
This sequence comes from Rhipicephalus annulatus, assembly GCA_013436015.1. Taxonomy (NCBI): domain Eukaryota; kingdom Metazoa; phylum Arthropoda; class Arachnida; order Ixodida; family Ixodidae; genus Rhipicephalus; species Rhipicephalus annulatus. Next base: position 45,700 of record WOVY01010861.1, on the reverse strand, counting down.
TAAACCCCACATATCAATCAATTACTCTCCCCTCAGATTAGGTTCATCCAAGCGCTGCTACAGCCTCTCACGTTAAAGAACCCCAGGTGGTCTAAATTTCCGGAGCCCTCCACTACGGCGTCTCTCATAATCATATAGTGGTTTTGGGACGTTAAACCCCACATATCAATCAATTACTCTCCCCTCAGATTAGGTTCATCCAAGCGCTGCTACAGCCTCTCAATGTAAATATTTATCAGATTGGCATAACGAAGACGCCTAATTCAAAACTTGAAATTAAATTTGATGATATTTTCCCCTCTAATGCGAAACAACTGCCCCTTCAATAGTTAAATATTCGGTTAAAAGATTACTTGACTCATCTATCCATAAACAAGATTATTACGACGGATGCATCCGCATTGAACGAAAAGGCTGGAATAGGCATCTTCTGTAGTTCTATCGACTGGTCTTTCTCAGTTCGATTACCAGATTACACGCCTGTATTCATCGCTGAATTATTTGCTATAATTCTAGCGCTTCGTAAACTTCCTGCAAGCGAATCAGAAGCGGTCATACTTACCGATTCTCTCTCAGTATGCACTGCACTATCTACAGCAAAAAAATTTGACATTATTGAGTATGGTTAGCAGTTTAGTACCAGCAAACCTGAAAAAATATCACTTGCTATGGATATCTGGCCACTGCGGGATTTATCCAAATGAGATAGCAGACTCGCTAGCCAAAGCATATTTAAGCGGACCACTTTTACCTATTTTACCTGATTTCGCCTACGTAACAGCACTCAGATATAGAAATGCTTGTTTGCACAAAGAAATAGAAAAATTATCATTGGATAAAGTCAAAGACTTCGTACATCTAAGATATTGCTGGAACAAACAGTGGTGTGTATCTCGGCAGTTAGAAATTACAATCGCCAGATTACGATGCAGAATTCCGCATCTGAATTACTACCTGCATAAAGCTGGACTAACAGCATCTCCGTTGTGTCTCTTTTGCAAGGAATCGGAATCAATAGAACATTTCTTCTTATGCTGTCAATGTTATGCTTATCAAAGGAAAGGATGCCTGGTCGAACCAATTGAGAAGCTAGGTTTAAAAATAAACGTGGAACTAATTTTATCTCTCGGAGGGATTACATTAGGTTATAGCCACAGGGAGGTTTTCTCTGCTGTGTTCGAGTACATAAGGGCAACAAGGAGATTACCCTGGTTGCCTATTGTTATTATTTACGCCTATGAGACTACCTGAATGTCTGACTTAGCACACTTGATGATCCTGCCGCCCGGTTCTTGGTCGATCCCCCTTTGTGGGCGAGTGCCAGCAAAGCTGAAGGTTCATCATCATCATCATCATCATCATCATCATCATTCCACGACACTGCTTCGAGCCCGCCTCTCGGCTCAAGGTTTCCGAGCACACCCACCTATCTGCCATGTACCTCAAGACAAAGTGTTAGCAAGGCAAGCACGTGGCGCACCTCGGATAATCGTCCGCTCTGCTATCACTGTGGCGAAGCGGGTCACGTGTACCGGAACTGTCAATGCCGGCAACTAGGTCTCCGCGGCTTCCATCCTGATGCTTGATGCCCGCGCTACGGTGAGCGCCTCCGCGAAATCGAAGCCTATCTCAAGGGCCAGCGAACTCCTTCGACTAGTCAGCACCACCAGTCGAGATCACCGTCGCCTTGCCGGTCCACGTACCCAGTTTGCCCTCATCGTCTTCCGCTCCTTTCAGGAGCCGGTCACGAAGTCCCCGCAGGGGAAACTAGGAACGGCGACTTCTGGGGGTGAAGTCGCGGCCCGGTGAGCTGTAAAAGACCCTCCTTCGACGCAACGACCGGACGAGGACCATTCCGGTTTTGTCGTGTTCTCCGACAGCAGAAAGATCGTTTCTGCCGAAATCGCTGTCTTCATCGACAATCATGCTTTCCACGCCCACGTCGACACCGGTGCCGACTATTCTGTAATGAGCGACATACTGGCATCTGAACTGAGGAAGGTTACCACACCATGGCAAGGACCTCAGTTGTGCACGGCAGGTGGCCATCTGGTGATGCGTACTGGTATGCACACGGCACGCATTCGTATACGTACGTCGACATTTGTGAGCTCTTTCCTCGTATTGCGTGTGTGCTCTCGGCCAGACATTCTAGGAATGGACTTCCTTCGTGAATACGGCGCCGTCATCGACCTCCGTGAATTACTTGTGTTGTTCGAGGATCCTTTTTGCGCTGCAACTGACAGTACACAATTCAGGAAAAGAGCGCTCCGTGTTACCGACGATTCTCTGGCTCTCCCACCTCGAAGCAGCCTCTTTGTCAAAGTAGAATTGGGACAGAGCATGTCTGACGCGGTAATTGCAGAAGCCAATTTGTCTCACCTTATTTCACGACATATCTGTGTTACCCGAGGAATTATTCAGCCTAGCAATAGGCATGCTCACCTGCTGGTCATGAACTTCAGCGACGAATATCGCCACCTAATGAGACACACTTCCATTGCATATTGTGAAGAACTTGCCGATGCCGATGGTTCGTCCATGTTAGCTTCATTTTCTTCAAATGGCCACCCTGGTGAGGCCTTCGCGAGCACTCTCGACGTAAACTAGAGACTACATTCGGCTCAACGAGAAAGCCGTCTACGTATACTAATTTCAAGACTGCTTTGCCACTATACGTTAAAGGTTAAACAGACACCACTTGCTCAGCATCGTATCATCACGGAACCCACCGAAAGACTAATCCGACAACATGCCTATAGGGTGTTGCAAAAAAAGCAAGACGCTATACGTGACAGAGTCCAGGAGATGCTTCAGGACGACGTCATCCAGCTATCGACAAGTCCCTGGGCTTCGCCAGTTGTGCTAGTAAAGAAAAAGAACGGTACGTTGCGTTTTTGCGTTGATTACCGTAAACTGAACAAGGTCACCAAAAAGGACGTTTATCCTCTACCCCGGATAGATGAGTCGTTAGACCGTATACGCAATGCTAAATATTTTTCCTCTGTGGATTTGCTTAGCGGCTACTGGCAAATTGCAGTGGATGAGCCACTTTCTAAAGAATGATGGGTACGGTTCTCACGGGACTCGAATGGCAATCATGTCTTGTTTACCTTGATGACGTAGTGGTCCTTGCAGACACGTTTGAACAACACGTCCAACGCCTTCATGCAGTACTTCACGCAATCGGAACAGTGGGGCTTTCTCTCAAACCCGAGAAAGGTCATTTTGGATATGAATAACTGAAGTTCCTTGGTCACGTTGTGAGCCATGCCGGCATTCGCCCTGATCCGGAGAAAACCCGCACTGTTGCCGCCTTTCCCGTGCCCACAAATAAGCGCGACCTACGCCGATTTCTGGGGCTCTGTGCGTATTACAGGCGCTTTGTCAAAAACTTTTCTAAGATTGCTGAACCCTTCAACAAGCTTACCAAAGACGGTGTCTCGTTCGTTTGGGGTCCCGATCAGTGGCATACGTTCCACGCCCTCCAAAACCTCCTCCAGGCTCCACCTGCACTGGGTCCTTTTGACGAAAGCGCTGACACAGAATTACACACTGACGCCAGCAACGTTGGACTCGGAGCGGTATTAGTTCAGTGGCATAATGGTGTAGAGCGCGTGATCGCTTATGCGAGCAGAACGTTATCCCCAGCATAGAAAAACTATTCTGCAACTGAAAAGGAATGTCTCGCTGTTGTCTGGGCCATAACAAAGTTCTGCCCATACTTGTATGGCCACCCATTCAGGGTAGTTAGCGACCACCATTTCCTTTGTTGGCTCGCAAATCTCAAAGATCCCTCAGGTCGTCTAGCACGATGGAACCTTCGACTACAAGATTTCGATGTCACCATCGTCCACAAATCTGAGCAGAAACACACCGACGCCGACTGTCTCTCACGTGCACCGGTCAAAAATGCCAACACTGACCTTGAAGACGACGACACTTAACTTTCTGCCGTATCAGCAACCCGCTTAGCTGAGCAACAGTGTCACGACTCGCGGCTTACCCCGCTCATTGACTACCAGGAAAGACACAATTCCCACCCTTCTCGAAGCTTTGCACGCTCGCTGTCCTCCTTTTGTTTCCGCGATGGAGTGCTTTATAAAAAGATCTCTCATCCTACACAAGCTATGTATCTGCTTGTTGCGCAACTACGCGTCGTGTTGAGAATTTACGTGCGTGTCATGATGAGCCATCGTCCGGACACCTCGGCTATACGCGCTCGTTGCAATGGATTCAATGCTCCTACTATTGGCCAGGTCTCGCAAAGACTGTGAAGCACTACATTCGCACATGTCGTGACTGTCAGCGACGTAAGATTCCACCTTTACGACCAGCGGGACTACTGCAACCAATAGGCCCATCAAAGGTGTCCTTTCATCAGATCTGCATGGACTTACTGGGGTTATTTCCCACGTCTTAGTCTGGAAACCGGTGGATTGTGGTCGCTACCGACTACTTAACACGCGTCTGAAACCAAGGCACTTCCAAAAGCCACCACAGCTGATGTCGCCCGATTTTTCGTTAAAAGCATCGTCTTACGTCACGGTGCTCCAGCTGTCGTCTTGTTTTGCTCGTGACAATATTGTGTTATACCACGTGCAGGTTTAACACAATACAATATGTTACTTTGTTACGTAAAGGTCACAATTGCATGTGATTCTATGGAACAATCGTGGGAAATAGAAAAAAAACGTAGTCATATTGGGGAATTCGTTATATGAAGGTTTGTTATAAGCAGGTTTAACTTTATATGAAAAAATATTAAAAACAAAGAAAATTCAGAATAAACACTTTGAGGTTAAATGACCCAGGAACAGTATCAAAAACAATAAATGTTGTACACAATCTTTCTATTCACACAGTGTCACGCCTGAGAGTCCAGACCGAACGTCATTGCCTCTGCAAAAGCAATCTGTGTCAAGGCCAGCGAGGGAGCCCGCCTGACACCATCAACTCCACGACGTCATCAAGCGGCGGTGCCGGTCTGTCTTACGCAACACACGGCGAGCTCCCTAAACCCACGGTCCCGATAGCAGCCTGATGAAGCAAGTGTCGTCATCCAGTCTGGCTAGTCTTACGCAACGCGTGACAACATCACTCGTCCTTGGGTGCAACCCAGCGCAGCGGCTCCGGATTTCAGGATCATGACGCAACCCAGCAGCGGGTCCCCATCGGAGGATTCTTACGCGACCTGGCGGCAGCTCTGATTGGACCTTAATGACGTAAAGGATCACCTGGGGCCTATAAAGAACCACGCGGCGCTCCGCCAAGCAGCCGACCTATGCGTCAGAGAAAAGACATCTCGGCTCTTCGAGTCCCTAAGCTGTTGGCCCCAGTGCCGAATATGTAACGCCTCTATTTCTATGCTGTACATAAACTTTGTCTTAGCTCACCGTCGTCTTGTCCGCTAATCTATCAGCTCTGCGTAGAAAGCAGTCGTGAGCTGAGAAAAACACGCTACCAAACGGTTGGTGACCTTGGCGGCTAGTTTCGGAGCAGTGGCGCCTTCGAGACCCTGTTAGCGTCACGCCTCGTAACAGTGCATGGCAGCTGCGGGATCAGCCGGCGTCAGCGACATCGATGTGGTGAGTGCCTAGTGTTTTCCCCTCAGTTCACCAGACTACTCTATCACAGGTTTTAGTGGTTTGGAGAAGGGCTGTGTGGAGCATTAGTGAGTGAGCTCTGATCGTTTCAAGCCGAGTCAGAGCACTTTAAAACGAAAGTTAATGCGCAGAGTGTAAACACGACAGTGTTAGAAATTGCTTGCGCGTCTTGCTAGTCGACTTATAGTAGGTGTGAAGAAGCGTTCTTAACAGGGGCAACCAGCAAGAGGCTAGTGTGAACAATAGAAAACCTTAAATTGAAGGAACTCATCGAAATTTGTGAGGAACTTGGCCTTACTTTGGGCTGTGTGAAACGAAAGCAAGCGATCCTTGAGATCATGAAGGATGAAAGGGTGTCGGCTGAGGAAGTCGATGAGGCCTGGGTGGATATCAAAGCACGCCGCGAGGAGTCTGAAAGGCGACAAACAAAAGTTCGCGAACGCGAAGAAGCTGAAAGGCAAGAACGCTGTGAGGAGGCCGAGAGACAAGAGCGCCTCTAGTTGAAATGAATAGAATTGACAATCCTCCAGTGTTCGCAGGCACCTAGCGTAGCTTCTGCGACAGTTTAGGTCAGCGGTCATAAAATTCAGGACCAACTGCCACCGTTCGTAGTCGGCGTGGACATGGCGAAGTATCTCATCAAGTTCAAACACGTCTGTGAGCGAAATGCCTTGCAGTGGTCTTGTTGGCCGTGGAACCTTTTAGCTCTTCTCACCAGCGAAGTGTCCGGCGTGATAAAGCGCCTGTCGAGGGAAGCGTTCGAGGGCTACGACGAGGTTAGAAAAGGGCTTTGAAGACGTTATAAGTTGTCACCCGAGGCTTTCCGGCAAAGCTTCTGGTACGCAAAAAAGGGCAATAAGTCACACGTTAACTTCTCGTTTCATCCCAAAGCCAATTTAATTGAATGGCTGAAGGGCGAAGGTGTTTGTGACGATCACAATAAAGTGATAGAATGCATTGCATTGGAGTAATTCTACCGCTGCATCTAGGATTATGCCAAGCTTTGGCTGCAGGACAAACTAGGCGAAGTGCAGCTTAACAAGGCAACAGAGTAAGCTGAGGAGTAGTATACTCGCCGAAAGTTGCATAGCAGGGCAGTGCGCGTTGAAATGGATGAAAGAGAGGTTTTCAAAGAAACCGGGTCAACGGAAACCCACTCTGCTCCGTAATTTCAGGAAGGACACTGCAGGGGAAGGGCGAATGGAAGCGAAGAAATCGAGTGAAGTTCCTAAACAACGCACTGATACCACACGTGCGTTTGAATTACGGAAGCCGCTTATCTGCTACAACTGCAAAAAGGAAAGGCACATTGCGGAAAACTGTAAACAAAAGTTTGCTTTCGCCACTATCGGAGAATCGTAAAAGAACATGCGGTTGTTAGAGCCGTATCTCCTGGAAATCAGTGTGAATAGTAAAACTTGTTGAGCCCTTCGATACTCAGCAGCAACCATGGACGTTGTCCATCGTTCGCTGGTGTCTCCGGACGACTTTACAGGAGAATGCGTGTGGATCAGGCAAGTCGCCGAGGAGCAGATTGCTTGCTTACCAATCGCTACGGTTGTCATTGAAGGCCAATTCGGTAAGCTTCGCACCGGAGCACCTGTATCTGCCGCCCTTCCTGATCGTTTTCCTTATCTTTTTTCCAGCAACTCTGAGCAGCTTCTCAAAGAGCAGGGTTAATCGTTCTTCTCCAACTTAGCGTACATGGCCCTCACGAGATCGCAAGTGCGGGAACTTTCGCAAGAACTTAATCTCGTTCAATGTAACGAAACACCACCTGCAAATGCTGCTGATTTGTGTGACCTTCGCGGTGAGTCGACGGAACCTCGGTCAGGAAATTCTCTGGGGGAGTCACTCGAGCAGTCACTCGAGTGGCCCGTCGCCGAAGCGACTGGCGCTGTCTCTGTCGGTGGAGGAGAGGACATGACACCGGTGGATGAGAGAGAGAGAGACGGGTGCTACGCTCTCGCCGGTAGCGGAAACGACGATAGACAAGACGTTAGACAAGAAGGACACGAACACACGTCTCTGTGTCGTCGTTTTGTTCTCGCGCTATAACTATCGCCATGCCATACCAACTAGCCCAAGCTGCCACACTTTTATGTAGCGGAAAGTTGGAGTGAGCTGTCGAGGGTAGATCGAGAACCGCTCACTCGAGAGCAGAGTGAAGACCTCTCGATTAAAGCGCTAATGAAAAGCTTAAAGTTGGGAATAAAGGAAAAAAATGTTTCTTTTTTTTGAGAAGGCAGGGCTCCTGTATCGGAGCTACACAAATGTGCAAGGTCGCAAGTACGACCAGCTAGCTCTTGGTGGTACAAAAGCATCGTCACCAACTATTAGAACTGGCGCATGAAATCGCGTGGGCAGGACATCTCGACATAAAGAAGACCAAGGCTAGACTGAAATGCGTGGCGCAAGGTTGACCAAGAGAAAAAAGACGAGACAGAAAAAGCGCTCTTTCTGTCTCGTCTTTTTTCTCTTGGTCAACCTTGCGCCACGCATTTCAGCATAATATGTACCAACTAGCCCAACATAGTGAACCAAGGCTAGAATTTCCCTTGAGCTTTATTGGCCGAATTGCTGGACGGATACCGAAGACATTGTACGCTCATGCGACACTTGTCAGAGAGTGGGGAAATCCACGGACAAGTGGAAGGCACCCATGAAGCTTGTGCCAATTATCACAAAACCTTTTCGGTGCCTAGTAATTGATATCGTCGGGGCATTGCCAGAGTCAAGGCAAAGTGGTCGTTACATCCTGATGGCCCTCTGCGTAGCCACAAAATTTTCAGAAGCAATACCACTTAAGGAGCTCAATTTCCCTCATGTCGTGGATGCACTGCTATCTATATTCGCACGTGTCGGATTTTCTTCTGAATTTCAATGCGACAACGGTAGTGTCTTCACCAGCTGCCTTACCTCTACCTTTTTGGATAAATTCGAAATAAAAGTAGTGCACAGCTCCATCCATCACCCGCAATCTAATTCGGTTGAGTGTATGCATTCCGTTCTGAAACGGATACTGAGAGCTCTTTGCTACGAGCACAAATGCGACTGGGAAGCGCGTATTCCTCCCGCTATGTTCGCTTTGAGATCAGCTTCTCATGAGAGCACTGGGTTTAGCCCTGCAGAGCTTGTGTATGGCACGAGTTTGAGAACACCATAGCGAATGCACCGCCAGTCCTGGGAGGGATTGGATGAGGACCCTAATGTAGTTGCGTATGTTCTGGACGTCCTTCATAGGCTTGAAAAAACGAAAGATATTGTGGAAAGCCACATGTAGGCTGCAGAATTGTTGTCGAAGGAGTACTACGGCAAATCGGCAAATAAATGCGCTTTTGAGTGGGTATTCAGGTAATGCTGCTGCGGTCGTCTAAAGGGAACAAGCTTGAGGTTCATTGGGAAGGGCCTGCCAAAGTAATATCCAAGCTTTCTGATAGCAATTATGAAATGAAATTAGGAAAGCGGTTCAACGAAATTTGAAAATGAAGTAAATAACAGTAAATAAATAAATAAATAAACCATACGTTCAACGTCAAGCTGTCGTAAATTGGCTTTGGAATGCTTGGAGCAGAAATTTTGACTTTTAGTTGTGTAATCGAAAGGGGATCCGATGTAATTTCGGAGAAGTTGAACCTGGAGCCTAGGTTAAGTGAAGTCCTGAAGGAGGACTTGAGGAGAATTGTTTCCGAGTTCGAAGACGTGTTTTCGGACCATCCCGGAAACACGATGGTGATTGAACACGATATCTAGCAATCTTGTGAGGAGCCAATCCGTAACAAGCCGTATCGATGTTCCCCTGTGCAAAAGCAGATCATGAAAGAGGAGATCGATAAAATGCTGGAGTTCGGAGCTATTTTGTGCAAGAAAGACAGGGCGGGAAACGAAAGGCCAGTTTAATATTTTGGTCGAAAACAGAGCTGCAGGGATGAGGCATACAGTACAGTACTTTTGAAAAGGAATGCGCCTGCCTCGTGTGGGCCGTTCAAAAGCTAGCCTGTTATGTCTCCGGTTCAAAGTTTGTGGTCGAAACGGACCACTGTCCTCTAACCTGGTTAAATAACATGTCGCCTAAAACTGGCTCGTTATTGAGGTGGAGCATGATACTCCAACAGCGCAACTGAGACGTTCGCTACAAAAAAGTAAGGCTTGATGGCTCCACGCTGTAGCGTGTCGTATACTTGTCCTGCAATTACGTGACGCACCACCGGCGACACACGACAGGGGCGCTGGCGCAAAGGAGTACTCTTCCCTGTGTCAATTGTGAGCACAACGGTTAGACTTGCTCGCTGGATTCCGCGCCGACCAGTTGTGCCCTTGCGATCTCCGACGTCAGCGTAGCTCTGGCTGACTGGGCTGATCCTACGTCATCCCCTGACGCCTATCTCCGACGACCTACTGGACTTGCCCTACGCCATCTCCTGACGCCGACAAGAGCTTTCGCAAGTGGTGCCCCGTCCTCGGACTTCTTTTACTGTGTTTCCATCTTTCCTTTCTCTCCTATCCCCCCCATATGTCCTCGCTCGCTGTCCCAGCGCATCTATCTCTCTTTTTATACCTTTAATCCTATCCTTTTAATCCCTCTTCACCCCCATTCCTTGTGAGCTACTGTTGAGGTGCCGCACCTTGATGCAGACAGTTACGAGGCTCACGTTTCTCTTCTTTTCCCTCTTATAACCACTTCTCTTAGTACCTTCACCACCTTTCGGTATTTCACTGGCAAGTTAGGGCAAAATTTTGTCATCATCATGGCCTTAGCTGAGCGCTCTCGTCCGGAGTGGTCTCTAGAGGCCAACTTTATGGTGTTGTACGCGTAAAAATTTGAGTTCTCATTTTAAGAGTCTTGTGTCCCACATATGCCTCTTGATGTAGAGAGAACGAAATTCCTATATACACGTAGCTAAGTATATGTTGTACTATACTTTGTCTGTTGTTCTATCGGGTAACCGAGGGCACTTGCTTGTGTCGTGTGTTGTCTGTGGTCGAACCGTTCTTGACAAGTTGCAGAACCATCGACAAGTTTGGGCGACAAGCCAGTGGAGCTGGGATCCGTTCCCTAGAAAGGGAGGTGTTCACGGAACTTAGCCTGGAGCCACATCCTCTCCCTGGCCATAGAGGTGAACCTGAAGGGACCTGGTGGACGAGCGCGCCCGACATCCGAGCACGACGTGGAAGCAGCTCGTCTTTCCGGCACATTGTCTGGCAGCGCGGATGCAGTTACGCTTGAGAGTCCAGACCGAACGTCATCACCTCTTCAAAGGCAATTTGTGTCATGGCCAGTGAGCGAGCCCACTTGGCGCTATCAACTCAATGACGTCATCAAGTGGTGGCGCCGGTCTGTCTTACGCAACGCATGGTGAGCTCCCTAAACCCACGGGCTCTATAGCAGCCCGATGAAGCTAGTGGTGCCATCCAGTCTGGCGAGTCTTATGCAATGTGTGGCAACGTCACTCGTCTTTCGGTGCAACCCAGCACAGCGGCTTCGAGTTTGAGGATCATGATGCAACCCAGCGGCGGGTTCCCATTGGAGGATTCTGACGCGACCCGGCGGTAGTTCTGATTGGACGTTGATGACGTAAAGGATCACCAGGGGCCTATAAAGAACCACGCGGCGCTCCGCCAAGCAGCCGACCTATGCGTCAGAGAGAAGACATCTCGGCTCTTCGAGTACGTAAGCTGTCGGCCCCAGTGCCGAATATGTAACGCCTCTATTTCTATGCTGTACATAAACTTTGTCTTAACTCTCCGTCGTCTTGTTCGCTCGTCTATCAGCTCTGTGCAGAAGCAGTCGTGAGCTGAGAAAAACAAGCTACCAAAGGGCTGGTGACCTTGGCGGCGAGTTTCCGAACAGTGGTGTCTTGTGGACCATGTTGGCGTCGCGCCTTCATAACAACAGACAAAGAAAACCGGAACCGAGGTGCTGCTTCGTTGCTCGTCCTGTGCGGTGAAGCATTGCTTGGTTTTTCGTGGAACTAGTGAACATGTAGACGTTTCTCAGTATATTCTAGTTGTTTATTTTTTGCAATAAGAACGTGCAGGTGTTTCAATATAGAGAAATAGCCATGGTGTTAATGATTCCTTTATAAATCAGATGTCCAATGAACTTCGATATTTTATCTAACGTCATCTCTTTACATGAGCCACCTCGCTCCACATAGGTTGGTGTTTCGATATATGCATCAAAGCATATTTGTTCGTACATTCGCGCATTGCAATAAAAAATTAACAATATCGCGCGCAGTTGTAGAACGTTGCACGCTGCTCCCTAGAGAGGGCCCAGATGAGCTCCTGAGGCCTTCTTGCATTGAAGAGAAGCTCTGCATCTGGCGCAAGCACACCGCGCCTCAGTTGACATGGGCGCCTTGCACATAACCAGATTAAGATTGTGCACAATGGTCAGCAGCAATGCACTTGCGGCGGAGGATACAACTTGAGGTTATAGATATCTCGGGCTGACGCAAAACAATGTCGCCATACAACTTGAAGCTGAAGTGCTGTCATACTCGGACTCGTCTTCACCCAATTTAGGCGTGGTTGCAAAACGTTTCTTGCAGCGCAGGAGCGCACCGTGCCGCCACCGCCATAGAAGCGACTAGCGGGGCACTAGATGCGTCCCTGTATCTGATATGTTTGATATAGCGATACGAGCGAAATCACACTTGCTGGAAACTGGCTGAGAAGGCCCCCTACATACTTTATACATGCGCCGGAACTTGGGACATGGTTTAATGTAGAATAACTTTTCCCTGACTCCCAGCAACAGCTTTCTATTGGATGGCTGGCATAAATTCCTGGCAATAATTCCCACTCAATATTTTGTTAGATTACGAAGCTGACATCATAATTTGATATTTGAAAGGTTGTTTTGATTGCACAACTTTGATGCTACTGTAGCATAACAACAAGGGGCACGCACTTCCGTCAAATTGGCCAGCCAAATGCATTTTTTCAACAACACATGCACCTTGATTTGCGCTAAAGTCTGTCAAAAATCTATATGCTGCTGAAACAGGAAAATTCAAATTTACCATGAAAGCCGAGTGGTTGGACTAACTACTAGTAAGTGCCGAGTGCACGAGAAAGAAATTCGACATGCCAAAATTGACAATCCGAAGTGTCGATCACTGGTGATCGATTTGAATAGGCGCTGCTACAAAAAAACGAACGCCACGTAGTGGGTGCGTAGCAAGTCCGAAAAGATTTCACACACTAAGTGTTTGAAGTACGCACTGGGAACACAATATCGCTTTTGCATCCAACTCTGAAAGGTCTCCCAATTTCGGCTGAGGTTTTAAATAAAGGGAAACTGAAGTACATAATCTACATGAGCTTTCAAAAGCATTGGATAAAGTGTCGCACAAGAAAACTGATTCATAAACTAAGCTATATTGTAAACAACGAAGTATTAAGTGTTATTATGGCTTGCCTTTCAATCTCTATAGTTCAGTAGGGTTTCGTCTTAAAGCGTACCAATTGATTGAGGTGTCCTCAGCGGGTACGTTCGCAGGCCTCTGTTTTTTCGGTGTTTTTAAACGACATTGTTAAATACGTTTTAGCGAATATTAGTTTGCATCCAGATGATTGCATGTTGTAACAGACTAAGTTATCTACAGGATCAGGTGAGGTTAAATAATGATTTTGCAAAAACTAATTCAAGGTGTGAGCAGCTGCGAATGCCCATCAATTTTGAAAAAAAAACTGGTTTTATAAGAATCACCAGCGTAAAGAACACACTGCACTTCACATATTCTGGTGGTAACCAAGATCTTTCCGAGATTACTTGAGCACTAAGTAATTACTTACGAGTGCGAATTCGAATAAACTCTCCAGGAAGAGACAAAGAGATAAGCTATCTACCCCTCAAGTACGTTTGTTCGCCTACAGATCAATAACAGAGTATGCCGTGAGAATTTCGGACTTCTTCACAAAATCAAACAGCAAAAAATTAGTAAGATACATAAAAAGGCTACAAGATTAAATTGCAACTCATGTGTTTGCAGCTCTATTGGCGAATTGATAAAGTAGTTTGCTTCTGGCTACTGAAAGAAACCTTTGTAGACAGTAAGTTTTCTATAGTTGGTAAATGGTCATTACAGAACTAACACATAAGTTATCTTGATTCTATCTACAAGTTTCGCAGCTAGAACAAACGATTTGGCCTTTAATACAAGGAGTAAATTTGGTTAATTTTTTTTCCTCGTACAATAAACGATTGGAATAGCCTGACTAACAAGGTGGTAATCCAAAATTTTTTGTTGTCATTTGAAAAGCATTTGATTTTAATTGTTCTGTAACCCCTTCTGACTGCCTTAATTGTCATTGTTTTGTTTTTTTGCCCAAGTTTTAATTTCCTAAATGTTTCTTTCGCTCAACGGCGGAAGAACTCAACGCACACTGGTGCTAAATTTTCTTAATCTCTTGTCTACGAACACTGGCGTAAACTGTCATCTCCTGATAACCACTCTCTACTGCTCGCTTAAATACATTCACGCTAGATTCCAGACGCTTCTAATCGCCTCGTCGGCGCTATGCACAGCCAAGGCTGGGGACAGGACGAGACGTTTCGAGAACCGTCCGCGACATGTGGCACAATAAGGGAGTGACTCACGCTTTCCTTCTCGATGATTCCGGGAGCTTCTCGGCGAGACGTTTCTAGCACGACCTCCTCTATAAACTTATGACCTGCTCACCGGCGCCACCCCTATGAAGATGTACGGGCCTAAAAATTGGTGTAGGGATCACAGATGCCGCCAGGTGCCGCCAGGTGCCGCCACGACTTACCCCCATTCAGTCAGCAGGCAGGTGAGCGCAAAACTCAAAACTACAGCTGAAGTACGAAATCTAGTGATAACTGCAGGCGGTTTAAACAGCTTTTTAAATGAAGATACGGCAGGACTAGCGACCACACTGGTGAAAAAAGTCGATGACATGCGGGCCATTTCTCTCAGGTACAGGTAGTGATATGCACGATACCTGAGATACCGGTGCGTGACAACGACCTGCAAAGAGCTGTTGTCAACACAAACCAATTGGTACGGTGGATGAGTCAAGAGGAAGGCTTTGAGGTGGTGGAAATAAACAGAGAGGTGCATAGGTGGGGTGGTTTTCAACGAGACAGAATTCACTTCGTTGGAAGGCTCGCTCATGAGGTGGGTTGGCGACTTGCAGGACGCGCAGTAGCTTTTTTGGAAGTCACGCGGGCCCTTCGGTGTCCAGGATAGCTAGTAACGAGGAAAACAACCAGGGGGACTTTTTGACGCGTGGTATAGAGAGATACGATTCCAAAATGGTACCAATATCCAAGACACGTATAGTCCGGGGCAGAAATCGACGCAGCCATGAGGTCTGAGCCAATGGGTGACCAGTAAAAGAGCGAGGAATTGTGGGATGGGTCGTCTGCTGCCGGCTTCCGGTTTGAGAAGAGCAGACGATGGTGAACCGCTACGCTTGCAGCCTCAGATTATTCGGGACTCGCGCGTGCGGTAGCCCGTTTATCTTCGTCGTGATGAACCATGGTCGGTTGTTCAGCTGTTGGCCGCTCCAACTCAAGCGTGAAAGGCAAATGCATGTGTCAATTCCCATGAAACGAAGAAAGCAAAAGGAGGTGGGCCGTGGCTGTGAAGAAAGCCACAGCGACAAGTAGACTTTGGGTACCAAAAGTCTAAGTCAGAGTGTGTGAAGACCATTTTATCACAGGTACGAATGTATAACGCACTAATAAAAAACTTACGCATGGATTTGCTGCGATATTATATGGCGAAATAAACTGTGACTCAGGCGCACTTACCAAAAATATGGAAACGCGTGGGCGAAACTTACCTGCCATACGAGATGAGCGCCGGCAATTGCACCCATATAATATATGACAAAAAACGTGAAAGGTTCATTCAAGAGTAAGTTTACACGAAGCGCTGGACGAGTTCACTTGCGTTTATCTTGGTTAAACTGTGCGCCAGGACGGCACACAAATAAGAACTGCGTTAAACAAGCGCAGGGTTTCGATTATTCAGCGCCGTCTATATCTGACCGTATTGTTTAAATGCCGCCGTTCCTCACAGCTTGATCAAGATTAGCGTTCCAATAAGCATCGGGCTTCGACTAAAAAATAGGTGGTCGAAATTTCCGGAACCCTCCACTACGGCGTCTCTCATAATGATATGGTGGTTTTGGTAAGTTAAACCCCACGTATCAATCAATCCGTCAATCAATCAATCAATCGACTAATAAATGCATCTTATAGCGTGCTGAAGGCTAGAAAAGAAAATGATATCTCAACGCGCTCAGTAAGTGCTGCGCTTCATGCCGATAGACCGACAATGTCAACCGAAGCAGCAATCCCGAAATGAACTTTAAGCACACTGCTACAGTCATCCCCATCCCCCGATATCTTTAAAATGGTGATTTTTATCTGCAGTAACGTATCATACAATGAAAACGATCTTTTGTATCGAGTGATCTGCTATCGAAACTGACAGTGTATTCTAAGCTACATAAGAGCTTTGCACATAATTTTAGTGTGGTAAAGACGTTTTCTTATCGTTCATAGCTTTCTTAGCTTGTCATCGTCGCAGTCATGATTAGCAGAAACAAAAAACAACAAATTCTAAATCACTGACGCTTTTTTCAACGGAGCGGTACAAAAATGCACGCGTGCCGCTGCAAACCCGCATGGTGCGTTGAACCGGAAACCTTCGTATCCCATAGTTCCCTGAGATTGCCCATATTACCAGTCACCTATTCAGACGTAGGGTATATTAACATGCAGGGCGGCAGGAATAGGCTGAAGTGAGAAGAGATAGAAGAACAGCTAAGGAAGGAAAGGCCAATGGTATACGGTTTTGTAGAAACACATCTTAGGGACATGGAACAACCTCCTAACAATCCGGACTACGCGTGGGAATATTGTATAAAACAGAAGGCAGCAGAAAAGGGGGTGGTATTAGGGCATTCATTCGTAACAGTACAAACTGGCTAATGGTCAAGCAGGAGTGCAACGAACATTGATGGCTAAAAGAGAAAGTGGCAGGGCAAATGACGCTCCTGGGTTTCGTATGCTTGTGGACAGGGGAAAAAGCCAGAGAGAAAAACCAACAAAGGGTGCAGTGCAATAAAAATGACATTGACGAACTAAGAGAAGAATGCGAGGTAATTATATTAGAAGATATGAATGCGCACATAAAAGTTATTGATAAATATACTGACCCAACAGGCGGAATGCTAGTTGATATCTGTGAAAGGCGTGGTTTAATCATTTGCAACAGCACCGAGAAGTGCGAAGGGCAGATAACATGGCAGGTGGGAAGGCGGCAGTCGACGATAGATTACGCAATAATGTCACATAGGATGTATAATCGGCTAAGGGTGATGAACATAGATGAATATGGGTTGAGAAGCTTAGGTAGGGATCACAAACGTATCAAGCTGAGTTATGGAAGAGAAATGAAATTGGAAAGATGGCATTACGAGCGATCACACAGTAATATTTATTCAGAAAGGCAAATAGAAATAGCAATTAAAGACGTTGAGAAAATAATCACAGAGGATACTAAAACAGGGGGGCGCTGCAAGCGCGCGATGATGTAGGACGTGCTGCGCTTCGGCTCCGCTGATTTTCGGCTGGAACCACGAGCAACTTCACAGTACCCCGTCAAGACCAGCATCAATCGTTTCGGCAACTCACAGGCAACACGTGGATACCAGTGTCATCCAGGTGGGCCCGTTTTTGACAACTTTACGGCCGATCATCACCCGACCACGTTGGCGACGCCGTTAGGCCAAACGGCGACGCCAACGCCCGGCGGCGTGGGACTGGCTTTCCGAGGCAACATGGACGCTACTCTCATGCAGCGTGGATACGACCCGCATGCCATGACGTGGGAAACGATTACGATTTCCGAAACGCCAAACTCTGCTTCTTCACCGAGGTTTCGGAGCCAAGCTCTCAACGACGCGGTGGAACGCCGCTCGCAAGCCAGCGCCAAGAAGGCGGCGTCCGCCGCTGTTTCGGCATCCTGCACGCCAGCTGACAAGACGCAGCCTCCCGCTTCGCGCGCTGTGCGACGCAAGGGCAAGTTTCTCACCAAATGGAAGCCTCGCCCGTTTCCGAAACCGAGTCCGGACGACTATGTAATAGTCGTAAAGCCACGAGAGTGCATCTCATTGCATGATGCTTTCTCAGAGAACTGGTACGGGACTGCGTTTAAGGCATACCTTGGGCCCAAGCGAGCTGAGACGCTGACAGTTATTTCATCGAGAGAGCAAAATTTGATCGTGATTTACACCCCGGACCCTGACACGGCGGACAAAATGATCGGGGACTTCGTGGTAAACATCGAGCACAGGCAGGTTCTGCTCAACGGGTACCTGCGACAAGATGGTAGCAATGTCTGCCACGGAGTTATTGTAGTCCGCAACACAGATACGACGGAGACGCTCCGAGAGAGCGTACGCTGGAGGTCAGGCACCATCGTCGAGGTGCGTAAATTTGGCACATCGAACAAGGCGCGTGTAACCTTCGCCGGCAAGGAGAAGCCACGCTTTGTTCACTACGACGCAATGCTGATCCCGGTCAAACCCTACTACTGGACGATCCCGGCCTGCGGCAAGTGCGGTGTCGTCGGCCATCGGATGGACACTTGTCCCAACCCACGACCGGATACGTGTGGCCTGTGTGGACAGCAGGTTCCGCTTGTGGAGGAGGGGGTAAGGGCCCCTCATGAATGTGTACCCGTATGTTCTGTGTGCGGTGGAGCACACGCCACAAACTTTCGAGCATGTACGGCCAAGTACCGTAATTCCAAGGTGGCCGCACAACAGGGCAGAAAGTCCAAAAGGGCGTCCAAGAAACGACGCAAAGATCAGACTCCCAGTGAGCCACCACGCCGGGAAGTCGCCAAGACTGACAAGCCCGCTTCCCCTACTGGAGGAACCGAAAAGCAGCCGACGGCGCAACCATGTAGCGAAGCCGGGCCATGGGCCAACGCCGTGAAAAACGGAAAGCAGGTGGGTGGTACGGGTAGAGCTGCCTCCTCATCCCTCCCTATCATCCCCTCTTCATCGCGTAACGCCGACCAAAACATTATTGCCAAACTTCAGGCACAAATCGAAGCGTTACAGAAAAGACTAGCGGAAGCCGAGGCCAAACAGACCCAACTAGTCTCCCCTCCTCCTCCCCCCGCAGTAGAGGTAATGGAGAGTGAGACCGGGGCGGGGGCGGCAGACGCGGTTGCCGCACTCGAGGCTCGTGTGAACACCCTTGAGGTCCGTATGGACAGCTGTATAACTGTCCTCGAAACCCAAATCTCAGCGGCTGTAAATGCCGCCATTGCTAAAATGACAGAAACCATCCCTACCCTGATAGCCCAACAAGTTGCGCGTTTCACCTAACGAGCCGGCCCAATTAAGGACGTGCCTGGCCGGTACCCTAAAACGCTTCGACGACAGATCGAATTTGAGGATGATGACAGCTGCTCCGCCTCCGGAATTGAGGACACCCCCTCCCCGCGAGTGCTGGCTCGGGAGCACCGCCACCGCAATCGCTCGTTAACTCCACTGACCATGGCGGGCACCCTTAGAATTCGGAAGTCCCCACGATCCAATACGGCCACTCCCATCCAAATCACCCAGTGAATTTGTCGGGGCTTTAAGGCTCACACTAAGCGCGCCAACCTCCGGCTTTTCCTCGCAGCATTTCAAAACCTTCCTGCTGTGGTAGCCCTCCAGGAGCCAGGGAGTGCTGCCACACTCACAAACTATACGTTTCAGCAGGACCCTTTATCTTGCATCTGCGTGCACAAAAATTATACGGCCAACCTACTTGATCTCGACCTTAAGCCAGCTTTCTCGTACGTGATGGTGACACTCCTTCCGCTGCGTAAACAGGACCCGCCACTGCACGTGCTAAACATTTATTGCTCACCGAAACTAAGCAACATTACATTCGCAGACCTTTTTAGCCGCGCTTTAAAGGCTGCGGGCAGGGACCCTCTGGAGATTGTAGGTGATTTCAATGCCCCCAGCACACTCTGGGGGTATGCACGTGAAGAGAAACGTGGACGTAAATTGGCGGAACTTATGTCCACGCTGGGCCTAACTCTTCACACCGACCCTGCCTACCCAACTCGCGTGGGTAACTCCGTGACCCGGGACACATGTCCGGACCTTACCCTCACAAAAAACATTCAGTATGCGGATTGGGTCAACACTGAAGAGACCCTCGGCAGCGACCACTGCATACTCAACACCACCATTCGCGCCTACCCTTTGGCAAGACCCTACGGAGAGGCAAAATTACCCGATTACACGAAGTTTCGGCAAATATACGCCAATTCGACACCCATTGAGGAGCAAGGATACCATGCTTGGTCCCAGCAACTGGTTTCCTCATTACGCTCCACAGAAACACAAATTAAACTCTCCGAGGTGACTCCGGCGGTGGATAACCATCTCCTTCACCTCTGGGAGGCCCGGCGCAGCCTCGTCCGCCGATGGCGCCGGCAAAAACACAACCGAAAGCTCAAAATTCGCATCGCTGAGCTCACCCAGCGAGCAGCAGGGTACGCGGCCCAGCTCGCTGACTCTAACTGGGTGGACCGTTGCAACACGGCCGCTCGACAAATGTCCAGCCGGAGTACCTGGCGCCTCTTCCGCGCCTTGATTGATCCGACCCAAACTCGAACAGAGACACAAAAGCATCTGCAACGAGCATTTCACAGCTTCGACAGAGACACAGCCAAATTGGCATGTAAACTCCGAGACCAATATCTATGCACTCAGCAGGACTCCCAAGGGCCGACGTACTCGTATGCAGGTACCGAGAACGCGGAGCTGGATCAACTGTTCCAGTTACACGACTTGAAGGCAGCCCTAGCAAAAATGAGGCGAGGAACGGCGCCGGGAAGGGATAAAATTACCGTGAAATTACTTGCCAATCTTCCTGACTCGGCCTACACCATGCTCCTTGCCTACATCAATTCCAATTGGATCGGGAAAACAAGCCTACTAATTGAGTGGAAGACCGCCCTGGTCACCTTCATACCCAAAGCGGGCAAAGCCATTAACACGGACAACCTCCGCCCCATCTCCCTTACTTCTTGTGTGGGAAAATTAATGGAGACGATGGTGCGCGACAGGTTGTCCGCGTTCCTGGAGAGCAAAAATGCATTTGCAGACACCATGTTCGGGTTCCGCCCACACCGGTCCGCGCAAGATGTCTTGCTTCAGCTCGACCATGAGATCCTCGATCCAGTCGAGTATCCCCTGAATGATAAAGTTGTGCTCGCTTTGGATCTGAAGGGGGCCTTTGATAACGTGACCCACGAAATTATTCTAACACATCTCTCACAGGTAGATTGCGGCCAAAACACTTTCAACTATATTAAACAATTCCTCACTGACCGACAATCATACATTCGGATTCAGGACATTGAACACGGCCCTTACCGATTAGGCACGAGAGGGACTCCGCAGGGAGCGGTCCTCTCGCCCCTCCTATTCATGTGGCAATGATGAGACTCCCCGCTCAGCTGGCGAAAGTCGAAGGCATACAGCATGCGCTGTACGCCGACGACATCACCATATGGGCGTCACACGGCTCGGCAGGAGACATGGAGGCAAGCCTGCAGCAAGCGGCGGACATCGTGGATGACTATGCCCGTCGCTGCGGCCTTCAGTGCTCCCCGTCCAAATCGGAATTCGTGCACATACGCCCCTCACCAAAGTGCACCGCAAAGATCGACCTCTCCCTTCACAGCGGACCAATACCCGAACGCGATGAGATTAGACTACTGGGGCTTTTTATACACAAAAATCGCAGAGCAGACACAACATTGGCCAAATTGCGTAAGGTGGGGGACCAGGTGGGCCGGATGGTCCGCCGGGTTTCCAACAAGCGCGGGGGGTTACGATGCAAAGATGCCTTGCGGCTGGCGCATGCATTCGTAACCAGCCGAGTCCTGTACTCGGTTCCATACCTCCACCTACGCAAATCCGACGAGAATGCACTCGAAGTCATTCTCCGCAAAATCTACAAGCGCGCCCTCGACCTTCCTGTCAGCACCTCTAACCAGCGCCTTTTAGGCTTGGGAATGGTGAACACCTTCAAGGAGCTGAGAGAGGCGCACTTGACAAACCAATATACTAGACTCTCTAAAACACCGTCGGGTCGCCGCCTCCTTGCCCGGCTACACATCAATCACTCAATACACACGGAAGAGCGCGTACGGATTCCAGAAGTTTGGCGATACTCCTTGCACGTGCGCCCTCTTCCGGCTAACATGACCCGAGACGACTACACTGGCCGACGCCTCGCGCGGGCGGAAGCCTTGGCTCGACACTACGGCCACAAATTCGGGGTATTCTACGTGGACGCCTCCGGCCCGCACCACGGTGGTTGGTATACGGCTGCGGTCGTCCACGAAAACACCGTTGTAAACGGACTCACATTCCGTGCACATAACATTACGCACGCGGAGGAGATCGCCATCGCACTAGCCGCCGAAGATCAGGACTCGAGGCTCATCATCACCGACTCAAGGGGTGCCTGTCGCAATATTAACAGGGATACATTCCGTACCGTGCTTATAAAATATTGCAGAACAGCAGCTACCTAGGTGCCCCCGCGCACCGAACGATCATATGGGCTCCGGCTCACACGGGCCTCGATGGTAATGAGACGGCCGATGCCGCTGCCCGCGCGCTCACTCTCCGGGCACCATCCTCGTCCCCTACCGATCCGGAACTCGAACCCAATCCTGCCTACACCTTTAAGGAGATCACACAATTTTATCAATCCGGCCATAACGTCTATCCTAAACCCTGTAAGGGCCTCACGAAGGCGGAGGAGCGAATCCTCCTTCGCCTTTATACTAGAACTCTATTGTGCCCGGCAATCATAAAACACTTTGACCCCGCTTGCACGGGGAAGTGCCCGCATTGTGAGGAAAATTCCTCTGACATTTTCCACATGGTGTGGGCATGCCAAAAAACCCCAAACCTTACCCACTACCCAACCCTTCGCGGGAGGACTGGGAGGCAGCCCTGCTCGGCTGCTCTGACCTGACGGCCCAACGGGCCCTGGTCGAGCGTGCCCGGGCCGCGGCCAACGCCAATGGGCTCCCGTAAGAGGGAGCCCACCTAGTGTTTGTACGGGGCGGCCCCTTAAGGACCGTTCCCACCCTCCCTGTAAATAACATCTGTAAATAAATGTTTTTCAGCAGCAGCAGTACTAAAACAGAGTGGACGTACACAAATCTAGCTCAATTGTGTGAGTTAGAGCTTGCTAAGGTAAGAGTCAAATCAACCGGAAAAAGCAAACACAAACCCAAGAGCTGGTCGGATGAGGAAGTTAAGAGAGCCATAGTAAGACGACAGGAAGCCTTTATGGAACACAGGTATGCTAAACAGTGCGTTGAACCGGAAGAGGATGCCCGAAGAAAATGGGATAACTTTTTGAGTGGCAGAAGGGAAGCGTCCGATTTGATCACTGACAAGATTAGAAGAAAGGGGGCCCAATGGATGGCTGAAGTAAACAAAAAGGATGGAAAGGCAGCTGCGAAGTTTTGGAACCATCTCAATTCTCTTAGTAATAATACAAGCTTTCAACAGAGGTTTATAACTACAGTTCAAGAGGTCAGACTAGAAGGGGATCATACATTGGAATATGTAAAAACAATGATGACAGAAAAACATAAACACCAAGAAAACGCTGCATGCACCATACCAAATTTGGATGGACCAATTAGTGCATTGGCTCCACTGTGTCAACGACAGTTGGAAAGAGCAGAGGAGAGGGTTCCTAATAGCACATCAACAGGCCCTGACGGCATCCCAATTATGCTAATAAAGAAACTAGGACCAAACTCTAAGCAAACATTAAGAGAGGCAGCGAGCAAATCAGTAATGGATGGGGAAGCCGCCAATGGTGTAGACTAAGCAGGATGAGCATCATCTATAAAGGAGAGGGGGACAAAGCTAATAAAACAACTACCACCCTATAAGAGTGACATCAGTAGTTGATAGGCTGGTGATACAAATGGTAAAGGAAAGACCACAGATATGGGTGGAGAGTGAGGGGGGGCTGGGAGAACTACAAAATGGGTTCCGTAAACGGAGATTGGACGACAATCTGTTTTCATTGATGCCGTGTATTTAAATAGCAAAAAAAGAACACAAACCCCTTTGGCTGGCATTTTTAGATAATAATGAAGCTTACGATAGTGTTATTCCAGAAGACTTGTGGGGAATATTCGAAACACTAGAAGTGGAGGATGAAATAACTAATCTTCTAAAGGATATCTATAAAAGTAACAAGGAAGTTATCAAATGGAACGAACAGGTATCTGAACCTATAGAGATACTATGTGGGCTTCGACAGGGATGTCCGTTGTCACCTTTATTATTTATGCTGTATTTCCAGGGACTAGAAGCCCAATTCGAGGGCAGTCGACTCAGCTTCAGCCTCTCTTTTGTCAAGCAAGGAAAACACATTGAACAATCATTACTAGCATTGATGTATGCAGATGATATACTATTAATAGCCGACAACAAGGAAGATCTGCAAGGATTGATAGACATCTGTGGTAATGAGGGAGATAGGTTAAATGTGAAGTTCAGCAAGAAAAAATTGGCAATCATGATTTTTAACGCTAGCAAAGGCAGTGAGCATAAGCTACAGGAGGTCATGCTGGAGTGGGCATGGAAGTAGAGTGGGCATGGAAGCATCGGCAGAAGCATGTACTCATTCATGCTTCCCTACGTTTTGCAGTTTCTCGTTGAGTGCCTGAGTGCAGCCAACGCCGGAGCATTGCTGCCGCTCGGCGTGCATTCCAGCGTGGCTTTCCCTTCGACTGCTGACGGCACCTGCCTGGATACAACCCAGGGTCCGGTGCTCTGCACTTTGTCTCATCAGAGCTGGTTCTTCGAGGGGAGGGATCTCGCACGTGCCGCAGCAAAATCGTCATCGGCCACGACGACAGCGACACCACTGGCCCCTTTAAAACCGTGTTGCACGCATGCCACCGGCAGTGGGCATGGAAGCATCGGCAGAAGCATGTACTCATTCATGCTTCCCTACGTTTTGCAGTTTCTCGTTGAGTGCCTGAGTGCAGCCAACGCCGGAGCATTGCTGCCGCTCGGCGTGCATTCCAGCGTGGCTTTCCCTTCGACTGCTGACGGCACCTGCCTGGATACAACCCAGGGTCCGGTGCTCTGCACTTTGTCTCATCAGAGCTGGTTCTTCGAGGGGAGGGATCTCGCACGTGCCGCAGCAAAATCGTCATCGGCCACGACGACAGCGACACCACTGGCCCCTTTAAAACCGTGTTGCACGCATGCCACCGGCAGTGGGCATGGAAGCATCGGCAGAAGCATGTACTCATTCATGCTTCCCTACGTTTTGCAGTTTCTCGTTGAGTGCCTGAGTGCAGCCAACGCCGGAGCATTGCTGCCACTCGGCGTGCATTCCAGCGTGGCTTTCCCTTCGACTGCTGACGGCACCTGCCTGGATACAACCCAGGGTCCGGTGCTCTGCACTTTGTCTCATCAGAGCTGGTTCTTCGAGGGGAGGGATCTCGCACGTGCCGCAGCAAAATCGTCATCGGCCACGACGACAGCGACACCACTGGCCCCTTTAAAACCGTGTTGCACGCATGCCACCGGCAGTGGGCATGGAAGCATCGGCAGAAGCATGTACTCATTCATGCTTCCCTACGTTTTGCAGTTTCTCGTTGAGTGCCTGAGTGCAGCCAACGCCGGAGCATTGCTGCCGCTCGGTGTGCATTCCAGCGTGGCTTTCCCTTCGACTGCTGACGGCACCTGCCTGGATACAACCCAGGGTCCGGTGCTCTGCACTTTGTCTCATCAGAGCTGGTTCTTCGAGGGGAGGGATCTCGCACGTGCCGCAGCAAAATCGTCATCGGCCACGACGACAGCGACACCACTGGCCCCTTTAAAACCGTGTTGCACGCATGCCACCGGCAGTGGGCATGGAAGCATCGGCAGAAGCATGTACTCATTCATGCTTCCCTACGTTTTGCAGTTTCTCGTTGAGTGCCTGAGTGCAGCCAACGCCGGAGCATTGCTGCCGCTCGGCGTGCATTCCAGCGTGGCTTTCCCTTCGACTGCTGACGGCACCTGCCTGGATACAACCCAGGGTCCGGTGCTCTGCACTTTGTCTCATCAGAGCTGGTTCTTCGAGGGGAGGGATCTCGCACGTGCCGCAGCAAAATCGTCATCGGCCACGACGACAGCGACACCACTGGCCCCTTTAAAACCGTGTTGCACGCATGCCACCGGCAGTGGGCATGGAAGCATCGGCAGAAGCATGTACTCATTCATGCTTCCCTACGTTTTGCAGTTTCTCGTTGAGTGCCTGAGTGCAGCCAACGCCGGAGCATTGCTGCCGCTCGGCGTGCATTCCAGCGTGGCTTTCCCTTCGACTGCTGACGGCACCTGCCTGGATACAACCCAGGGTCCGGTGCTCTGCACTTTGTCTCATCAGAGCTGGTTCTTCGAGGGGAGGGATCTCGCACGTGCCGCAGCAAAATCGTCATCGGCCACGACGACAGCGACACCACTGGCCCCTTTAAAACCGTGTTGCACGCATGCCACCGGCAGTGGGCATGGAAGCATCGGCAGAAGCATGTACTCATTCATGCTTCCCTGCGTTTTGCAGGTCAGTTATTTTAACAGACTACCGTGTAGGAGCTTTCGATCTGACAACCCTTTTATTATGGTGCTTCCATGCCCAGAAGCCCTGTTACAGCCTTTTTGTGACCTTTTGTTGTTAATATGTGGTGATGTCGAGCAGAACCCGGGACCCAAGGATGATCAAATTACTGAAATACATAAAATGGTGAAAGATATGCAAGAACGTTCGATTCGCATTGAAACCACGCAAGCGGTAATGTCAGGTGATATCCAGGAGCTTAAGCAACATCAGCTTTCGCTTACTAAAGACATTTCCAACATATTGACGCGCCTGGAAACGGTTGAAAAGCGGACATCCATTATAGACAACATTCAGCGCGAACTGACGGCAACGAGTCAACTTACAAGGCAAGTGCAGGGCGACATGCTTGGTCTACGTGCGCGTCTCGATGAGGCTGAGGATCGCTCTCGGAGGGATAATCTAGTATTCTTTGGTATCGCAGACAATGCCTCTGAAACTACGCAGCAGACTGAGGAAACTATCTTGAGCTTATTTCGCCAGTCCCTTGATCTAACTTTATCTGGTGATAACGTTGCACGCGCACATAGAATCGGCCGCTTTTCCACTAATAAAGTTCGTCCGATTATAGTAAAATTTTCCACCTACAAAACGAAAGAAATGGTTCTTTCAAAACTTCACATGCTCAAAGGAAGCAAAGTGGTTATGCGGGAGGATTTTTCTGCTAACACTCGCTGTACTAGAGCAATGCTGACCAACTTCGCCAAAGAGCTTCATTGCCCTTTCAGTGTGCGCTATAACAAACTTTTTGCAAATGAGAAATGTTATGGCTACGACTACGTTACTGATACAGTGCATGAAATCGGGCCATCCAGACGCGTAACTAATAACGCTAGTGTCGCCAACTCCTCTTCTCGGCAACTTCGTTCTGGTCGACAATTTAATGCTTCCTCGGGAAGCTAGGAAGAAGCAAGGGGTGGTGGCACTTGCGTTGACCACAGAAAATTGATCGTGCTGTCTACTAATGTTCGCAGCCTCCTGTCCAAGAAAGATGAAATGAGTGCAGCAGTTAATGATTCAAACGCCGATATTATTGCGGTAACTGAAACGTGGCTTTGCGACAAAATACGAAACGAAGAGCTGCTGTGCTGTGATAAAAAATACAAAACATATCGCTGCGACAGACCTAATAGATGTGGCGGTGGTGTTCTTCTTGCGGTGAATGAGAGCATTGAAAACTACGCTGTTGCAATAGACTCGGTTTTAGAGGCAACATGGTGTTGCCTCAACGTGGCTTTTAGAAAAGTTGTCATTGGCGTATGTTACCGCCCACCTTCAGGAAGCGCAAACTTTTGCAATGACCTACATGATTGTCTGAGCCATATGAAGGTTTTGTTTCCTCGCGCAGCTGTGATTCTACTAGGCGATTTCAATTTCTCTAACATTGTGTGGTCAAATTCTTATTCATATTCCTTGCCTAACTCAGCGGAAGCGGAGCATTTTATTCGCATCTGTTCAGATTTTGGTTTGACGCAGCCCCGCCGCGGTGGTCTAGTGGCTAAGGTACTCGGCTGCTGACCCGCAGGTCGCGGGTTCGATTCCCGGCTGCGGCGGCTGCATTTCCGATGGAGGCGGAAATGTTGTAGGCCCGTGTACTCAGATTTGGGTGCACGTTAAAGAACCCCAGGTGGTCAAAATTTCCGGAGCCCTCCACTACGGCGTCTCTCATAATCAGAAGTGGTTTTGGGACGTTAAACCCCACAAATCAATCAATCAATTGGTTTGACGCAGCTTGTTAATTTTCCTACGCGCGTTACCGATACTACGTCATCCATTCTTGATCTTATATTGACATCAGAACCAGATATTGTATCTTCAGTGTCCAATGTACCTGGTATCAGTGATCACGATATTATTCAAGCAAATATATTACTGCCATTCTCACGCATGCGTAAGCAGCTTAAAACTATACGGGATTACAGAAAGGCTGACTTTGACTCAATTAACAAGGATTTGGGCACATTCCTAGATGAGTTCTTACCCAACTACCCTGAAAGATCGGTGCAGAGCAACTGGGACTTATTTAAAGCTAAAGTTTCAGAGCTAACCGTTAAACATATCCCTATAAAACAAGTTCTTTCCAATACACGTGCTCCATGGTACAACAGATACATAAACCGCCTTTCAAACCGTAAGAAAAGGTTTTATCGTGCTGCTGTCAAATCCCCGTCTGATAAACGTTGGTCTACTTACAAATCTGCTGCCACAACCTATTTATCTGAAGTGAAACGAGCTAAGTCTTCCTTTTTTAGTCACACTCTACCGGTTATGCTGAAAAATAACCCTAGACAGTTTTGGAATTTCGTGCGTGGCAGCGAGCGCCGCGCTATAGCCTTGCTGACAGCTGAAGGGCATCCCGTGCCCGACGTAGAATGCGCATCTGTACTAAATGACACATTCATAAAAGCTTTCTCTCACCAGGCGACCATCAACAACCAAATCTCCTTGCCGTCACCCCATTACCTACCTATGGACGCTATCTTCGTTACCTCGGAAGGTATTCGTGCGGTCATTAAGAAACTTAAAAACTCATCATTAAGAAACTTAAAAACTCATCATCATGTGGAGTTGATGGTATCAATACTAAATTCTTGAAGAACACTGTTGAATACTCCTCTATTATCCTGTCATGCATTTTTTCACAGTCCCTGCAGCATTCTAGCCTTCCGGAAGACTGGCTGGTCGGTAAGATAGTGCCAGTTCACAAATCAGGGCTAACACACAATCCATCAAACTTCCGTCCAATTTCACTGACATCTGTCCCGTGCAAAATACTTGAGCATATCATTTTCACCCACCTTGTTAACTTTCTCGAGTCTAACCAGTTTTTCGCACCCTCGCAACACGGTTTCCGCAAGAATTTTTCTTGCGAAACGCAGCTCTTAGTCTTTACAAACGACCTGCATGTCCTACTCGATTCTGGATTCACCATTGACTGTATTTTTTTAGATTATTCTAAGGCATTCGATAAGGTCAGTCATCAGTTACTACTTCTTAAGATGAAACACTTAAACCTAGACCCTAACGTGTTTAACTGGATTCGAGCCTTTCTTTCCAACCGAACACAGTTTGTTTCTGCTAACAATATTGATTCCCCCGTCCAGCCGGTGCTCTCGGGTGTTCCCCAAGGCTCTGTGTTGGGACCCTTACTGTTCTTAATTTTCATGAACGACCTGCCAACTAATGTCTCATCAAAGGTATGCCTATTCGCAGATGACTGTGTAATTTATCGGAAAATAACTAACCAAAATGATGTTACCTCGCTCCAGACGGATTTAAATAACATATTTACCTGGTGTCAATTATGTAACATGGAACTAAACATTTCAAAATGCAAAGCAATGCGTGTGTGCCGCACCTCACTTGCGTATCCAGATTATCATCTCAACGATACCCACCTCGAGTCTGTTTCATTTTACAAATACCTAGGTGTTCATATTTCCAGTAACCTGTCATGGAACCACCATGTGGAGCACATCATCGCCAAGGCTAACCGTTCTCTCGGGTATTTTCGCAGGAACTTCTACATGGCGCCCTCATCCCTTAAGAAACTTCTTTACACTACTTATATTCGTCCATCACTTGAATACGCATCATCCGTCTGGGATCCTGGTGGCACTACACTTACACATGAATTAGAAGCAGTCCAGAATCGTTCAGTTCGCTTCATTTTAGCCAATTATAACCGCACGGCCAGTGTTACCTTAATGAAGTCCCAGCTCAACCTTCCTGAACTCGCCATTCGGCGTAAAATAGCCCGACTCAGTCTCCTTCATAAACTTTATCATAGCAAAAATCTTCGTGAACAGTTTATTAAACCCCCCTCATTCATATCACCCAGATTGGACCATCTACAAAAAGTTCATGTTCCCCGCTGCAGAACCGTAACCTATTCGCATGCCTTCATTCCAAGAACCACATCCGAATGGAATCTACTACCACAATCAGCTACGGCTATTACCGACACATCACGTTTTAGGGCCTTTTTGCAAAACATGTTTTGCGATGTTTGATTCTGCTTCGTGTTATATATGTCGTGCTTTCTTCTTTCTTTCTTTTTTTTGTAGTGCTTTGGCTAATCATTGTTGTAGTTCTTCACTTTGGTTTCTTGACTATGTACTACCTGTAATATCGTTACCGCTACATTGATCTTTTTTTTTTATCGTTGTCATGTATTCCCGCTGCTACATTTAATTCTTTGTTACTGTGTGTTTTTGCCAACCGCTTTGTATTTTCCCTTCTTTTCCTTTACGTTTTGCCGTTTGCTGTATTATTTTGTATTGCCACTCCCCTCTGTAATGCCTTCGGGCCCTGAGGGTACCATAAATAAATAAATAAATAAATAAAAACTAGCGGACAAATACAAATATTTGGGCGTATAGAAAAATAACGGGGCTGAGTATCTAAGGGAGCACGAAAGATACGTAATGACTAAGGGTAGAAGGAATGCATCTGTAATGAAAAGTATTGCCCCATGAAGCTACAATAGGTATGGCGTTGTGAGAGGGATTCGGGAAGGTGTCACGGTCCCAGGTTTGACTTTCGGCAATGCAATCTAGCACTTGAATTCAGAGGCTCAAGCAAGATTGGAAATCAAGCAACTTGGCATAGATAGACTTGCTTTGGTGGCACATGGGAGTACACCAAATCAGGGGGTACAGGGTGACATGGGATGGACATCGTTTGAGTGCAGGGATGCTAGCAGCAAGACAGAATTTGAGGAGCGATTGAGAAACATGATGTTGAGACGGCCGGAGAGAAATCGCACGGAGAGCGCATGTTTCCAGAAGTGGGCGTAGTCCGCTCTTTTGTCCGCACCGCGGCGCTCTTTTCTTTTTTTTTCGGTAGAAAAGGCTGCCGCGTTGTTGGCGAAGCTTGTATGTAGCGAGGAAAAAAATAGTTTTGCACTTTTATATAGCTTTGTGTTCGTTCGGAAATGTCGGGTCAAAGAGTATGAGAGGAAAGTCAATGCTGGGGCGTTTTATTTTCAAATGGGGTTCTTATTTTGCTGTAGATTGGCGCCGCCCATATTAGAGCAGTTGAAATTGCGATGCCTCTGCAAGAGACCCGCATGTGCTCGAAACTATACTTCAAAGTTCGCGGACTGTATAGAAAGGGCGGGGGGGCACCGGCGAAGAAGAAAGAAAAATGGCGGCCCCATCCGCAAGCGAGATCAGACGACTGCAGAGTTATACGTCCATGGATCACTTTTTGCACTCGAATAAATGATTTCTTCTTGCTCTCATTGAACTAGCGCTGCCTTTCATCTTAATGCTGTTTCGAGAATTATTGTAGACGTCCTAATGTGATCACAGGTGCGCCACGACGTGGTTTCTTTAGAAGCGTTCTTCGCTTCTTAGGCTGGCACGCCGGCCGTCCAGCCGAGCTCACCACAACTTGTCTTCCCTATAGATGAGGCACGTTCAGTGGGACTTGTCAACGACAAGCAAAATGCTGTTGTCTTGTCGAGTTCGTCATAACTGTGGACAGGAAACCTGTGTCCGTGCAAGAGGCCTAATCGTGTGGAATGCCTGCGGAGACGATGGCGGTCCGAAGGCCTCGCAACGAGACCCATGAGAAGCCTGGTGACCGACCGCATCAATTCAGCCGAGCCACATGTGGCAGCTCGTCCTCGTGATGCATTGCTTGCTGGCGGGAGTGCTGTTGTGCCGCGGCCTCATAGGTCTCTACCGGAAATCGTCATCCTGTGTGGAGCGACATTCCAAGGCAGCTTCAGCTACACTGGTGGTGCGGCGAGTCTGCTGGGCCCGTAAACCTAAAACTCTTTAGACACACCTGACTACCCGAAGGGACTATTTCAGCCTGACCTGAAGCCTCCTCTGCGTTGTGGTGGTGGTGGCAGCCCAAGCAACAATTTGTCCTCGGCAAGATGTATGTGACTGACTGTAAAGTGGTTGGCCGGACCTTGGCAATTAACAGAGGGCCGGTCTTGAGCGTTGACTTTG
This sequence comes from Rhipicephalus annulatus, assembly GCA_013436015.1. Lineage (NCBI taxonomy): Eukaryota > Metazoa > Arthropoda > Arachnida > Ixodida > Ixodidae > Rhipicephalus > Rhipicephalus annulatus. The sequence continues at coordinate 13,403 of WOVY01010861.1, read as the reverse complement.
GACTCAAGCTGGTCGACGTCGGAACACAACGTAGGCACGACCGCGTTGGCCGGCGAACTGGATTGTGTGCCGCACGCGGGTTGACAATGGCCCGACCTTATATAAGCGTCGATTTACCAACGGCTTAAGTTGACTGCCAGCGTTCCTTGCTTTGCTTTTTTTGTATTTTGTGCACATGTAAGACGAAATGGAACGCTTCTAAAGTCTGCACTTGTTAGCGTGCCGGTATGTACCATGCAATAAAAGAAAGACGACCGTAAGCTGCCTCACTTTATATGTTTATTTCGCAGTTGTATAATTGCACTATGTTTTCATGCTGCATTGTTCGCATAGAACGATTAGCAGCAGGCCTTGTGCAACCCAACTATGCAGTCAATGGAGTGGTATTCCTGCTAGATCAGTTCTCTCTTTCGGTCAATTTTCGTGCTCTTAGTCGTGAATACGCATTCGGTGTGCGACGTTTTACCACCAAGATGTGAGGCTAGTTTTTTCGATGGAGGCGGAAACGCTGTAGGCCCATGTTCTCAGATTTGGATGCACGTCAAAAAACCCTAGGTGGTCAAAATGTCCGGAGCCCTCCACTACGGCGTCTTTCATAATCAGATGGTGGTTTTGGGACGTTAAACCCCACATATCAAGTTAGGCTAGTTGATTTCTGTGAGTATCATTGTGTCTTTGAATAAGGGTACGCAGCCGCTCCAATCGAATACGGCTGTGTACGCTAAATCAAGGACACAATAATACTGTAGCGTCATAAAAATCAACTAGCAAGAGAAGTGATTGAATTCTCCACATCCGAAGAAAAAACGATAAGTGTGTCAGCGTGCCGTCACTTGCGCTCAGCGACGCAGAATTCAGCTATGATACCAATGTTATAATTTCCCCTTGCTTTAGAGAGCTGCTTCACCGCCTCTTCGACGAAGGACACAGACTCACGTTTCAGTGGATTCCAAGTCACTGCGTCATATTGGGCAACGAACATGCCGATGCAGCTGCTCGATCAGCATACGGAGATGGTGAAGAATAATCTATGCCATTTTCAAGGACTGATGCTGCAATGACAATCCGAAAAATCGCTAATGCAGAATTAAAATCCCTGTGGAACGCCGAGTGCTTACGACCCATGCGACTGCATAGACTGGACACGTCTCGTCGACACCGGCCTCCGTCTGGACTCTCTCGACTCGAGACAACGGTGCTTTGCCGACTATGGCTTGGTGTCGCCTTCACCAAAGCTTTCGCCTTCCGAATTGGCATGGAAGATAGTGCTGCTTGCAGTCATTGCAGCAGCGATGAAACTATAGAGCACGTTCTCTGTCACTGCCCTCGTTACAGCGTGCAAAGACGGCAACTAGCTGCTGCGTTAGCTCGCCTTGACGACAGACCTTTGTCTGAACAATCAGTGCTTGAAAGGTGGCATGATTTGTGTGCTCACAGAAAATCAGTGAAGGCCTTACTGAACTTTTTGCGTGGCAGTGGCCTATTGTATAGACTATAGCACCCCACCCCCCCCCCCGCCCCTTTTTTTGTGCGCGTCTATTTCCCTCTTCGCTTTCTTTCGGATCTTTCTTCCCCATTCCTCCTTCCCCTAGTGCATGGTAGCAAACCGGATGCTCCATTTTCTGGTTGACCTAGCACCCCAGCCCCCTCCCCATTTTTTGCGCGCGTCTATTTCCCTCTTCGCTTTCTTTCGGATCTTTCTTCCCCATTCCCCATTCCCCTAGTGCAGGGTAGCAAACCGGATGCTCCATTTTCTGGTTCACCTCTGGTTAACCTTTCTCTCATTTCCGCCTTTCCCTCATATCCGCCAATGGTCTGAGTGCCTTTACTAAGTTGAGTGTAAATATTTGCCTATATCTTGTACTAACTGTATTGATATTTTGGTATTGTATATTTTAGTGTACTATGAGTGCCCTTCCGGCAAGAACCGAATTCTGGTCTGCAGTATGTTATAAATAAATAATTTTATTCTCTCTCTTCCCTTGCTTGTGGCGTGTTTGGGTTTTTTTGCTGTTTAGTGTTTTATGCATTTTCTGTTGAGTGACACATCACCTATACTTTATCTGTTTCTTTGCCAAATAAATGTAAGTTGCGAGTCAGCGCTTGTCAGTGTTCGTATCTCCCGTCCTCGTCCCGCGTGCGCTAATCAGCCAAGATGGACTAATTTCGTCGTAAACCACAGTACGACTCACGCCCGAACGTCAACTTCTTGCACTACCTTCTCGAGTCCTTTTTATATCTGTCCCAGTATACACTGAGAATGTTAGTTGAAATCAATCAACAATATCTTTTATGCCTGCCTAAATAAATTCACGTTGTTTTACCATGCACATTCGGCAACCAAGGCTGGCCCGATGTGTTGCCGACTGCTCACCCCGACGAGAGTTTGGCACGATCGGCGTTCACTCGGCCGCCGACAGCCACCGACCCTTTTCAAATATCTGGAGGCCACTGGAGTCGGCTGCCGACTACATGCCAGCCATCCACCAATGGTCGGTGGGTTTATTTGCAGGTCAAACCGTTTCGCTACAGTGTCTAGAAATATACTGCCTAGTGTGCTGAGCACGCGCCTTCCGTACGAGAGAGGGTGGCCCCGCAAGTGAGGACTGCACTCAGATGCCACAAGCGGCGCTGCGTGTCAAGAGGGTGCACGAACGCGCGAAATTCATTCCTCTCGTCCTGTTGCTGCCGGAGCCTCACCACGTTAAAAATCAGTGTGTAACAGCTACTATCTAATTTACTGTGAAGTTCGACGGAGCCATATGTACACTTCAACCCCCTGAGATGTTAAAGTTAAGGGCAATGCAAAAAAAGGACGTGTATTGTGCCGCTGTGTCAAAGAAGTTATCGGTCGAACAAGGAAAAGGTGTCTTGTTCCCCGCACTAACGGATCCAGCGCGATTTCCTGAATGAAAAAGTAAAATCAACAGAAGGCTGAACTGAAGGCTGTCGTGTGAGAAAAGCATTCTGAGAGTGACTCCATCGAACTATCTTTTCGGATTAGGGTGAACGGTGTCGGGAACGAAATCGCCGTTTAGGCATAATTTCAAATATCAATATTTATCTGAAAAAAAATTTAAAATATCTTTTCAAATTTCATTCACACAGTTTTTCTTTCATTTCAACGTCGGACTCCCTTTCCAACAACGTTTTGGGTATCATATGCGGCGAGTGTCAGATTGTTCATTGGCATGTTATCATTCTTTGTTTTCACTTGAATCCTAATGAAATGCAGGCTAAGAGGTAAGGTTTTTTGGGTCTTCTGTGATCATTCTTGCTCCCAAGAACAAAGCAGATATTAAGAAATAACTCTGGTGGCTACACTGTCTATGGTTCTTAAAATTAATTTCTTCGCGTACTGCAAACACTTTGAGCACCTATCTATCTATCTATCTATCTATCTATCTATCTCTGTATCTATCTATCTATTTGTCTATTTGTCTATCTATCTATCTAATATCTATCTGTCTGTGCGTCTATTTACCTCTCTATCTATCTGTCTGTCTATATATCTATCTATCTATCTATCTATCTATCTGTCTGTCTGTCTGTCTGTCTGTCTATCTGTCCGTCTGTCTATCTGTCCGTATGTCTGTCTGTTGGTCTATTTATCTGTCCGTCTATCCGTCCGTCTGTTTGCCCGTCTGTCTATCTGTCCATCTGTCCATCCGTCTGTCCATCCATCCATCCATCCATTCATCCATCCATCCATCCATCCATCCATCCATCCATCCGTCCGTCCGTCCGTCTGTCTGTCCATCAGTCTATCTGTCCGTCCATCTATCTCTCTATCTGTCCATCTATCTGTCTAGCTGTCCATCCATCTGTTTGTCTGTCCGCTCGTCCGTCTATCTGTCCATCCATCCGTCCGTCTATCTATCTGTCCATTCATCCGTCCGTCTGTCTACCCGTCCGTCTGTCTATCTGTCCGTCTGTCTGTCTATCTGTCCGTTTGTCTATCCGTCCATCTGTCCGTCTGTTCGTTTGTCTGTCTGTCCGTCCGTTCATATATCTGTCCATCCATCTGTCCGTCCATGTATCTGTCTATCTGTCCGTCCGTCCGTCTGTCTGCACATCCGTTCGTCTGCCTGTCTGCCTGTCTGCCTGTCTGTCTGTCTGTCCATCCGTTCGTCCGTCCGTCTGTCCACCCATCCGTCCGTCTGTCTATCTGACTGTCTGTATGTCCGCCCGTCTGTCTGTCTGTATGTCTGCCTGTCTGTCTATCTATCTATCTATCTACCTATCTATCTATCTATCAAATCGCCTAAATCTGGGTGCCCTCACGATCACCGCCTTAACTTAGGGTAATCCCAAATTAGTGTGGGGCCCCGCCGCGGTGGTCTAGTGGCTAAGGCACTCGGCTGCTGACCCGCAGGTCGCGGGTTCGATTTCCGGCTGCGGCGGCTGCATTTCCGATGGAGGCGGAAATGTTGTAGGCCCGTGTACTCAGATTTTGGTGCACGTTAAAGAACCCTAGGTGGTCAAAATTTCCGAAGCCCTCCACTACGGCGTCTCTCATAATCAAATGGTGGTTTTGGGACGTTAAACCCCACAAATCAATCAATCAATCAATCAAATTAGTGGAGGTAGGTAAGATGGTTTGATTAATATGACTCGTTGGTCCTGACATGAAAAATTTCACAATCCCGTCACGTACGCCGTCAAACCCTTCTGGCCACATCTTTTTTAACGCGTGAGCGTTAAGCTGGCATTGGCAACATTGACCCTACGAATGCAAATAATGAACGTTTGTGTCCTAGCAGAGAAATCGAAGCCAAGCAATTTGCGTGGAAACCAGGTATTCTATACTACAGAGCCACGCCAGGTCTTCGAAATAATTTGCAAGAAGAGCCGAACGTTCGTGCAATGCCAATGCTGGTTCCAGTGTTGACTATCCAATTTCTCGCATATATTTAGCGCCACTTCATAATGTTTCACTGAATAAAAAATTACAACCGAGTCACCTTGCATAGCATTGGTTCCCAGTTAAGTGGGATCTGCCTTTTTTTTTCCTGGCAGTAGCAGATGGCGATATGTATGTCATGATATAATCCTCATTTGGTATTGCAAAGCGCCAGTACTGTGAAAGCAATCGAGTAGTTCTTATAAAGCATTATGTAAAAAACACTCCAAAAATGCAGGACAATAATAGTTGGCCTCACGCGGCTCGGCCCCCTGAAAGCTTCGCAGCGCTTGCGGAGCGCAATGATTTAACGCAAATGCACCCACTCGCACAGCAGCGCACCATGCGGGTGCCGCCGGCAGTCATCAGCTGCAGGGCCATCTCCGAGCCCACGCTCAGCAAACTAGGCAGTATATTTCTAGACACTGTAGTTTCGCCCACTTGACCATTTCTGTGACGTCACCAAAACGTCATGGCTGTCGTGGCCCTCTTTTTTTCATTCGCAGTCCTTTTCAAGTCGAGAGAAGCCGGGACGAAGTGAAAAAACTGTGATCACGGGCGGCTGAATAGGTGGCATGAAGTGTCCGAGGAAGCCTTGAATGCGAAGATTCCTTCTTCTGTGGAACAAATGAAGGTCGCCAAAAAGCACTTTCCGTGTCAGATCCGTCGTCACCGACGTTTTCGCATGCTGGAAGGTGTTTGCAATTTGTTTCGCGTCGGTCTTCTGAGTACACAAGCATGTGGAGGTCACTTCGGTGGCAAAGCAGCTTGCGCTTCTTGTTTTGTGAACTCTCATTGCTGTGAGATAGCTGGCCAGTGCCGGGGTGCCCCATATTGAGACTTCTTATTCGCAACGTTTAGCGTTAGCTAACGACTACATCCGCTGCTTCCAATTTGTACAGACAAGCACGTCCTAATACATGCTACTTATATAAGTGAACATCTCCTACCGATATCTGTCTGGCTGGGTGTACTTTCATACTAATAACATAAACTCTCCAGCCAAGTTATAGTCCAAAGATAAAACTTAAATACTGTAAACTGACCCGACGTTTCGGCTCCGTAGCTTGCGATTTTTCTTGCTGGTGTCGCCCTCTCCATCGTACTTCTTTCCACCGCTGTTGTTGCTGATGTGTTTTTTCAACTAGTTCCGTAGACGATAGACATAGTATACCCTGGATAAAGTTCCAGTGCTTATGTAAGCAAAATACGTTGGGGTGTTTTGTGGTGAAAGCCCCTCCACGGTGGTATAGTGGCTAAGGTACTCGGCTGCTGACCCGCAGGTCGCGGGATTGAATCCCGGCTTTGGCGGCTGCATTTCCGATGGAGGCGGAAACGTTGTAGGCCCGTGTACTCAGATTTAGGTGCACGTTAAAGAACCCAAGTGGTCGAAATTTCCGGAGCCCTCCACTACGGCGTCTCTCATAATCATATGGTGGTTTTGGGCCATTAAACCCCACAAATCATGTTTTGTGGTGAAATGGTGCAGAAGTGTTTCTACGCCATTCGTTTTCTTGCCGGTCATTTAATGTGGCAACAAGCTATAGCGGCGGACGTGTTACTGCGTTGATGCTGCAAAACATTCGCGCATGTTCTATTAGTTTGGCCTAGAAATACAGTGCGAATGCATTGTGCGCTGTCTTGTTGAACATGACAGCGCACGTCATCTTTATCAACAAACTGTTCTGTGCATGCTTTGATCCCCGTGTAGATGCTTGTTTTTGTTATTATAAAGTCTTGGTAGTCTTGGCTGCATCAGCGTTTATTTGAGGAAAGACCTCGCAAAACGAACGGGCAGAGCCAGTACACAGACGATGACGATAATGATGACCCAGAGTGGCAATGAGGACAAAGAGACAAGTGGATTATGGTGATTGTGATCATGCAGGGATGAGGACGATGTAAGTAACAAATGCCCACACTAATTCCCCCCCCCCCACTTGGAAGCGGACACCTCGGCCGCCGCAAGTCACAGTGACGTGGAACGTCGCGTGAAAGATTTCATGCGACAAACGTGGACAATCTCTGTGCTGTGGTAGCGGCGGTCTGTTGGGGCGACGAGTGGTGTCACACGATAATTAACCGGCGAAGTTTGTTCTAAAACAATGTATGGCCCGATGAAGCGTGGTTGGAATTTGTCACAGAGAGCAGGAGTGCAAATAAGTGTCAAAAGTAGCACCTCGTGACCAGGTTGGAAAGACACAACGTGGTGGGCTTCGTCATAGATGATCTTCCGCTCATGCTGTCTCGCTTCTGTATTGATGCGAGCCTGATGGCGAGACTGGGCCAGGCGGGAAATGTATTCTTCGCTAGAAGACTTACATGAATTCCCATGGCTGTTAAAGAAGGATACGTCGAGAAAGGTAGTCGGGGTGCGTCCGTACACGAGGTAAAACGGTGAGGAGCGAGTTGTTCGCTGAACGGGGGTGTTGTAAGCGAATGTCAGGAATGGTAAAAGAGTATCCCAGTTTTTGTGGTCGGGTTGGACGTAAACGGCTATCATGTCAGCTAGGGTCGGTGAAATCTTTCTGTGAGACCATTTGTCGGAGAGTGGTAGCTTGAAGCTGTATTGTGAGTAGTTCCAGAAGCGCGCAGTACTTCATTTACCATTTGTGACAAAAACACTTTGCCGCGGTCACTAAGCAGTACACGAGGATCCCCATGACGCAGGATTATGGCGTGAAGAAATAAGTCGGCAACTTCCACAGCTGAGCCTGTAATAACAGAGAAAGTCCCTGCGTAACGTGTCAGGTGGTCCACGGTGGTAACTATCCATCGTTTTCCAGCAGATGTGACGGGGGAAGGCCCGTAAAGGCCAACACCTACAACCTCGACCAGCATTGAAGGGCACGGAAGTGGCTGTAGAGGTCCAGCAGGTGCAGACGTGGGGAGTTTACGACACTGGCATGGGTAGCAGGAACCGACGTACCGCGCTACAATAGAAGAAAGGCCAGGCCAGCAATAACGACATCGAATGCAGTCAAGAGTTTTTTTTAAACCAAGATGACCAGCAGTCAAGTCGTCGTGGAAGGCTTCAAGCACCTAAAGTCGAAGAGAGCGTGGCAGTACAGGAACCCAGCGCTGACCGTCAGGGTGATAGACGTGGCGGTAGAGAACCCCACTGTCCAGCTTAAAGTGCAGGAGTTGACGACGGAGTCGCTCGTTTGGTAGATGAGAAACTCCCGAAAGGTGGTCCATCATGCGTCTGCAGTATGAATTGGACCGCTGGTGGGAGATAAATGTTGGCTCGTCGTCCGAAAAGGATTGCCTTATTGATGCGAGCGTATGAACTTTGGTAGATGTGGCGGTTGAGTTCTCACTGATATGCCCGGGGAGGGGTTGAGGCTGCCATCCAGGATCCGGCGAAGGACGAATCTTGCGACGCGTCTCACGAACAAGTAGAAGATGCGTTTAATTTACATATTTGCAAGAGAAGTACATTGCAACGAGAGCGTACAGACGCGCCTTTCCATCACAAGGGCCCAGAGCGCACTCGAGACGAGCGGGCCAGCGAAGTCCAGAGAGAGAGCTCCGCGCACTCCCGACACGCTCCTTTTATAGCCGTCCGTGCACGCGCTAGACGCCGGCTGCGTACAGCAGGCCTGCCGATGCGCGTTCCTCACAGCGCGCCAAGAGATTTCCCGTGTTCCTGCGGAACGCGGACAGCGTATAGCAGGTACGCCGATGAGCATCCCTTGCATGCCGGTTCCTTGTATTGCCGGTTATGACAGCTCGTCCGCCGTCCGAAGAGGTCACGTAAGGGCTGCAGTGGCGCTGCTCCCTGAAGTGGCCGTAGTCCGTCTCCGTAGGCGCAACACTGTCCACCACAACACAGAGACACTACCACACAGCAGGTCTTACGGTAGGCGCACCTCGACGTCGTAAAGAGGCCCAGCCCATCACACGCTTGGTCACAGCATGGGACTGTCCACAGCTGCAAAGGCCTCATCACCGCTGCCTGGTCGTTCACTGGCCAAAGGAAGCAGGAAGCCCTACCGAAGGGCCACAGTCCGCAATAGCTGGTTCGTCGTGTCCACCACGCCATGCTGTTGGACCGGTAGGCATAGCAATCTTCTGCCTGCCTTTAGCAGGGAAGACGCTCTCGAACCGGACACCCACACTGAGAACACTCAGCTCTCCTGAGAATCACCAGGTGTAACTTGCTGCAAGGCTCGTAATTTATTGCACAACAGAGGACTACACTAAGGTGGTGAGTGAACTCGAACAAAGAAATAAAAACGCGCGCACACACGCACAAGGCTAAATAGTAGCACTTGCGCCTGACAAAGGACTCAAAAGAATTGTACAGTTCCGCGTTTTCTTTAGCTTCCTTTTCCTTTTTCTCTGCTTCAAAAGAATATCAGACTTGTTCGAAAAAAGGTACGGGTACTGCTTCGGTAGGTTCGGAGATACTGCTGCCTCAGTCTCCAGTACCCCAAATGGACCCTCAATTGTTACCTTTGCGATAGGCAGGCAAACGTTGTTCTTTTCTACTACCTGCTTTATCCAAGCGCACTCACCCGTGAGGTGTTTAGCTTCAACGTATTCAGGATGGACAATGTTCATTGTAGCTGCGGAGTCACGAAAGACCTTACATTCTTTTCCGTTTACGACTAAGTCTCGAAGGTACGGTCTCGAAAGCTGCATTTTCGTCGCCACTGCTCGTAAAAGAAAACAGTACCTTCGGTTTCCGACAGCCAGCCGCTATGTGCCCTAGCTCTTGGCACCGGAAGCACAAAAGTGGCTTTTTCCCCTCAAACTCTTTTCCTTCCCCGAGTTTTCCTTTGCTTCGGCCTCGGGTGCATTCGTTGCAGAGCTGGCGCCCTTACGCACAGAGCAATCTTTGAGCGGCTGTTTGCTGAATGGACGAACGCGTGCTTTTTCTGACTGGCGATGGACGGTGTACTCATCAGCTAGCTCAGCCGCGCGTTCCATGTTCCTCTCCCCAGGTCTATCTTGAATCCACAGGCGAATTTCCTCATCCAAGCACCCGTAAAATTGCTCAAGGCAGATCAAGTCCACCAGCTTAATCCGACCCTCGTAGACACCTTCTCCCTTCAGCCACTCCACCAAATCAGCCTTCATGTTGAATGCGAATTCCTAAATGTCTCACCCGTTTTCTTTTGTGCGTCCCTAAACCGGCGGTGAAACGCTTCTGCTGAAAGCCGAAATTTCTTTAGGAGGGCAGCCTTCACTTTATTATAATCATCCGCGTCTGTTGCTGGCAAACGCGCAAGCGTGTTCGCTGCTTCGCAGGGCAATACCATTAGTAGCTTTTGAGGCCACGTGGCACGATCAAACCCCATCCTCACACAAGTTCTTTCAAAATTTACAAGAAACAACGCTATGTCTCGCTCATTTTGCAAGGCTGCAAGAGGTCACTCATGCTCACTCGTGCGCCTGCCTGAATCTCTGCATTTTCCGTTCCCAGATTACTAGTGCATTTTGCCTCTGCAATCTTAAGCTGAAGCCGCAAGCGCTCAAGCTCCCTTTCTTGGCTTTCCGCTTCTTCTTTGCGCCTGACGGTTTGTCTTTCAAACATAAGGCGCTCTCGCTCTTCGACTTCTTGTGCCCTTTTCATCCTCTCCTGAATTAGCTCCCAGCACCCGGTGAGCTCCTCCGCATCCGCGCCAGAATCCTTAACCGCCTGTATTAAAAGTGGCTTTCTATGTATAGTCGCCACCTCAATCCCCAGCTCCTGGCACAACAGCACTAAATCCTGTTTCCTCAATTTGTTCAAGTCCATGGTCACCCCGCGCAGACTTCCGTTGCTCAAACTGCCGTGAAGGTACCTCTAATAAACCCAATCCTTCACAAAGCAGCAACTAATCTACCCTTTTGGATAAACATCACCATCTATCCAAAACACCTGGCAAAATCTCTACGGAAAGTGAGCACTCACCAGCATTGGTACCAGAAAAGAACACAAACCGTCCCGCCGCTGCCAACCAGTTTATATGCCCGGCGAGGGATTGAGGCTGCCACCCAGGATCCGGCGAAGGACGACTCTTGCGACGCGTCTCACGAACAAGTAGAAGATGCGTTTAATTCACATATTTGCAAGAGAATTACATTGCAACGAGAGCGTACAGACGCGCCTTTCCATCACAAGGGTCCAGAGCGCACTCGAGACGAGCGGACCAGCGAAGTCCAGAGAGAGAGCTCCGCGCACTCCCGACACGCTCCTTTTATAGCTGTCCGTGCCCACGCTAGACGCCGACTGCGTACAGCAGGCCTGCTGATGCGCGTTCCTCGCAGCGCGCCAAAAGATTTCCCGCATTCCTGTGGAACGCGGACAGCGTATAGCAGGTACGCCGATGAGCGTCCCTTGCATGCCGGTTCCTTGTATTGCCGCTTATGACATCACCAACGCTGTAATGGGTAGTTGGAAGCGGGCAACAAGATAAAGCGTCGGCCGTCTTGATGTTTTCTGCCTGATTTGTAAGTTATGTCAAAGTCGTACTCCTGCGAGCGTAGTATCTGTCATAATATATGGCGTGCGGGGTTAAAATATACAAAAAAACAAAACAGTGTGCCGTGTGGTGGCGACTTGTGTGTCGACCTTTTTGAATGTGTGCGCCGTGCGGGGGCGAATCGCGTATGTGCAGTGCGGTGGCGAAGAGGACGGCGATCGTGTGCGCGGCGTGCCTCGAGACAGCGTGACCAGTGCGTGGGCCCTGCGCGAGGGTAGGAATTCCAAGGCTGGGCTATCCTCCACTGGGCATCCGGTATGGGAGAACCCGGAGCCCTACCTCCTGTTCTGGTTCACGCGCTCAGCAAAGACACAACCACACGAGACGCTAGCTAGCAAGGGACTGTTTATTGATGGCTACCGCGCCGCGCGCGCACCCTCTCTCAAGGTGGCCAGGTGAGGTGGGATCATCCCGATTTATTAAGCGGTGGCCCGCCTGGTACATCCTCCTTTTTCTTTAGGTGATGTAGTCGGCAAAGCGCGTCGGTGCTCTACGTGGCCTAGTTGATCTTCTGAGACTCGAGTCGGCTGCTTCTTGTGCCTGGCAAGTGACCTTATGCTGGGACGGGACCACGTCGGGGTCCCTTGATGGTTGACTTGCAATGGGTGGTGCACGTGCAGCTGACTGGTTCAGTAGAGCATCCGATGCAGGCGCCTGTTGCGACGGATGTCGTTCCTTTCGTGATGCGGATGCTGTTGTCAAATCGGGCGCTGTATCTGATGTTGAATGTTGTCTATGCTGTATAGGCGACGGGATTATCGGTGCGACATCCTTGTCATCCAGTGGGTCTAAGTGTTCGGGCGTCCTTTTTAGATGCTGACGATTCCTTCGATAACGCCGGCCTTCATCTGTACAGACTATGTAAGATCTAGGGCCAGCAAGTTTCTCTACTCGGGCTTTCGGAAACCACCCTTTGTCGTTTCTTATTCTGACGACGTCCCCTTCGGAGAGAGGTGTGAGAGGTATGCCTTTGCAGTGATCCTGTGGATGTTTCCGCACTGACGATGTCGAAGCCGATGAGAAGTCTGGAAGTCGTCCCCGAAGCATCCGTCCCATAAGGAGCTGACTTGGTGTGCGTCCGTCTATCAGGGGCGAGATTCGATAATTGAGCAGTGCAACCCAAAACTCCTCGCCAGCATACTCACTTTTCTTCAAGAGGCGCTTTACGACCTGTACCCCTTTCTCAGCTAAACCATTGGCCCTGGGAAGTGTGGACTGGATATGGTATGAGTAAAATCGTATTTTACTGCAAACTGTCTAAACTCTCGCGATGTGAACTGTGGTCCTCCATCGGTACAGACTTCAATGGGTTATACCGTGGCGAGCAAACATGGTACCTAGTGTGTCCACTACGACCTGACTTGTTGACTGAGGCAACTGTTCCACTTCTGGGTAGTTGGAGTAGGCACAGTACGCAACCAGGTAACGCTTGCCCCCATGGTCAAATAGGTCGACACCAATTCGCTGCCACGGCCGCGTTGGGATTTCCCTCGATAACAGTGGCTCTGAAGGTTGCCGGTAGGCAAAGTGCTGACATGTGACACACTTGCTAATGAGTGACTTGATGTCAGCATTCATCCCAGGCCAGTACATCAGAAGGGCGTGCTCTGGCTTTGCACTTGCTCATTCCCAAATGGCCTTCATGAAGACGTTGCAGCATGGATCGCCTAGACTCTTTGGGATGACCACCCCTGCTGCCCCGCAAAAGCACTCCATCAACATATGACAGTTCTGACAAACATGGAGCTAATTCGCCTGAGAATGGTCGTCCTTCCTGAGTGCCTCCACCACTTGCTTGAGTATGGGTCCGCCAGGATTGCAGAGGTCAGTTCAGTCTTCGTGTTCTCACTTACGATGCTGGCTAGCACGCGAGTCGCATGGATGCATAGTCTTGTTCGCTTTCTCCGTCACTCGGTTGGGTTCATGGAATTCGGGACAGCGTGTCCGCACTAGCAGATGCTTCCCAGGAACTACTGCAATTTGATATCAAAAGGCATTAGCCTCAAAAAATAGCCGCTGCAATCGTG